>OX401416.1:11276014-11876014 GCA_947846245.1 Cerastoderma edule | reverse complement strand
CAATGTTTACTTCTCTATCAGAAGAGTATTTTTTCAATGTCATCACATGTTGAAATGTCGTCTGCAAACTCTTTCAATTTGGGACAGTTGAAAGATTGTCGTTTGGTAAAGGGTTAAGACACAGTTTACACACACATTCCGTCTTGCTGCAAGTTTTCGTTTGGCTCGGATACCCTTCCCAGTCATCCACATGTACTGTAACATGGCTGAGGAGCGTGGAAGACTCGTGGATGCTGAGTGTGAACAGAATACTATTACCGATAATTCCACCGCTTGGAAACTTTCCAATCACGCCATTCTAGTTATTGCCGGGAATTCTTGGAGACTTCCGTTCAATATACTCTAGAAGATGCCAGAGTACACAATAATTAAGCATGTTTGATCTGGCTGGTGAAACCATGCTAAGTAGATGCTTGTCGAATGGTTGATCTATGGTGATATGTTATCGTCGTCTTCTGATGAAGAGTCCTATCGAACGTAAATAATATCAATATTAGGAACGTTCTATTAGAAAACACATTACAACCTAACGCAACCTTTTTGCATCTTTCAGCAGACAGCTTTCAAAAAGCGTTGTAGCAAAAGGAGAAATTGCTTGAGACAAGCAATTTCTCCTTTTGCCACAATGCTTTTTCAATCTATTCACAAAGAACAAAACAGAACTGAAAGATTTTTCACATATTTACAAAGTTTTTCTAAAGTTGTCTGCTTCAAGTAAAAAAGAAATGTCGTCTGCAGGTGGTAAATAGTTAATAGGCGAGACTATACGCCGATGTGTCGCATCTCGTTTTTGCATATCAGACATTGCTGAAGTGGGTGCAGGAATTCCGTTATTTATCAAACAATGGATGATTTCCGGTCGACGATTTTATCTTTCAATTAACACTTAGCTGTATCCTTCTTTAGTGCATTCATGCCTCCTTCTTACAACAAAGAAATTTATCGCCATTTTTGAAGCAGGCGACTTATGTTGTTGTTAACATTGGCTGCTGAATACTTTTCCAAAATAAAAAGATTTTTGTGTCGTCTACTTTCCAAAACCTTTAATATCTGCGTAATTTTGTTGAGGGAATATACCCAGAGTAGCAAACAGGCTAGATCACAGGCCAGCCGCCAATTTACTTGGCGGCTGGCCTGGAGCTTACCTGTTTGCATAAGCATGAAGTCGGTTCCTATAATTATGTGTTTAACCTTTGACCGCTTAGAAGTAAACTGGCGGGCTTCAGTCATCGTCAACAAGACACGTCTCTTCATATCGCCGCAATAGTGGAATAGGTAGAGAATATACATCTAATGTCTTGAATGTGAAATGTTATCGGCCAAGGCTTGGGAAAATCGTATGCTGAGCCGAAGGCGATTCCAAGCCGAACCGAGACATCTTCCCTATGCAAAGGCGCCATCCATATTCTCTGTCTATGCAATTCATAATAGATAAAAATGAAATCACAAGCATGGTTCACGCTGGCCTTCGCAAATGGCGCCATTTGCGACAAAATTAAGAAATTGGCGCAAGAAAAACAAATTTGGCGAAAGTGCCTGGCGCCGAATATTTTCCGCGAGAATTTGATTTTGTTTACCGCGTGGTTGCCGATCTCGAATCAATAACGATTTGATTTTAATGTAAAGCCGAGAACCATGCATCGATGGTTTCCGTAACCGCGGTACTTTGAAATGGAATTCGGGAACCAGCTTGTTTATCAAATGCCATTTCCGATACGGGATAACCCTGTTTTCACACTTATTCAGTCAATTATCTGTTGATTGTCAAGTTTGTTGTGACAAGAAATACGAAGCAACACGGAAAATCAGTACAGACAGGTGCTTGCAGCGATTACGTGATCTAGCGCCGGATACCAAAGATTATACGACATCCTATTACTTGTCTGTTAATTGCACTGGTGACAGGATTATAATTATCTATGAAGCAGACGACTATATCTTATACTTCGTAATTCGAACACAAAAGATGTCTCTACGAATATGTTTTTCCATCTTCAGATAATTAATTGTTTCAATGAGAAAAATTAATTGTACTGATTGAACGGCTATCTGATGAACTTCTGTGGCGGTAAAGCGGTTGTCACACATTTCGAAGTGTTTTCGTGTCTCAATACAAGCGTTGTCTTTTTTTGTTAGTATGTACGAGTGTGTCTACAAAGGTTAGAAAAACCGAGGGTGTCGGTAGAAGGCATTTCTTGTATCATATTATAACAATACTGAACTAGATCTCGATATACGAACAACGGGCAATATGTGTGTCACAATGGTAAACTGGTACCTCACATGCAATATGTCGGCTAGCCGAAATGGCCCCGAACGATGAATATGTGTTCGATTCATACGGTACCTCTCCAAAACATGCATGTAGATGGCAAGTGTGCAGAAAACATCAGGTGCGAGCGTAAAGGGTATTTATTAAAGAGTACTCCGGTGAAAGGTTTCTTATGCATATGTAGTCTTTAGGTATATGCAGCCCTGAAGTATATGTAGCCACAAATATATGTAATGCTCAAGTATATGCAGCCACGTATATATGCAATGCTCAAGTATATGCAGCCACATGTATATGCAATGCTCAAGTATATGCAGCAACATATATATGCAATGCTCAAGTATATGCAGCCACATGTATATGCAATGCTCAAGTATATGCAGCAACATGTATATGCAATGCTCAAGTATATGCAGCAACATATATATGCAATGCTCAAGTATATGCAGCCACATGTATATGCAATGCTCAAGTATATGCAGCCACATGTATATGCAATGCTCAAGTATATGCAGCCACATGTATATGCAATGCTCAAGTATATGCAGCCACATATATATGCAATGCTCAAGTATATGCAGCCACATGTATATGCAATGCTCAAGTATATGCAGCAACATATATATGCAATGCTCAAGTATATGCAGCCACATGTATATGCAATGCTCAAGTATATGCAGCCACATGTATATGCAATGCTCAAGTATATGCAGCCACATGTATATGCAATGCTCAAGTATATGCAGCCACATTTATATGTAATGCTCAAGTATATGCAGCCACGTATATATGCAATGCTCAAGTATATGCAGCCACATGTATATGCAATGCTCAAGTATATGCAGCAACAAATATATGCAATGCTCAAGTATATGCAGCCACATGTATATGCAATGCTCAAGTATTTGCAGCCACGTATATATGCAATGCTCAAGTATATGCAGCCACATATATATGCAATGCTCAAGTATATGCAGCCACATATATATGCAATGCTCAAGTATATGCAGCAACATATATATGCAATGCTCAAGTATATGCAGCCACATGTATATGCAATGCTCAAGTATATGCAGCCACATGTATATGCAATGCTCAAGTATATGCAGCCACATGTATATGCAATGCTCAAGTATATGCAGCAACATGTATATGCAATGCTCAAGTACATGCAGCCACATGTATATACAATGCTCAAATATATGCAGCCACATATATATGCAATGCTCAAGTATAAGAAGCCAAATATATATGTAATGCCCAAGTATATGCAGCCACAAACATATGAAATGCTCAGGTATATGCAGCCACAAATATATATGCAATGCTCAAGTAAATGCAGCCACATATATGTGCAATACTCAAGTATATGTAGTCAGGAATATATGCAGCTCCGAGTTTATTCAGCCCCAATGTAGATGCAAGCCGAAATATGTGCAGCCTCAAAGTATATGCAGCCCTCAGACATCTGTGGCCTCATAAGTACATGTAGTACAGAATATATACTGCCACACATACATGCAAACCCTAGTACCCGTATATGTAGCCCCATAATATATGTAGCCCCAAAAGGATGCAGCCCTAAAATAAACGTAGCCCCAAGTAAACGGAATCCCCAAGTATATGCAGCCCCTAATTACATTCAGCCCCCGAATATATACAGTCCCCAAATATATGCAAGTAAAATTTTAGAAAATCCTCAAATGCATATGCCCCAAGTAAACTAAATGTATGCAGTCCAAAATACATGCACCCCCAGTGTAAGCAGCCCCAATGTATGCACCCCCATTGTATACACAACAAAATACATGCTATATGAAGCCCTTAAATGCATGAAACCCAAAAATGTTCGCAACCCTAAATTGTATGCAGCTCCCAATGTATGCACCCAAAACCTCTATGGAGCCCCAAAATGTATGCAACCCCAAAATATGCAGTCTCAAATCTATACAGCCCCCAAATGTATGCATCCCAAATAAAAGCAGCCTCGTTGTATGCACCCTTAATGAATGCACCCCAAAATCATATGAATCCCTAAAATGTATGCAACCCCAAATTGTATGCAGCCTCAAAATGTGTGCAGCCCAAAACGTATATGCAGCCCCAAAATATATGCAGCCCCAAAATATATGCAACCCCACAATGTATGCAGCCCCAAAATGTATTCAGCCCCAAAATGTATGCAGCCCCAAAATGTACGCAGCCCCAAATGTAAGCAGCTCCCAAATCTATGCAGCCCCAAATGTATGCATTCCCTAAATGTATGCAGCCCCAAAAGTATACGAATCCCAAAATGTATGCAGCCCCCCAAGTAAATACAGCCCAAAATGTATGCACCCAAAAAAAAATGAAGCCCCCAAAAATATGCAACCCCAAATTGTATACAATCCCAAAACGTATGCAGCACCCAACTATATCGATCCAAAAATGTATGCAGCCCCCAAATATATGCAGCCCTAAATGTATGCAGCCCCAAAATGCATGCAATCCGAAAAGTATATGCAGCCCCAAAATATAGGCAGTCCCCAACTATTTCGATCCCAAAATGTATGCAGCCCCAGACTGTATACAATCCGCAAAGTATATGCAGCCCCAAAATATATGAAGTCCCCAACTATTTCGATCCCAAAATGTATGCAGCCCCAAAATGTATGCAACCTCAAAATGTATGCTACCCCAAGTAATTTCAGCCCCCAAATGTATGTAGCCCCCAAATATTTGCAGCCCCCAAATGTTTGCAATCCCTAAATGTATGCAATCCCTAAATGTATGTAATCCCCAAATGTAAGCAACCTCTTAATGCATGCAGCCCACAAAGTTATGCAGCCCAAAAATAAATGCAGCCCTCAGCCCAACTATATTGACCCCCAAATATATAGAGCCCCAAAATGTATGCAAACCCTAAATATGTGCATACTCAGAGGCATCATACGAGAACAGATTCCCTCATTGTTAAAAACATGAAACCGAATATCCGAGCCTTGTGATAAGTAATCGTGATTTATTTCGAGACAAGTGTTGGAATGTGTCGGTAGCCTTACTTTTGCTTAATTTAACATACAGCGGTGAGACTCTACAGGAGAGTGCAAGTCAAGGTCGTATTGTAAGGATGTTTAAGGCTGAGGCTTTCACCACTAACGAACACTTTCAATGTTTAATCATTTAATAAGACTTAAATTAAAATGATGCTAAAAGTCGCATTTTAAATCATGTTGAATCAGCTTTATCATACACTGATGTGTTACAATTGGCGCGTATACTAACGCAATGTGGTTATTCGTGCCTTGACATACTGCATTGCCAACCACGTGTAAAACAACGTGACTCGGAAATCGGTTACTGTGCCAGGCAAAAACAGATATAAGAAAACGACGTTTTGTATAGGTACGATGAGAGGAATCTGAATAAGTTATTCTGTATCATTTCTGAATATGTTTTTTCCCTATTTTACATGCAATATGGTATAACGATTCCAGTATATGAATTATGAATTTGCAACCCATTCTTCCATGTAAACCATTGCAGATTCAGTTTTCGGTTGTGTAAAATTAAATATAAATAAAGTACATCAATTTTCTTTTTATCTCATACGAGGTTTCTAATGATGCAAATTAGTCTGTTAAGTTCAATTATGTCATTAAAACTAATCTCATGAATGAATGGTTGGTTGCATGGTTAGATGAAGAGGCTGGTGCATGGTTTGATGCTCGGCTGGATGCTAAATGATATGCATGTTGGATACATGGTTGCATACAATGTTGATTAATTGGTAGAATGTTTGTTTTGATCCTCAGTTGGTTAGATGGTTGGATGCTTAGTTGGATGCCTAGTTTAATGCTTGGTTGTATGTTTGAATTAGTGTGTTAAGTTCAATTATGTCATTAAAACTAATCTCATGAATGAATGGTTGGTTGCATGGTTAGATGGAGAGTCTGGTGCATGGTTTGATGCCCGGTTGGATGGTTAATTCGAAGCATGGTTGAATGCTTCGTTTGGTGCTTAGTTGGATGCATGGTTGCATACATTGTTGAGTAGTAATTGGTAGGGTATTTGATTAGATACTCAGTTGGTTAGATACTTAGTTGTATCCTCTGTTAAATGTTTGGCTTGGGGTTTGAGTTTAGCATGGTTGGACCCTTGGTTGAGTGTATGGTTGTATGCTCAGTTGGATGCTAAATGATATGCATCTTGGATACATGGTTGCATACAATGTTGAGTAATTAGTAAAATGTTTGTTTTGATCCTCAGATGGTTAGATGGTTGGATGCTTAGTTGGATGCCTAGTTGGATGCCCAGTTTAATGCTTGGTTATAAGTTTGAATTATGCATGGTTGGATTTCTTGGTTGGATGTATGGTTGGATGCTAAATTTGAATCATGTTGGATACATGGTCGGATGCTTGGTTTAGTGCATAATTGGATGCTAAGTTAGCTGCTTAGTTCGATGCTTAAGCTGGTACGTGTTGGTGCATAGTTGGGTGCTGGTTGGACGCTTAGTTGGATGTTGATCAAAGCTTGGATAGATGCTTGGATGCTGGTTAGATGAATGCATCGAGGAATGCATTGATTCATGGTGTTATGCTTTGTTGGATGCTTGGTTGTATTCTTGGTTGGAGTTGGTTGGATGCTGGATTTCGTGTTTGGTTCGATGAATGTTGGTTGGATGTTTGATTGAATGTTGGATGGATGCTTAGTTGTATGACTAGTTGGATGCATAGTTGGTTGCTTTGTTGGGTGCTGGTTGTATGTTTGGTTTGGTTAGTTGGATGTATGTTTGGTGCATTATTGAATGCTTAGTTAGCTGCATAGTGTAGTGCGCTTTTTCGTACATGGTTGAATGATTGGTAGGATGCCATAGTTTGATGCTAGCGTCCTCTACCGTCGTTTTGAGGACATTCACCATCGTCCAACAGGTGTGACAGTCAATGATATAATGACGCTTTGGGAGAGGTTCTTTAGGAACTCCTGTTTCCTGTTAATGCTATATTGGTTCTCATGACGTCAGTTCTAGCGGATATTACTCCGAGTAAGGAGTGGTTTCTTTTCAGTAAATCGAGGGAATCGTCATAACGCAAGGCAACTCCCTAACCCTTATAGTGATGGAACCGACTTCGTGCTTATGCAAACAGGTTAGATCCAGTAAATTAGCGGCTGGCCTGCGATCTAACATGTTTGTTGCTCTGAGTATCTTTCCTCATCAGAATGAAGCAGATATCGAAGGTTTTGGAAAACAGACGACACAACGATCTACTTTTAGAAAATTTCCCAGCATTCTAAGCTACGGGTAAAATAGAAAATTACAGAGTGTCAACCATGAAGAGTGAAATAAAGGTCATGATCAACTTTCAATGTTAAATACAATATTGTTGTAAAGGCTATTTCCAAGTTCAATGTAACTTCGTAACCAATGAATAACGTTTGACGGGCTTCTACCGGCGAACTTACCTCGGCCCAAGTCTCGTTAAAATTTTGAAAAGACATAAACATTCCGTAGACGAAAGAAACTTTATGAATATAAAAAAATCGAGCAGCAAACAATTAAAATCTGTTTGAGACTAACAATATATGGTTGGATGTGATGTTAATCACAAAGCAAAGCAAAGCAAATCCGACATTCTGCTTACAAAATAGAATATCCTATCATTTTGCTTCAATTATAATGTGGTGTCATTCATATTCAAACACATTTTTACTTAAACATCTCTGACAATCAACATTTGCAGAAGACTTTTAATTGATTCTCTTTAGTTACGACAGTATTTTTGTAATTTACCGATACTTCAAAAGTAACATAGGATTCTGGCCCGTGTGTTTACCGTTACTGCCGGGTAAACGCATGGGCCAGGCTCCAAGGCTACTTCGTAACCAATGAGAAACGGCTGACGGGTTTTGAAGAGATTCTCACTTGTAGGAATTCGCACCTTTTCCTGATAAGCCCATCAATATTTACCATCCAGGACTAGTTATATATCCTGCAGTAGGTGTGGCCTTTAACCCTTTCCCAAACAACAAATTTTCGACTGTCCCAAATTGAAAGAGTTAGCAAACGACATTTCAAAATGTGATGAAATTGAAAAATAATCTTTTGATAGAGCAGAAAACATTGTTTCTCCTTTTCCGACAATGTTTTCCAAAATCGTCTGCAACAAAGTGGTCGAAAATTTGTTTTTTGGGAAAGGGTTAATTGTTTATCAAAAACCAATGCAAAAACGATATTGTTTCAACGAATTTTTATTTTTCATTTGCAAAGTGTCTCTACTGTGAACAACCACCTTTAACTAACGTGACTAGACCTACGACAGTTATTGATAAGAATGTTATCCAGCATTACCAACAACCGGTTCAACAATCATCGTAGTCCCCGACGAGACAGGCCCAGATGAAGGTCGGAAACCTGTCAACTGACACGATTCTGACCGAGATAGATAGGAAGCGAAGACGGATCACATAGACTTGCAATAGTGTCACTCATGGTATACAATTCACAAACAAACAAATCCCTGTGACATACGACTTTAGATACCTTTGAAGCAACATTTGAAAACAGTGTAACGAAATGGGAATTTCCTGTTCGTGATGAGACCATTTTCCCACTGTTCTTACTTAAGTATTTTAGTTTAATAATTTGCGTTACTGTTTTCGATGTAAGTTGCTATTGATAATAATCACTGGTAAAAGGGGAGTATATTGGGAGACACATGTTGTAAAGATGCTCTAACCTCTGATATGGCTATCAACCTGCCTGTTATACTGCCTAATCTAGTGGATAGATATACATGTACAGGATATTTGATGAAAATGAAATCAGAATTTATGTACATCATGTGTAAATGACAACTTCAATTAACGGCTTCTATATTGATCTTTGAAAATACCTAATTGAATGACTACTCTCTCTGTAAAGATTTTCGGTTTAGTCTAGAAGTTTGTAAATTTTCCATTCGTTCAATCGATGCGATTTTAGGTTTCACAGCCACATGCCATCTTCATATGTGTGCCTACACATATGTGTGCCTACAAATGTGTAGAAGAAATGTTGCTGTGAAACCCTAGAATCGCATCAACTGTTATGTACGAATGGAAAGTTTACAAACTTCTACACAGTTGGTCAACACGAGACTAAGTGTTGTTCTCTTCAAAACATTACCCCACTTCCCAAAGCAAACATTTTTAGAATGTTTAAACATGGACATGAAGAGCATAGATTGATGACATACTCGCACTCATTGGTCAGTGTCACATTTCATTACATTAACCACTGTCAGCATAACGGTCAGGTGACTCTATAAAATACTACTAGTATGCAATTTTCAGGTTGATTGCAGAAAAAGCTTGATGCTGAAAATTATGCCAACGAAAAGCAAGTGCCGGGTGTTTGCTTTCTTTCAAAAATTCGGATTATGCAATATAACGTTTGTGAATGTGTCTACTTTCATCTGAATGTGTCTGAAAGCTTATGATGCTGATGTCTGTAGAATTACAAATATTTCAACAATTTTGAAAAAAAGGTAAAACTCGTCGGTGACTTGGGTTTGTACGGCAATGAGCTGACATTCAGCCTCATGGCTTGCATGAGGGGAATAGTTAATGTAAAGTATCGGAAGAAACCGTTGAAGCGTTTGAGATAGACGGATGAAATGTTTTACGAATGGAGAACGAATAGTTCCAAGTGTCCTTGACCTTTTCCCACTTAGACATTGTTGGTAAACAACCCACCTGACTGCGTGTTAGCTATGTCCGACCTGTGTATGAACCCTAGCAGTGGGGGATGAACTATGAATGACCTCGTGTTTGTTTGTTTATCTTTTTTTACACATTCTCCCGAGTATTCCTCATTTTACTATGTACGTTAGAGATATTGTGTTATTCGAAACGATTTAACCCTTTACCAAACGCAAATTGAAAGAGACTGCAGACGCCATTTCAAAGTGTGATAAATACAAAAATAATTCTCTGATAGGGCAGAAAATATTGTGGGTAAAGAAAAGATTGCTCGTCGCGAGCAATGACTCCTTTTCCCACAATGTTTTACAGAGTCGTCTGCAACAAACTGTCAAACATCGTTATTGTTTGGTAATGGGTTAATAAAGCAGCTTTTGTATTCTGCATCTTAGTTTGCGAAAGAAATCGGATCGATCTTCACCAATAACAACAAGGAAATTCGTACGTGTAGAGTGTTTTCAGTACATCAACAAGTCACAAAACAGACATAAGGCACTCCATTGAGCTGAAATGACACACTCAATTCATCAAAGCAAGCTGAGACTGAGCAAATACTCTCCATGTCATGATGTTCTGAAAGCATACCATACTTTAGGCCACCATTTGAACGTGCGTATTCGTTTGCTTTAAATCACGGCAATTTATACATCAGAAGTTATAGGTATTGGGATGTTGACGTGTTATTTCGGCTTTGCATCAATCTGTTTCACAAGGGAAATTTACCGATTTTGCCATTGTGACACCGAGTTCGTACATTATTAGTTCAGCTGTATTTTTACGCTGATATAAGCCTGGGACTGACTCACAGATGAATAAAACTAAGAAATAAAGTGCGTGCACCTGACAATTTCTATAATTAGTTTCGCCTCGGAACATCCTGTTAACGATGCAGTCCGCAGATGAGGTACAAAACTGAGAGCTTTCATAGCAAGAAGGTGTTTAAAAAGCTACCAACTTTAAGACATGCCGCAAAGGAATAGCCTTCTTGAATTACAAATACTGTTCCATGGCTGTATATTGTAGATATACGATGTCTTAATGTCCGATTTCGTCCGTATTGTGTCATAAATGATGTTGTGGTACTTCTTAGTGAGTCTTCCCCATAAATCAAATCTCTCTTACTTGTCTGATTGCATGATGACAAAGGGATATTTCCTTGAATGACCTATTTCCTTTAAACACTTAAGTGGTGTAAGTGGTCAACACCATGATGTATGACCAACTGGTCGATTTATAAAATATCGTGCTTATACAACACAAGGCTAATGAATCACCGATGGTGTTTTAAGAAAAGGTAGGGATTTATTAAGTTACTCAACAAAAGGCTAACATAATACTGATGTTGTTGTAATTATGTAACACCATTTTATGTAACCGCCTTACAGATCATCTATGGAGTAACTTGTTTAAACAACGAAAGGTAGTTGCATTACTGATGGTGATGTGAAAAAGAAATCGTCATAATCGTTCATCATCTAGCAGATTTAGGGAGTTAGTTACACAACAAAAGGTTAGTACATCACTGATGGTGTAGTTAATAAGTAACACCATGGTGTGTGACCACCTAGCAGATTTATGGATTTACTTGATCCTACAACGTAAGGCTATTTCATTACTGATAGTGTTGTGAAAAAGTAACAACATAATACAAGACCACTAAACACATGACAATCGCATTCTCCTTTATATAAATAATCGGATAATCGCAATTGAAAGTCCCACAGAAGCGTTGTAAAATTGTAGCATCATGTTGATTGACCACCAAGCAGATATGTGGGGTATTTGACTGATCGGTGAATATCCGCTAGAGTAAATATCTGCCATCGGATACTATAGCTAGGTCATTTACATCATACCTGAAACCGCCTTATCTTATTTCAAACTTTCCTATAAGTTAATCAGCAGCTTGGAATAGAGACTATACTTGAATATTAGACCATTGTGTGTCCATGACCTAGTGGTTGTGGTACCGAACCTTTAGTAACAAGGTCAATCAACGCGTGTGTTAGAATCCTGCTACCGATAATTATGATATTTGATAAGAGGCTGTCCCTAAAGGAGTAAACGAATAATTTACATATGGTACAATCCATATTGACACATCCTTTCTCTCGTCGATTATGGGTTAGGCATAGCCAATAAAAATAATTCCTATTGACGCGATTGAAAAAAAGAAAAGTTCAATACAAAAGGGTAGAAGGAAGAAAGACATTTTTGTGTCAGCGCCTTGATTCCAAAAAATCTCTGAGTTGTATCCGAATATTCCTGCCTAATTGGTCATTAGACATAGTGAAATGTTGGATGGTAATTTCCCAACAGTGCAAACATGTCATCCAAATATCGATCTTACGTTACAAAATTCGGAGATACAATGTGCATGACACAAGGTTTGTGTGTGACATAATGTTTTGCGTGACATATGGTTTATTTGGGGCTGATCAAAATAGTTGAAACTTATTTATCTTACAGCTTAGATCATTCCCGCTAGTTTCTGCTTCATGGCTGAATAACCAGTACTCGCGCCGAATGTGGATCGATGAAACGTCGCAAGGCAGATCCCGCCACTCACAGGACTCGACCTCACGACCCTCGTGTCCCGAGGCCGACGCTCTAGCCATGGACCACTGTCCTCCACTACGGTGGTCTAATTGGAAAGTAATACTGTTTAAGATATGACAATAATAAATCATTGATGAAGTAATATTGCCTGTGTATTATTTCCTCTTTTGTTGTCTTCTGCATGTGCGTTGAATCATTTTTGGATGCGATTTTTGAGGGTGGTAAAAAGAGATTGCCGATAGCGAAAAAGTAACCGATCTTCGGGATGTTTGGTTGTGAAAACATGAAAGTGAACGGGGTGTGGAATAGTGAAACAACAAGGATAAACTCTGAATTTTATCATGGAAAGTACTGCGATGGGGCCAAAAGGACTACTTTTATATAGAATAAAGAAGGGTCAAAAGGTAGCGGTATACCACCTAAACAATCACACACGAGTGTTGATTATGTCCGCTAGATCACCGACTCACCGGCCTGTACACTCACTGATGTTGCGGTAAAACTCATCGATGTATGGCGGGTTTGGCCCGTTTACATTTTTTCTGGCTAATTTACATGAAATACAGGCTTGTAGAGTGAAATCAAATATTGGTGTTGCGCTCAGCATATAGTTTAAAAATGAAAACTAATTCTAAATTATTCGATATGTAAAAAAAAATAATGGATTTGCCTTTCTTAAAAACCACATTCCATGAGCAACAAATATAAAATGTATCATTTTACAAATTCATTAGAAAGATTGTAAACGGAATACTTGCGCCTTCAGTGTTTTGATTAATAAGAGTTGATAAAGGGTCGTGCAATTATACTAGAATCAACATTCCTAGCACTATTTGAAAAGAAATGTTGACCCATGTAGTAGTCTGGGTACAAGTTGATCTGTATCTTTACCAAGCCATTACAAACGGGGTTGAGAAGTGTGCCAACACTCTTGATATATTCAACATATAATTACGTTCTCATTTTATCCGTAGGACATATTTTTCATGTTAAAACTTCAATCTGTGAGAAAGATTTAAGAGTCTTAAGTTGACAAACATATATTACACTTATGTACCAACCTATATGTCCACTTATCTAAAGGATTGCATATGACCTACTTAAGTTTATGAATACTTCATATTTTCTTTGGCTTTTTTCTTCTTTTCTTTAAAATTATTTCTACATGAAAGCAGCAAACTATCAGTAAATATGTCAGGCTATAACCATAGTGTAAACATAACTAACTGACATACACTCAATGTAAGCATTGGATCTCTGACAACGATTCCCTTTGTATGATAAGGGGTCAAATTTCACTTGGCTGTGATTACAGCTCGGTGAACGACCGATTACGGCATTTGCCCTTATTCTATTTCGCCGAGCCTTTAGCTCGACTGCTAGGTTAGTTTTATTAGTACAGAAGTTAATTCTGCAAGCATTGAAATAGTCATACAGTAAGAGCCAGACGGATTAGGGCACATACCGTATCGTCTGATCATGCAGTCCTTGTGTGAATCTGCAATGTTTGCTAAAATTCAACGAAGTTTTATGATTTGTTCAAATTCGCTGAGAAAAGAGTTACATAACTGGGTTAACAAAACGGAATATTGCAAGGGGTTGTAACTGATATCCCTTTATTCAAGTGGTGAGCTATTTATAAATAGCCTACATGTGAATCTAAGTTTAAAGGTCCTTATACACGGACGTCAGAAAATTTCGAGGGAAACCTTTAGTTTCTTTAAATCTGCACAACAGTTGTTCTCTTATAATTATAATGCACGCTGAGGAATAATCATTGGCAGCAAAGTTAAATCGTTTTAAGTTCCTTGAAATATGTATAGAGTGAATTAACATTAACTTTTCAAAGGCCCATTAAAGGAGATTAATGCTATATCAAACTATCTTATTTGGTAAACTTTTGGACAGATTCAAATAGTTATCACCAGAAAACACCACCAGCACAACTTAAATGGGAAAGTTAACCAGAAATAACACAGATTAGCAAGTTTTATAATTCAGATTTCCTGATTCTTCACCTCTGACCTTTAGAACCGACCAATCAGAATTCGTTATTTTGAATATGTAAACAAACAGGTTGTTGATAAACATGATTGAATTGGAGACAACTATATTTCAAGCACAAAATAACTTATTTTAAATGGGTTTATTTAATAGGGTATCAATGCATTCCTAAACTAATTCTCATGACTTTTATGAACATAATAAAAGAACTCCATATAATTTTTCAGTAATTTATTTGTACTACTCTCCTTTGATGTGCATTTAATACAAAAGCGTGGTATTGCTTTTGAGATCTACCGCTTATAAATTGCATATACTTAGATAAATTGGCGATTCCTGAATTGATTATCCTTTCAATAGCTTCTTTTAATTGTATATCAAACAACAATACAAAACTGTATTGTTTCAACGACGTTTTAGTTTGACTTTGAAAGTTTCTCTCCTGTGAAAAAGCACCTTTAACCACACGATAAAGGGAGATTACTCGAGGCTTCTGAGATAAGCACAACCGGGTCACTGACCGAACTAGTCTACCTATTACTCTAGGCTTAATTGTTTAAACAAATATACAGAGAACTATAAAAATGTGATCACATGCGATATTGCTCTTGGCATTTATCACGGTGATTTCTCCTCAAATTCAAAACGGCAGTTAGTACATTTGTTTATCAGACCTATAGTGTACTTCGGACGTCTACTTTTTATCTTTACTACACGTGTACACGAAAACATGCGTCATCTAAGGCGGAAAGCTTATACCCATTTAACTCATAATAGTTTGGACCATTCATGTTTATACCCACCAAAAAGGCCATTAAGCAGATTGAGGCTGATTAAAATGATTGTTAACCCTTTCCCAAACAACATATTTTCGACTGACCCAAATTGAAAGGGTTTGCAGACGACATTTCAAAATGTGATGAAATTGGAATATAATCTTCTGATAGAGCAAAAAACCTTTTGGGAAAAGGAGAAATTGCTCGCTCAGAGCAATTTCTCCTTTTCCCACAATTTTTTCCAGAGTCGTCTGCAACAAAGTGGTTAAATGTCGTCATTGTTTGGTAATGGGTTAAGGCAGTCCATGCAAACCTTTCCATTTCTCTTGACCTTACGAAGAACGAGGGGCAGGGTGATGAATGTTCAGTTTACGAGTCAGAGAATTTTTGATTGAATAAAAGAGAGAAAAAAACGAAAATAATTAAACATTCGTGATTCATCTGGGATGGATGACTTATTGCAGTCCGCTTACGATGACAAAGTCGGACATAACCCCCTTAAGACGCGAATGCCCAAAGATGGTGGGGCAATGTCCTGCCTCTAAATTACCGCGAGGGGTGAAAGTCCGCACTCTTTCGAATATTGGCGGCAAGTTTTCGGGAGAAAAAACGTCCAGGGGGAGGGGGCAACTGTTTGTATACCTCCTTGTTTAAGGTACCTGCCCTGCTTGGGCCCATATGAGTACTAAATGATAAAACTTCCTATCGAACATAGAGGAAAGATCACGGACTATTACAGTGAACCCTCGTTTATCCGAAAATGTCCGTTCCCAACAAAATGTCCGGATGACCGAATAATCCGGACTAATGAAGCAGAGCATGTTCTTATTCACATTAAGACATAAACGGTCTGTATGAGCGGTATATACTTATAACCCTTTAGCAAACGCCAAATTATCGACCGTCCCAAATTGAAAGAGTTTGCAGAAGACATATCAAAACGTGATGAAATTCAAAGATAATCTTCTGATATGGCAGAAAACATTGTGGGAAAAGGAGAAATTGCTCGTCACGAGCAATTTCTCCTTTACCCACAATGTTTTCAAAAGTCGTCTGCAACAAACTGGTCCAATAATTCCGTTCCCTTACAATTTCGTTCGGATTGCGAGACATCCGGATAATCGGGGTCCGGATAAACGCGGGTTCACTGTATAGAAAACAGAAATATGCATTTATTCACAAAAGATATATTGACTGATCCATGCGCAAAATGGGGTAAATCGAAATGTCTCTAAAACAAAAATAAATCCCCTGTGTAACAAGAACTCGGTTTACTCATTAAGTTTTTTAAGTAATTATGCAAACCAGGCATAATGGGCAGATGTATCGTACAGGTCTAGCGAAGTTTCGATGTGTTTTATATTCATTAAAGCCGCTTTTTCACAGTCGGGAGGAAAATTTGGAAGTTAAAACATAGTTTCTTTAAAACTGTACAACAGCCTTACTGCTTTATGATACGCGCTGAAAATAGCACTAAGGAGCAGAATTGGATCGTTTTCTTGGGTTTGAAAGCTTGTATATCTGTATACGGTGAATTGGTATGCATTCAAATCAAAATCGTTCCAACGGTTTTGAGATATAACGCATATAGGCTATACATTCTTTGACGCTTCCTGAATTAATTATGCTTCCAATTACTAATTTTCATAATTTATCATACAACAATACCAGACATTAATTGTATCAACGACGTATTCTTTCGACATTCGATTTTCTATACAGTGAACAAGCACTTTTAACTGTTTACCAGACAGGTCCTTTATCACATAACGCTGATCTCGATTTTGGACCAAGGATAAAGTCCTTCGATTGGCTAGACGCGGAGTGACGAAAAAATGCACCGTTATCTCTGTAGGTCCGTCCCATATAACTGGCTGTATTAAAATCGCAAATGTAGCAAACTTAGTTTGAAGGGTCTTCCCAATGTTATTTAAGGGCTGTGGGGACCCAAGGCAGAAATTTCGGAGTTAGACCCCAGCGCCTTAATCAATTGAGTCCGATGTGCTTGAACTTTTTACACAGCTCTTAAAATTTGAACCACAGGCAGTCAACTTGCTTCTGACATTGTTTGATACATTTGATTCGATTTAAAAACAGTAATTTTTGTGTATTTTGATTATAAAATGTACATATTAACTTACAAATTTGGGATCCATATTCTAATAGAAATTGACAGGGGAAGGGGGTACCCACTCATATTATGCCAAACATCCCTCCCCCAGCATCAATCACCAAAACGCCTGAAAGAATTATGGAGAAGACCCTTGTTTGCATCTAGTAGCCATTCCATTACGAAGCTTGAGTGATTGCCAAAATCGAGTGAAGCTGCAAAGTCAAAACTTTACTTCTGTTACCTTACTCTCAGATAAGTACGCCATTCTAACTTAGCTGCAACCATGTTATGGTGACATAAGTGTTAACCCTTATAGTGCTGGAACCGACTGCATGCTTATGCAAACATGTTAGTTCCAGGCCAGCCGCCAAGTAGACTGGCGGTCTATTTTGCAGACTTCTAATATTCTGGAAAGCAAACGACACAAAAATCTATTTGAAGAAAATTACTCAGCATTCTGAGTGTTAATGTCCACTGCTGATAACAAAGATCCGTGTATTTGGGTCAATGTGGTAGGTTATAAATGGATGTGATAGCTACAATACAGAACAAACCGTAACCACTCTTAGCTTTCGTTTTGGAAGTGTTCAGGCGTTGCCGAAAGCACAAACCATTACCGTTAGATTATTGGAAAGGATTTTCTGCAATCATCAATATCTTTCTGGGTTGAGGTGCCCCAAGTATATGAAAGAGTTGAACACCATTACAAACCACCAATCGTTGTCGGTAACTCAAATGTAACAATAAAATTATTACGGGCGGAAGACCGTGCCGAAGGCTTGTCCGTGAAGTTGGGAGTCAGTTCGCAGTTCGCAGTTCGCGATTCAATTGCGAACCGCGAACTGCGCTCTAACTTCACACACTAGCTGCCAATTCAATTGTTTTTAAAATATCAATTTATGAAATATATGTGTACATATAATTTGAATTGACGAAAGACGAACTGGCGTCTGCCTTCACACGTAGAAACCTATTCGAATTGCGAACTGCAAACTGTCAGCTATCTCCAATGTATTCTACATACAGTATACGGCGAATAGCGAACTGCGAACTGTCAGCCAGGTTCACAACCAGTTGCCGATTCAAATTTTACCGAATGAAGTCCATAAGTGAATCGGCTTCGAAAAGCGAACTGCGAACTGTCAACTAGATTCACATTCAGCTGCCAATTCAGATTTTATTGGATCGAATACAATTAGTGAATCTGCTTTGAAAAGCGAACTGCAAACTGGCAACCAGGTTCACACTCAGCTGCCAATTCAAAATATTTTTTATGTTGATCATTATTCAATCCCTTACGAATCGCGAACTGCAAACTGTCAGCCAGCTTCACAACCAGTTGCCGATTCATATTTTACCGTACACAGTTCCATAAGTGAATCGGCTTTGAACAGCGAACTGCGAACTGTCAACTAGATTCACATTCAGCTGCTTATTCAGATTTTATTGGATCGAGTACAATAAGTGAATCTGCTTCGAATAGCGAACTGCAAACTGGCAACCAGGTTCACACTCAGCTGCCAATTCAAAATATTGTTCTATGTTGATCATTATTCAATCCCTTACGAATCGCGAACTGCAAACTGTCAGCCAGATTCACAACCAGTTGCCGATTCATATTTTAACAGATGAAGTTCAACAAGTGAATCGGCTTTGAATATCGAACTACGAACTGTCAACTAGATTCACATTCAGCTGCCAATTCAGATTTTATTGGATCAAATACAATAAGTGAATCTGCTTCGAATAGCGAACTGCAAACTGGCGACCAGGTTCACACTCAGCTGCCAATTCAAAATATTGTTCTATGTTGATCATTATTCAATCCCTTACGAATCGCAAACTGTAAGCCAGCTTCACAACCAGTTGCCGATTCATATTTTACCAGATGAAGTTCCATAAGTGAATCGGCTTTGAATAGCGAACTGCGAACTGTCAACTAGATTCACATTCAGCTGCCAATTCAGATTTTATTGGATCAAATACAATAAGTGAATCTGCTTCGAATCGCAAACTGCAAACTGGCAACCAGGTTCACACTCAGCTGTTAATTCAAAATATTGTTTTATGTTGATCATTATTTAATCCCTTACGAATCGCGAACTGCAAACTGTCAGCCAGCTTCACAACCTGTTGCCGATTCATATTTTACCGTACAAAGTTCCATAAGTGAATCGGCTTTGAATAGCGAACTGCGAACTGTCAGCTAGATTCACATTCAGCTGCCAATTCAGATTTTATTGGATCGAAAACAATAAGTGAATCTGCTTCGAATAGCGAACTGCAAACTGGCAACCATGGTTCACACTCAGCTGCCAATTCAAAATATTGTTCTATGTTGATCATTATTCAATCCCTTACGAATCGCGAACTGCAAACTGTCAGCCAGCTTCACAACCAAATGCCGATTCATATTTTACCGTACACAGTTCCATAAGTGAATCGGCTTTGAACAGCGAACTGCGAACTGTCAACTAGATGCACATTCAGCTGCTTATTCAGATTTTATTGGATCGAGTACAATAAGTGAATCTGCTTCGAATAGCGAACTGCAAACTGGCAACTAGGTTCACACTCAGCTGCCAATTCAAAATATTGTTCTATGTTGATCATTATTCAATCCCTTACGAATCGCGAACTGCAAACTGTCAGCCAGCTTCACAACCAGTTGCCGATTCATATTTTACCGAATGAAGTTCAACAAGTGAATCGGCTTTGAATAGCGAACTACGAACTGTCAACTAGATTCACATTCAGCTGCCAATTCAGATTTTATTGGATCGAATACAACAAGTGAAACGGCTTCGAATAGCGAACTGCAAACTGGCAACCAGGTTCACACTCAGCTGCCAATTCAAAATATTGTTTTATGTTGATCATTATTCAATCCCTTACAAATCGCGAACTGCAAACTGTCAGCCAGCTTCACAACCTGTTGCCGATTCATATTTTACCGTACAAAGTTCCATAAGTGAATCGGCTTTGAATAGCGAACTGCGAACTGTCAGCTAGATTCACATTCAGCTGCCAATTCAGATTTTATTGGATCGAATACAATAAGTGAATCTGCTTCGAATAGCGAACTGCAAACTTGCAACCAGGTTCACACTCAGCTGCCAATGTAAAATATTGTTCTATGTTGATCATTATTCAATCCCTTACGAATCGCGAACTGCAAACTGTCAGCCAGCTTCACAACCAGTTGCCGATTCATATTTTACCGTACACAGTTCCATAAGTGAATCGGTTTTGAACAGCGAACTGCGAACTGTCAACTAGATTCACATTCAGCTGCTTATTCGGATTTTATTGGATCGAGTACAATAAGTGAATCTGCTTCGAATAGCGAACTGCAAACTGGCAACCAGGTTCACACTCAGCTGCCAATTCAAAATATTGTTCTATGTTGATCATTATTCAATCCCTTACGAATCGCGAACTGCAAACTGTCAGCCAGCTTCACAACCAGTTGCCGATTCATATTTTACCGGATGAAGTTCCATAAGTGAATCGGCTTTGAATAGCGAACTGCAAACTGGCAACCAGGTTCACACTCAGCTGCCAATTCAAAATATTGTTTTATGTTGATCATTATTCAATCCCTTACGAATCGCGAACTGCAAACTGTCAGCCAGCTTCACAACCAGTTGCCGATTCATATTTTACCGGATGAAGTTCAATAAGTGAATCGGCTTTGAATAGCGAACTGCGAACTGTCAACTAGATTCACATTCAGCAGCCAATTCAAAATATTGTTTTATGTTGATCATTATTCAATCCCTTACGAATCGCGAACTGCAAACTGTCAGCCAGCTTCACATTCAGATGACAATTCAAAATATTGTTTTATGTTCGTCATTAATCAATCCTGTACGACTGTACGAATCGCAAACTACAAACTCTCAACTAGGTTGACATTCAGCTGCCAATTCAAAACATTGTCGTACGTTCATTAATTTGGAATCTACGAACCGTCAACCAGATTCATACCCATTCGTATTCTTTTCGATGGAATAATCCAAACCGTTTGAATAGTTAAATGCCGACAGCCATGTTTACTCTCAGTTGCCAATTCAAATTATTGTCTTAGGTTTATCATTATTTAATCCTGTTCTAATTGTGAACTGCGAATTTTCTACCAGATTCACAACTTGTTGCTGATTCAGAATTCTTTTGGGAGCAGACCATAACCCTAACCTTTTTGAGTAGGGAACTGCAAACTCTTTACCAAATTCATTATCAACTGCCAATACGACATGTTTTCTTATTATTCATCATTATTAAATTCCATTTGAACCGTGTTTTCTTAAATCTATATTAAGATGCCCTTTCTCCTGACTCATCACCACTCCTTCATTTGAATTCTTACTAAATTTGTTTTGGTTTACGTCTCATACAATTACATTTTGTGATCTGTGAAAATAAAATAAAAAGATACAACCGTTCAAGTCTTCCATTAGTGTAAAGGGTTGTGTATCTCACTCAGCCTGCACCTGCGTTACTCTATTTCTCGGTCCAGGCAACTCGTTGACCTGCTCTTACTTCCTCTGAAGTCTCTCTTTCCCTCATATAATTTAGACCTTTTAGGTATTTCATGGTGACAGTCTGATCATTTTAAAAAAGTGAAGAAGAGTTTGTGCAGAATTCTTTGTATATGTTCCTTCCCCATGTTCATTGTTTGAATCATAAAAACAGTTAAAGAGAACTCTACCCTGAGTCTTGCGTGTTTTGGGGGAAATATTATGCGAAAAAATGAGTATAGAGCCCATATAAATTGCAAACACATTTTCCGATTTTGCGTTAGCGAATACAACGGTTTTGTTCGGTTTTAGTACTATGCGAATAACGTTATCATCGTAGTGATGATTCAAACGGCATGTTTGATATTATTTTCAAAATAATTTCGTATGGATTTGAAGTATGTATGATAAATTTAGATTGAGAAGCTCCTTTTGAATAAATATGCTTTTGATCATAAGTTATCTTTTGCTGGATCAACTAAGCGCTGTACGCAGGGCTTATCAGCAAAATACTTTTGATGGGCAACTGACCCGTGTCAACTGACCAATCGAAATGTGTTTTGGGCTAATACTTAAAGGCCTTAGTCCTTCTTTAAGTGACCCCCCAAAAAAAACCAATAACCAGATGCCCACCCGGGGTGATGACCAGCTGTGATAATTAATGGGGATTACTATGGTGTACGGAATAGACCGAAATTGTAAATGGCGGTATACCGCCATTTAAAATGGCGGTATACCGCTAATTTTAACGGTATACCCACAAATTTAGCGGTCAACCGTTAAAAATAAGGGTATACCCCTTATTAAATAGCGGTAGACCGTTAAATTAGCGGTCAACCGTTATTTATTTTTAGCATCTGGACTTTTTATATCGTTGGCCAATCAAAATCGTCGTTTTATCGGTCTTTTCTGCGGGACTAATCTGTAAACAATGGATTCCGGAACTATGCTTTTCGTGACATTTGTCATAGAAATCGTTCTAAATCATACGAATAAAGGAATGACAGCTCCGTTAACAGTATAATAAAGGTAAGTTTGTTAGTTGATAATACATAATTTCAATTTCATAGAATTCACTTCCTTTTAACACTGTTTGTGACGTTCTACAAACAATAATTCGTACCGATCTGATGTCGGGTGTCAGCACGATACACCGTAATACTCCCAAATATGCCCAATACAACCGAATACACAAAAAGATACCCTCATGCTATATTTATATGTAACAGTTGTCTAAATCAAGTTTGAAATCGGCGATCAAAATCATTACTTTTTTTTTTTTTTATTGATTTGATAACCATAATGTGCTTTCGACAATATGAAAAATGTCTCCAAAAAAAGTCAATAAGTTTTCTTACTGCCTATGTAGAGCCATTAAAGAGGTGGTGGTTTCCCCCAAGTCTCAATAATGATCGTAAACAAAGCTTTTTTTAACATTTGACACAGACATATATTGTGCTGCGCTATGTGTCAAAATCTGTGTGCAGAATTCTAAAGTAAAAATCACCATGGACTCTGGACTCGAAGGCGTCGGTCAATATATAGCAATAGTCTCAATAATGATCCATGAACAAAGCTTTTTTCAACATTTGGACATCAATCATTGCAATCAAAAGTTGTACAACAGTCTAAATCTACATTTAAATCCATCTTTTCAAATAAGTAAGAACAAAACTAAAGAATCAAATAAGGAAAATATGGATCAATGATTTTAGTCGAAGTATAGTATCAAATGCTCACAAATATTGAACTCCGGTCATTCGCGTACAACTCACAGTGGTATGTGGGAATTAGAGAGATGTCCTACTTTTCGAACCATGTAACCTAGCTCAGTCATTGCATGGATATTCATACAATAGTGGCACTTTTAAGACTTCACACAACGACAGATTGGTTACGCTCCAAATCGGTATGTTTGATTTCATATTCAATTGCATATTTATGGAGTCATAGGTGGTCAATCTGTGCGCAGAAATGTAACGTAAAAATCACGATGGACTCTGGACTCGAAGGCGCCAGTCAATGTAGCAACAGCCTTTGAGACTAGAAATCTGGACTATATATAGCAATAACCTTCATGACCAGAAATCTGGACTAGTTTCAACTAGTTTCCAAACATAAACAAGTACTGTGTCTTCAGCACAATGAATTGTATGATAGGATAAGTAACTTGTCGATATTGGTGGGCGACGGTGGTGCAGAGGTAGAGCATCGACTTCCTGTATCGAGGGTCCCGGGTTCGAATCCCCATTAGGTGCTCTTTTTTGTATATTAAAGTAGACAAATCCTTCCTGTGGGTTATTATGTTGAAAAACCTTTTAAAGGCATGTGGCAGGATATGAGTACAAACAAATTACTGAAAAACTAAACTCGTTTTACATATGTATTATTGTGCTTAAATATAGCTGTCTCCAATTCAGCAATTTGCTTGTTTAGATATTCAAAATAACGAATTCTTATTGGTTGGTTGAAAAAGAATTACATCACATGATGAGGTCAGAGGTGAAGAATCAGGCAATCTAAATTATTAAACTGGCTTATTCTGGTTATTTCTTGTTGGCTTTCATGTTTACATTATGATGATGATTTTTTTTGGGTGATAACTATTTAATCGAACTAAAAGTTTACCAAATAATATAATAAAAATATTTTATTTTGATATAGGATTTGTGTCCTTCCATGATCCATTAAATGACACAAATTTTAACTGTGTTGGTTTATAACACATAGAAAAGTGACAATAGCTATCTCTGCCATTTGACGTATGAAAAAAGAAGTCCAAGATGAAAAGGCGGTTGAATTTATTGCTAAATTGCTTCTAATTTCTGAAAGCAGGCATAACAAATCAAGATTCACTTAATTGTTGTTAACTTGTAATTTTGAAGTAATTCTGTCCAGATAGTAAATGTGTTGCCATCGATGATAACCCATTACCTCATGCCCATACTGGATACTTCTATGACATGTCACATACTCTTCACTATCCTGTCATGTCACATGCTTCATTCTACATTGGTATGTCAAATACTAGATACTTCTATGACATGTCATACACTTCTCACATTCCTGTCATGTCACATACTTCATTCTACATTGGTATGTTACATACTGGATACTTCTATGACATGTCACATACTCTTCTCTATGCTGTCATGTCACATACTTCATTCTACATTGGTATGTCAAATACTTGATACTCCTATGACATGTCATGTACTCCTCATCATCCTGTCATGTCACATACTTCATTCTACATTGGTATGACACATATTGGATACTTCTATGACATGTCATATACTCCTCACTACCCTGCCATGTCACATACTTCATTCTACATTTGTATGTCACATACTGGATACTTCTATGACATGTCATATACTCCTCACTACCCTACCATGTCACATACTTCATTCTACATTGGTATGTCAAATACTAGATTCTTCTGACATTTCACATACTCCTCACTTCCCTGTCATGGCACATACTTCATTCAACATTGGTTAATCAAATACTTGGTACCTCAATGAAATGTCACATACTTCTCACAACCCTGTCATAGCACTTGCATTATTCTACATTGGTATGACACATATTGGATATTTCTTTGACATGTCACATACTCCTTACTTCCCTGTCATGGCACATACTTTATTCAACATTGGTAAGTTAAATACTTGATACTTCTATGACATGTCACATACTTCTCACAGCCCTGTCATAGCACATACTGGATACTTTTATGACATGTCACATACTCCTCACTTCCCTGTTATCACACATACTTCATTCTACATTGGTATAATAAATTATCTGTCATGTCACATGCACTTTACTTCATGACCCTGTCACACCACTCACCCCTACTACAATGTCATGTTGTACAATTGCATGTATGTTTAATAATGAAAATGATTGACATGTACATGTAAAATATGCCAATATCATTTTTCTTCTACTTTAAGGTTCGAGCAGTTCTATCATAGAAGGAGCATAACCATGAGGCTGACTTCAACAAGATTAAGACAACTAAAGCTATCAATGTGATGAAGGACGAGACTAACTAACATCAGTCGTGGACGCCCTCAGCAGCTTCTAGTTGACATTCTTCAACCTCTACAAGTGAACAAACACCACCCAAAGACCCTGCATCACTTCAAGAACTAGACGTTTCTGAAGAATGGAAACACACTGACGAGCGCTACAGACATCCTTTCCTTCTACATGATAGCGCGAGGGAATCTGAGAACTGTATCCTCATGTTTTGAACTGGCCAAGCTCTGAGACACCTGTGTGCATCGAACATGTGGTACATGGATGGAACTCACCCACCAACTAGAGGTCTCTTCAGACAGTTGAATATTATATGTGCACCTCTTGGGGACACAGCAGCTGCTGTGAGCTGTATTTAAGCCCTTTTGCCTGGTGAATCCATACACCTACCCTAAATGACTTATTTTGCATACAAGACCATATGCTTTTTTGTTCCTTATAGATGGTTCCATCCTTTGATAAAGGTTGTGTTAGGTTTGAACTTAGGACATTCCAAGAAAGTAGTCTATTTGGTAAAATAAAGGTTATTTTCATTAAAACGATGCTTCTTCATTGTTTAATGACATCTAGCAGGAAATGGTTTAATTGTGTTGTTTGAGACAGAAATTTAAGGGTTTTGGGGGTAATCTAAGGTGGATATATATATGGGCTTTTTAAATTAGTATGGGAAAATGTGTGCAACATAGCTTTGTACTCATGATGTGTTATTTATGGTGTGAGAAATGTGATTTCTTTAGCTAAAAATAACTGGACAATTAAATGATTGACTAAAAATCCTCTTTAGTATGTAAAGGAAATTGGTTTTTTTTAGAACATTATGGGAAAATTAGTCAAATTGGTCCTCATCTTAACACTGAACATTTTCATGTTACAAAGCAAATGACTGATTTTCATGCATACATGTATAAGGGCTTTTGAAACAGGTGAATCCTCTATCAAAGGATATCTTTGGAAAAGCAGACCCAAACATGCAATTCATATTTAAATGATTGATATAAAAGTGTATATTTTTTCAATAGCAGAAAATCCATATCTAAAATACTTTCTAAAACACAGCTATTGAGAAGAATGTTTGATATTCAGGCTTCATCTACAGACATGTCCAAAAGTTTTCATTGGAAAAATAGCATTGGAAAAGAAATCATTGATTTTTAACTATGGTTTTCTCTTTTCCACCAATGTTTTCATTTACTAGTTTTCAACAGTTTTCTTAAAACTAGCATTACCTATGAATAAAACTCACCAACTAACATGCAATGGATATATGGTAAGATAACAATAATAAGTGATATAAATGATAATAATGACCATAAATGATGTTGAAATGATGATGGTTATGATATGAGGAACATGATATATACTTATGAAGATTTTGGGAATGAGCAATTTGTCCATCAAATTGAATTAAAAAAGCTTGACAAAATTTTTATAGGATTGTGTGATTGTTTCTTTTGCACTTTACCAGCCGCCTTAACCTGTTTCACTTAAAATACCTTTGAACAGCTCTTTTTGTCTTTTTACAATTATTGTAACACATACATTTAAGACTGTAAAATGCTGTTTCGGTTAAGGAAAAGTATTATTTAAAAGCCTTAGCTCTTGTCGAAAGATCTAAGGCGACAAGTATACAAGCTAATCTAGACTGACACATCCCACACCAGCTGCTAAAAGAGAATCCTTAAAAGCAGAAAGTCCAGTCTGAGATCAGACAGTATGAGATGATGTATGGGAGGGAATGTCATTTCAGATCATTGCTCGACGAAATGCAGTGGCATCAAATATAGTTGACAAGCATATTTCCTACCATTACAAAAAACATACTATTATATTGTCATGTCACATACTCCCTATTACAATGTTATGTCACATACTCACTTTTACAACATCGAGTCAAAAACACACTACTGCAATGTAATGTCACATACTCACTGATACAATGCCTTGTCTTGACATGTCTCATACTCCATACTACCGTGTGATGCCACATACTCCATACTACCCTGTCATGTCTACAACTTCATCCTACCCAAACATCTCACATACTCCATGCTACCCTGTCATGTCTCATACTCCATACTACCCTGACATGTCCCAAACTCCATACTAAACTGACATGTCTCATACACTGTACTACCCTGACATGCCTCATACTTCATACTCCCCTGACATGTCCCAAACTCCATACTACCCTGACATGTTCCAAACTCCATACTACCATGTCATGTTCTCCTTACTTCCTTGACAAGTCTCATACTCCATACTACCCAGTCATGTCTCATAATCCATAGTACTCTTGCATGTCTCATACTCCATACTTTGATGACATGTCACATACTCCATACTACCCTGTCATGTCTCATACTACCCTGTCATGTTTCATACTCCATACTGCCCTGTCATGTGTCATACTCCATACTACCCTGTCATGTCTCATACTCCATGCTTTGGTGACATGTCACATACTACATACTACCCCAACATGTCTCATACTTCATACTACCCTGTTGTGTCACATAATCCATACTACTCTGGCATGTCTCATACTCCATACTTTGGTGACATGTCACATACGCCATACTTCCCTGACATGTCATGTTTTCCTTACTACCCTGACATGTCACATACTCCATACTATCCTGACATGTCAGATACTCCAAATAAACTGTCGTGTCACATACCCAATACAACCCTGTCATGTCATGTTCTCCTTACTACCCTGACATGTTACATACTTCTTACTACCCTGACATGCCTCATACTCGAAACTACCCTGACATGTCACATACTCCTGACAACTCAGTCATGTCTCATAGTCAATATTATTCTGACATGTCTCAAAGTCAATACTTCCCTGACATGTCTCATAGTCCATACTTCACTGACATGTCTCCATACTATGCTGACATGTTTTGTACTCCATACTTCCCTGCCGTGACATAAACTCCATACTACCCTGTTGTGTCACATACTCCATACTACCCTGTCGTGTCACATACACCATACTACGCTGACATGTCTCATACTCCATACTTCCCTGTCGTGACACATATTCCATACTACCCTATCATGTCATGTTTTCTTTACTACCCTGACATGTCTCATACTCCATACTACCTTGACATGTCGGATACATAATACTACCCTGTCACATACTCCATACTACCCTGTCATGTCATAATCTTCTTTCTACCCCGACATGTCACATACTCCTTACTACCCTGACTTGCCTCATACTTCATGCTACCATGTCATGTCTCATACTCCAAACTACCCTGACATGTCTCTTACTACCCTGACAAGTCACATACCTATACTTCGATGACATGTCTCATAGTCAATACTTCCCTGAAAAGTCTCATAGTCAATACTACCTTGACATATCACATAATCCATGTTACCCTGACATGTCTTATACTCTATACTACCCTGTGGTGTCACATCCTCCATACTACGCTTGCATTTCTCATACTCCATACTACCCTGACATGTCTCATACTCTATACTACTCTGAGGTGTCACATCCTCCATACTACGCTGGCATGTCTCAAACTCCATTCTATCCTGACATGTCACATCCTCCATACTACGCTGACATGTCTCATACTCCATACTACCCTGTCATGTCTCAAACTCCACACTACCCTGGCATGTCACATCCTCCATACTACGCTGACATGTCTCATACTCCATACTACCCTTTCGTGACACATACTCCATACTACCCTGACATGTCACATCCTCTATACTACGCTGACATATCTCATACTCCATACTATGCTGACATGTCTCATACTCCATACTACGCTGACATGTCTTATACTCCATACATCCCTGTCGTGACACAAACTCCATACTACCCTGTCGTGTCACATATTCCATTCTTCCTTGTGACACATATTCCATACTATCCTGTCATGTTTCATACTCCATACTCCTCTGACATGCCTCATACTACCCTGACATGTCTCTTACTCCATACTACCCTGACATGTCTCATACTCTTTACTACCTTGCATGACCTAGAGTGTACCTCTGTATATTATTCATATTGAGGGATGGTATAGTCACGGATGGCTTCATGTAAATCTTGACTTGATGCTGCTTATCATTCATTTTGAGAGTGGTGTAAGCTACGGATAGCTACATGTAAACCAAGAATAACCGAGTATGTTCAAGTTTCTTCTACGCGATCTGTATAACTAGCTAAAGTTTCCTTTATTCATGTTTTAAATCATTATAGCTATATATTTCCGAAACTGTTGATAGAAAAGTAGCAAACACTCGTTTTGACCGTCTTTTATGTTTGAAATAAGCACATTTTAGAATAAACGAAGATTAAGAGTTAGACAAGCTAGTGTACGGGGATTTCCGTGGGACCCAGTAGTTAATGTTGTAAGGGTTGTCCATATAGGGCACGTGTTCGATCCCCATCTGTACTACTGAGTAAGTGCACATTTCTTTAGCGAAGCACGTTTGAGCCCCAATATAGTAGTGTGGGGGAAATCTGTAATATGCCCGAATTATTTGTTGACAATGTGTTTAACACCGTAGAGTGACTAGACGGCCCTATAGGAAAAGAAGAAAATAGTTGAGTTCTCATATGGAAAGACGTGTGCACATAGATTTGACTATACATGTAATTTTTAAATTGTTGTTTAAACGGTATGTAGTTTTAAATATATATATGATATATGGGTGAATATCATTTAAAATAAATGGAAAATCCCAGTGGAAATTATTTGAAATTACCAATTTTCTCATTCTATCGTACTTCCAAGTCTTCCTGAGACATACGGACGGACAAATATGTTTTAACTTTCTTTGTCTAAAAAACTCCCTTACCCCACCCTGATTAATAAGCATTCCTCTGGACAAGCTTGAGGATTTAGTTAAGAATATAGGAAATGTAATGCTATATCAAACGAGCTAAGTTAATTATGTCCTTGCTTTTTTTTTTGAGACACAAATTATGTTAAAACCAGGGATCGGACATTCGTCTCACAATGCGTACGGTAAATTAGGTCGGAACAAATTAACTATCTTGTAATGCAAATTCTGGCAATATGCTGTCAGAATCCGAATCCAAAAGACATTTTTGTTTCAATTTTATTTTAGTAATGAACCGAATTGGGTGAAGTGCCCTCTATAAACTATCAATATGTTTCGTGCTTTCTCGGACGGATGGACACACAGACATATGACGGTTGTAACATTTGGATATATTTATTTGGATAAAACGAATGCCGTATATATAGCTGAACGGCTAAAGAAACAGGACAAAACGTTCTAGAATTAAGTTTCATGAGAGCAGTCTTCCGGCTGACCATTCACGGAGTGCCGATGGTTCTACCCGGCTTGACCAGCTCTTTTGGGAAGTTGAGTATGGGGTCTTCCTCCATCATTTAAATGTACTATTGTTGACGCGATGTAAAACCCCCATACAAATAATGAAATAAACCTTTTATCAAATGCAAAATTTTCGACTGTCCCAAAATGAAAGAGTTTGCAGACCACATGTCAAAATGTGATGTCAAAATGTGATTAAATTAGAAAATAATCTTCTGATAGGGTAGAAAATATTGTTTGGAAAAGGAGAAATCTCTTCCTCTCCCACAATGTTTTTCAGAGTCGTCTGCAACAATCTAGTGATATGTAATTATTTTTTTTGGAAAATATTAAGGTACGTTGGTTGAAAAACGTCGCTTAAAACGTAGAAACTTAAACACATCCAATTTGATATTTCGGTAAAAAAAACTTCGGAATGACAAAAGAAATTGTCGGATGATAATCGTCTGCTGCAACTGCGTCTAAACGAGTTTTCATCGAAATTATTCTTAAGGAAAAATATTCGCATCAATAAATTTATTTTATTGTACATTGTATTTAGAGAAAGAGAGACCCAAATATTGTTATCGTTTTTTTCTAATTTTTTCTAATCGAATTTTTGTTGGGGCAGAAAAACTACCACGAGGTGAATGAAAAAGAAAACACTTAAAAACTAAAAAAATAGAAAATAAAAAATAAATAACAAACAAAATCCGCTGCCAAAGATTTCAACATACCGATAGTATACAAAAGTAGATGTACTTAAATTGTATGATAGCGTCTTGAAAAGACATTAATAATTATGTATTTCGGCTTCGGTTGTTACCGTTAGTTATGAAAACCTCTTATGATACAAGAGCGTTGATTGGTTGTTGAGAAATAGAGGGTGATCTATAAATAGATAAGGGTCTACCCTCATTTCGGGATTATATAACAAATCCAGGTAAAATCAGCTAAAAATAGACTACGGCTTACCGCTATTTTATCGGCTTACCTTTATTTTTAACGGTTGACCGCTAAATTTGAGGGTATACCGTTAAAATTAGCGGTATACCGCCATTTTAAATGGAGGTATACCGCCATTTACAATTTCGGTCTATTCCGTACACCATAGATTACGTCATACCATGTAGCACTGTGTCTAACTGAAAGGTTTCTTTTGACCAATTATTTTATAGAGGACATTTAAGCATCAAAAATGAAAAAAATCAAATAGGCTTCAAATATTTTTTTTTTGAAGTTGGATCATCATCATCATCATCATCATTTTTATCATTATCATCATCATCATCAATGTTATGATTATAACAAGAGCTAATTTATTTAATAACTAACTCATTATTTCCTTCACATTTCTTAACAGTTTATTTAGCAAAAAATCTATTTATCTTGTAAATCATTGTTTTAAATAAAGAAACAAGAATTTAAAACTTATTTCTCATCAATACTTCACATTATGAAAACCGAATTTGAATGACATTTTTTCTACATAAGACATAAAAAAAAAATTAAATTAGAATGGGTTTTTAATAGGGGATTTTCTTTTATAATTTGCACCAAATATTTTAATTAATTTATGTAATTATGACTTGCAGCAGGGAATTTTTATAGAACGCGGACATTTGCCCCCTCATATTATTTTTTTCAATTTGCTTGACCTGATCGTATTTCTATGTGATTAAACAGGAATTTAAATGGAAATAATAATTTGATCAGACTAACATGTCACTTTTGCTCTATTACGCCGATGGCACTTGGTCAATTATGCTCATCCAACCGTGAAACGGCGGTATACGTGCATAAGTTGATTTGACCTTATTTTTTTCATTTTCGGTTTAATTATTTCTCTCATAATCAAATGTGATGGTGATTGTCATACCGACACAAATGGGAATACCTTTTGTCTTCTTTGTTTTTTATTGTTAGCCTTGAGTGATAGATCAGTATTTATATTTAAGATGTAATCAATATGTAAATTTAAAAAAATCAGTTCATTAAGTTTCATGGTTGGATGAGCATGATTGGCCAAGTGCCATCGGTGTGTTTTTGATTCGTCGTCGATTTTAACACCTATAGGGGATTAGGAGGGAAGAGCTAATAGAGTAAAACTGATGAAAATATTATTTTCATTTTAATTTCTATTTCAATATAACGTAAAACATTCAGGTCAAGCAAATTGAAAAAAATAATATGAGGGGGCAAATGTCCGCCTTCTACATTACGGCGAGGGGGCAAATGTCCGCCCTCAATCTGAACACATCGGGTTTATCCAATAGAAAACACCTCTGAAATAATAGGGATGACGCCATATTGTTTCCCGCGAGAATGACGTCACTTTCTTTCGTTTCTAAAAACAGGTCTTGAATGTAAAATAAAAAAAAAGTTAAATTTGATTGAGGAAACAAGTATACATGTCACAACAACAAGTTCGCCATTTGGTATGAGTTACTGATCAAATGTGATTAAAAAGGATGTCCAACACTTCCATACACATTGAACTACTTAACGTGCACGCTTAGAAAATGTGTTAATTGGCGGATGCCGATTTACCCGAAAAATTGTAACCCTACACTTATATCCGAGGTGTATTTCACAGCTCACGGAAATACCCGAGTAGTTCCGATTGGTCCGCCCTATACCAAAGAGGGGGCAAATGTCCGGGTGGCAAATGTCCGGGGGGGGGGGGGCAAATGTCCGGGATTCTCCTCTGTAGTATGTCATCATTATCATCATCCATTTTATAATTATAACAAGGGCTTATTTATTTAAAATAACTAACTCATTATTTTGTTCACATTTCTTAACAGTTTATTAAGAAAAATCTTCTTATCATGTTAATCATTGTTTTAGATAAAGAAAACTTTAACCAAACACTTATTTCTCATCAATATTCGAAGCAGATTCACTTATTGTACTCGATCCAATAAATTCTGAATAAGCAGCTGAATGTGAATCTAGTGGACAGTTCGTAGTTCGCTGTTCAAAGCCGATTCACTTATGGAACTGTGTACGGTAAAATATGAATCGGCAACTGGTTGTGAAGCTGGCTGACAGTTTGCAGTTCGCGATTCGTAAGGGATTGAATAATGATCAACATAAAACAATATTTTGAATTGGCAGCTGAGTGTGAACCTGGTTGCCAGTTTGCAGTTCGCTATTCGAAGCCGATTCACTTGTTGAACTTCATCCTATAAAATATGAATCGGCAACTGGTTGTGAAGCTGGCTGACAGTTTGCAGTTCGCTATTCAAAGCCGATTCACTTATGGAACTTCATCCGGTAAAATATGAATCGGCAACTGGTTGTGAAGCTGGCTGACAGTTTGCAGTTCGCGATTCGTAAGGGATTGAATAATGATCAACATAAAACAATATTTTGAATTGGCAGCTGAGTGTGAACCTGGTTGCAAGTTTGCAGTTCGCTATTCGAAGCAGATTCACTTATTGTATTTGATCCAATAAAATCTGAATTGGCAGCTGAATGTGAATCTAGTTGACAGTTCGCAGTTCGCTATTCAAAGCCGATTCACTTGTTGAACTTCATCCGTTAAAATATGAATCGGCAACTGGTTTGTGAAGCTGGCTGACAGTTTGCAGTTCGCGATTCGTAAGGGATTGAATAATGATCAACATGGAACAATATTTTGAATTGGCAGCTGAGTGTGAACCTGGTTGCCAGTTTGCAGTTCGCTATTCGAAGCAGATTCACTTATTGTACTCGATCCAATAAAATCTGAATAAGCAGCTGAATGTGAATCTAGTTGATAGTTCGCAGTTGGTTATTCAAAGCCGATTCATTTGTTGAACTTCATCCGGTAAAATATGAATCGGCAACTGGTTGTGAAGCTGGCTGACAGTTTGCAGTTCGCGATTCGTAAGGGATTGAATGATGATCAACATAAAACAATATTTTGAATTGGCAGCTGAGTGTGAACCTGGTTGCCATTTTGCAGTTCGCTATTCGAAGCAGATTCACTTATTGTATTGGATCCAATAAAATCTGAATAAGCAGCTGAATGTGAATCTAGTTGACAGTTCGCTATTCAAAGCCGATTCATTTATGGAACTTCATCCGGTAAAATATGAATCGGCAACTGGTTGTGAAGCTGGCTGACAGTTCGCAGTTCGCGATTCGTAAGGGATTGAATAATGATTAACATCAAGCAATATTTTGAATTGGCAGCTGAGTGCGAACCTGGTTGCCAGTCTGCAGTTCGCTATTCGAAGCCGATTCACTTATTGTATTCGATCGAATAAAATCTGAATTGGCAGCTGAATGTGAATCTAGCTGACAGTTCGCAGTTTGCTATTCAAAGCCGATTCACTTATGGAACTTCATCCGGTAAAATATGAACGGGCAACTTGTTGTGAAGCTTGCTGACAGTTTGCAGTTCGCGATTCGTAAGAGATGGAATAATGATCAACATAAAACAATATTTTGAATTGGCAGCTGAGTGTGAACCTGGTTGACAGTTCGCAGTTCGCTATTCAAAGCCGATTCACTTATTGAACTTCATCCGGTAAAATCTGAATTGGCAGCTGAATGTGAATCTAGTTGACAGTTCGCTATTCAAAGCCGATTCACTTATGGAACTTCATCCGGTAAAATATGAATCGGCAACTGGTTGTGAAGCTGGCTGACAGTTTGCAGTACGCGATTCGTAAGCGATTGAATAATGATCAACATAAAACAATATTTTGAATTGGCAGATGAGTGTGAACCTAATTGCCAGTTTGCAGTTCGCTATTCGAAGCAGATTCACTTATTGTACTCGATCCAATAAAATCTGAATTGGCAGCTGTATGTGAATCTAGTTGACAGTTCGCAGTTCGCTATTCAAAGCCGATTCATTTGTTGAACTTCATCCGGTAAAATATGAATCGGCAACTGGTTGTGAAGCTGGCTAACAGTTTGTAGTTCGCGATTCGTAAGGGATTGAATTATGATCAACATAAAACAATATTTTGAATTGGCAGCATAGTGTGAACATGGTTGCCAGTTTGCAGTTCGCTATTCGAAGCAGATTCACTTATTATATTGGATCCAATAAAATCTGAATTGGCAGGTGAATGTGAATCGAGCTGACAGTTCGCAGTTCGCTATTCAAAGCCGATTCACTTATGGAACTTCATTCGGTAAAATATGAATCGGCAACTTGCTGTGAAGCTGGCTGACAGTTTGCAGTTCGCGATTCGTAAGAGATTGAATAATGATCAACATAAAACAATATTTGAATTGGCAGCTGAGTGTGAACCTGGTTGCCAGTTTGCAGTTCGCTATTCGAAGCAGATTCACTTATTGTATTCGATCCAATAAAATCTGAATTGGCGGCTGAATGTGAATCTAGTTGACAGTTCGCAGTTCGCTATTCAAAGCCGATTCACTTGTTGAACTTCATCCGGTAAAATATGAATGGGCAACTGGTTGTGAAGCTGGCTGACAGTTTGCAGTTAGCGATTCGTAAGGGATTGAATAATGATCAACATAAAACAATATTTTGAATTGGCAGCTGAGTGTGAACCTGGTTGCCAGTTTGCAGTTCGCTATTCGAAGCAGATTCACTAATTGTACTCGATCCAATAAAATCTGAATAAGCAGCTGAATGTGAATCTAGTTGACAGTTCGCAGTTCGCTGTTCAAAGCCGATTCACTTATGGAACTTCATGCGGTAAAATATGAATCGGCAACTGGTTGTGAAGCTGGCTGACAGTTTGCAGTTCGCGATTCGTAAGGGATTGAATAATGATCAACATAGAACAATATTTTGAATTGGCAGCTGAGTGTGAACCTGGTTGACAGTTCGCAGTTCGCTATTCGAAGCAGATTCACTTATTGTATTTGATCCAATAAAATCTGAATTGGCAGCTGAATGTGAATCTAGTTGACAGTTCGCTGTTCACTATTCAAAGCCGATTCACTTGTTGAACTTCATCCGGTAAAATATGAATCGGCAACTGGTTGTGAAGCTGGCTGACAGTTTGCAGTTCGCGATTCGTAAGGGATTGAATAATGATCAACATAGAACAATATTTTGAATTGGCAGCTGAGTGTGAACCTGGTTGCCAGTTTGCAGTTCGCTATCCGAAGCAGATTCACTAATTGTACTCGATCCAATAAAATCTGAATAAGCAGCTGAATGTGAATCTAGTTGACAGTTCGCAGTTCGCTGTTCAAAGCCGATTCACTTATGGAACTGTGTACGGTAAAATATGAATCGGCAACTGGTTGTGAAGCTGGCTGACAGTTTGCAGTTTGCGATTCGTAAGGGATTGAATAATGATCAACATAAAACAATATTTTGAATTGGCAGCTGAGTGTGAACCTGGTTGCCAGTTTGCAGTTCGCTATTCGAAGCAGATTCACTTATTGTATTCGATCCAATAAAATCTGAATTGGCAGCTGAATGTGAATCTAGTTGACAGTTCGCAGTTCGCTATTCAAAGCCGATTCACTTGTTGAACTTCATCCGGTAAAATATGAATCGGCAACTGGTTGTGAAGCTGGCTGACAGTTTGCAGTTCGCGATTCGTAAGGGATTGAATAATGATCAACATAGAACAATATTTTGAATTGGCAGCTGAGTGTGAACCTGGTTGCCAGTTTGCAGTTCGCTATTCGAAGCAGATTCACTTATTGAACTTCATCCGGTAAAATATGAATCGGCAACTGGTTGTGAAGCTGGCTGACAGTTCGCAGTTCGCTATTCAAAGCCGATTCACTTATTGAAATTCATCAAAAAATTGAATCGGCAACTGGTTGTGAAGCTGGCTGACAGTTTGCAGTTCGCGATTCGTAAGGGATTGAATAATGATCAACATAAAACAATGTTTTGAATTGGCAGCTGAGTGTGAACCTGGTTGCCAGTTTGCAGTTCGCTATTCGAAGCAGATTCACTTATTGTATTGGATCAAATAAAATCTGAATTGGCAGCTGAATGTGAATCTAGCTGACAGTTCGCAGTTCGCTATTCAAGCCGATTCACTTATGGAACTTCATCCGGTAAAATATGAATCGGCAACTGGTTGTGAAGCTGGCTGACAGTTTGCAGTTCGCGATTCGTAAGGGATTGAATAATTATCAACATAAAACAATATTTTGAATTGGCAGATGAGTGTGAACCTGGTTGCCAGTTTGCAGTTCGCTTTTCGAAGGAGATTCACTTATTGTAATCGATCCAATAAAATCTGAATTGGCAGCTGTATGTGAATCTAGTTGACAGTTCGCGCAGTTCGCTATTCAAAGCCGATTCATTTGTTGAACTTCATCCGGTAAAATATGAATCGGCAACTGGTTGTGAAGCTGGCTGACAGTTTGCAGTTCGCGATTCGTAAGGGATTGAATAATGATCAACATAAAACAATATTTTGAATTGGCAGCTGAGTGTGAACCTGGTTGCCAGTTTGCAGTTCGCTATTCGAAGCAGATTCACTTATTGTATTAGATCCAATAAGATCTGAATTGGCAGCTGAATGTGAATCTAGCTGACAGTTCGCAGTTCGCTATTCAAAGCCGATTCCCTTATGGAACTTCATCCGGTAAAATATGAATCGGCAACTTGTTGTGAAGCTGGCTGACAGTTTGCAGTTCGCGATTCGTAAGAGATTGAATAATGATCAACATAAAACAATATTTTGAATTGGCAGCTGAGTGTGAACCTGGTTGCCAGTTTGCAGTTCGCTATTCAAAGCCGATTCACTTATTGAACTTCATCTGGTAAAATATGAATCGGCAACTGGTTGTGAAGCTGGCTGACAGTTCGCAGTTCGCTATTCAAAGCCGATTCACTTATTGAAATTCATCAAAAAAAATTGAATCGGCAACTGCTTGTAAACCTGGCTGACAGTTTGCAGTTCGCGATTCGTAAGGGATTGAATAATGATCAACATAAAACAATATTTTGAATTGGCAGCTGAGTGTGAACCTGGTTGCCAGTTTGCAGTTCGCTATTCGAAGCTGATTCACTTATTGAACTTCATCAAAAAAGTTTGAATCGGCAACTGGTTGTGATCCTGTCTGACAGTTCGCAGTTCGCTATTCAAAGCCGATTCACTCATTGAAATTCCTCAAATAAATTGAATCGGCAACTGGTTGTGAACCTGGCTGACAGTTCGCAGTTCGCTATTCAAAGCCGATTCACTTATAGAAATTCATCCGGTAAAATATGAATCGGCAACTGGTTGTGAACCTGGCTGACAGTTCGCAGTTCGCTATTCGCCGTATACTGTATGTAGAATACATTCGAGATAGCTGACAGTTTGCAGTTCGCAGTTCGAATAGGTTTCTAGGTGTGAAGGCAGACGCCAGTTCGTTTTTCGTCAATTCAAATTATATGTACACATGTATTTCATAAATTGTTATTTTGAAAACAATTGAATTGGCAGCTATTGTGTGAAGTTAAAGCGCAGTTCGCGGTTCGCAATTGAATCGCGAACTGCGAACTGCGAACTGACTCCTAACTTCACGGACATGCCGAAGGCACGGTCTGGAGACCGCCTATATGTTACACGTATACGAAACCAAAGAATATACCTACAAAACAAAGGATATTCCGAATGACTTCAAACCCCATAAGACTTGTTTCGGCCATGTCTGTTTTGCATTTTTTTCAATTTCATGTGGCCTTAATCGTTTTTTTATTGGGCTTTTTTGGAAGCAATGGTTTTTAAAATCAAAGTTTAAAAAAAAATGATAGAAGAAATTTCATCCAAATATTTTCTAAAAAATCTAAATAAAAAAATAATTTTGTAAAATTTAGTCTGCATTGCGTTCCTTTCCGTTTCTTTGGTGAAGTTAGCGTCTCTCATCCTAAAACCAGTCAATTCTTCACATGTTTACATGATGCATACACCAAGAACTGTGACGTGTTACACTATATTTATTTGTTGTTGTTGTTGCTTTTGTATATCACGTGACAAGTCAGGATTTACAAAAATATCAGGTCACCGCTTCAAATCTTAAATCGAATAAATTGGTCACCCTGTTGAATGAATACCAACATCGATGATAGCAGGTTAGAAAACTTTTTGTACACTTTCATTTTCATATAACTTGGGCGTAATTTATTGGGCCTTTTTCCCATAAAAAGCGACATAAATAAATCGAAGCTCTGGCAATGTCAGGACAGCCATTCTACCCTAGTCTAATGTAAACACTATGCGCCGTACGATCAAGGTCTTACACCGAATATCGATTTTATGTAACCGCATCTAGATCTCTATGTGTCGAGGTTGTATTAGTAAACTCCCACTATCAATCTTAAAGCATAAACAAATGGATTTGATATCGAAAATGTGCCGCTCGAAGTCGGAGAACAAGTTTTTTTCTTTCTGATTACGCCAATTGAAGCGTCACATTTTCAATATCTATCGAATCCAGACAGTCTAGTTTTGCAAGTTATTTCACAGACTTACTGCTTACAACAATGATGAATGACCTCCGTCAACAATGAATCAAACACCGAGAGATGTGTAAATGTTAAACCAGTGTTATTATGTCAACAATGTAAATGATAGCCTAGTTCAGCTGTCTCATATCATCAGAGACATATATCTCTGATATCATACATAAAAGTGATGGAATAAGTCGTTTCTTGTTGATTTTGATTGTATTTGGCATTAGGTTCTTTCCAATATGAAATGACCATACAATGGTACAGGATGTAAATATCTACATCATTGAATTTGAGACTGTTTTATGTTCACTGTAAACATGTGTTTATTTTTAGAATGTTTGCAGATAACACCATGGTGACTGGTCTGCTTTGAAATACCACAAAACCCAATGATGAACACAGGACTTTCTCAGCTGGTGTGTAGTTTTAAATACAGTCCCATTCTTGATTCCAATAATGTTTAGATTAGTCTGTTGCATGTGTGTTACATGTGCATGTTTTTTAATATGCAAATTAAATGGCTGTGCATTGTAACAAAGGAATATACTCCCACTATTCTTATTCACAAACCATTAGGGAATTGAATAGTGATTGCCTTTTTGAGAGGTCTCTGCTTTGTATTTTTTGTTGAAGCATTGTTATGTTTTACAGGTCTCCTCCTGTTATAGCCATTTCGTAACCATGTTTCACATATAGGCAGCATAGACATTGTTATGAATCAGCCATGTAACGGGTCCAAGTTGAATTTTAAAAGGAAAAAGATATTTAAATGTTCATCTTTTTAAAATAGAGATTGTTGTTACAAGACTGGAATTTGCTCATCAGGACATTTCTTACAGGACTGGTCTTTTTACTGAATTACTGAATTGAGAAGCCAAAAAAAACTGGTATGACTGAATTTTTGGGAAGACTGCATGATTTTACAGGAAATTTCCAATTGAGAAGGTGTCTTTTATGGGCCATATTGTCATTTTCTCACAGTGGTTTCTATACTGATTTATGAAGCAGATTTGATAAAATGAGGTAGTACTGATATATCTGAATTAATGCCTGGGTTTACATCTTGCCAAATTGTTACCACTGGATATTGTGAAGGAAGTGTTTTAGTATGGACATTTTCCTTTCTTTGTTACTAATTGGTTTCAAATATATTTTACTAATAATGCTATTGAAAGTATGACACTAGTTTTGAAAAAGGAGTATCATTTTATCGAATTTAGGTACTTGTGATTGGTCCAATATTGAAACAACAGCAAATGACTGTTACCAATACCTATTAGAAAGAATTGTGACTACCCATAAATACATTTGTATAAATACTATTACATATTTGTTTTTGTGTTGTAAGAGGAAAGGATGGCTGTCAGTGTATGCGACTTAATCCTACTAATGTGGAAATTGAATAAGGCATATTGAATTTGTTAAAAATTATACAATGCCAGAATTAAGTCTGATAGCTCAACTGGTTAGAGCATCTTAGTTTTTCTGAGGAGGTTCTGGGTTCGAATCCCAGTTGGACTCTCTGGCTTGTATATACTTCAGATACTTTCGCTATTGGATGTAAGACATATTTAAATGATAAGAATGGTTGATAAAGTAATAATAAACAATGATAAGAATGTAAACTGATTATTGATATGATTAAACATTGTCAATTGTTTATCTATAGAATTGACTTTTTTTATTTCATCTTTTTATTGAAGGACTTTTGGTGCTATTTAAATTGAAAGAAAAAAGTTAAACGTCTATCAACAAATCCTTTTCAGCAGTACATTTTTTTAAAGAATTTGTGGATTTCCTTCATAATAGTAAATGTATACAAATTTCTCCTCTGTTTCAACTTAAAATCAAATGTTATAATTTTGAATGGCTCAGAGGAAAACATATACTTACAACAAAATTTGGTGAAGTGTTAATTTTACATATTGACAAGGTTTTAATTCTGGACCTATAGTAAATGTTCACATTTGTGAAGCACTTAATGAAGTCTTGCCTTGAATCCTCAATTTGCATGCAGAGATAATCTAGGGATTCAAATTCTATAGTTTGATTGGTGGTTTTGATATGGCTCAAACAGTGTCTTCTATTTCTCATTTCATTACTGATATGGGTAGGAGAGCTAAAACATGCGAGTATCTCCAACCATACATACAATGATAATTAGTCTTAGATGCTATTGTTGCACAATGGTTTAACAACATTTTCAACAGAATGTATCAGTTGTATCAATGAACATATCCCTGCTCCTATTATAAACTCATCAGTTCCTGCCAATTTATCTTCCAAGACACTAACCATGGAACCCATTAGTCTGTGCTTTGGTCAAAATAATTTGATGTTAAGCAGCGTTTTTAAATGGGAAAGTTTAGGGAAGGACCTGTGTCACAGCTAAAATATGGATATGAAGTATCAATTGATAGCATCAAACAATACATAGATAGTAGTGAGTCTTAGATGCTATTGTTGGATGATGGTTAAACAACAATTTCAACAGAGAGTTTCACATGTATCAATAAACATATCCCTACTCCCATTGTTTCCTCACTACTTCAGGCCTTTGATTGCTAAACCTATACAAAAAGTGTTGCTCTGTTGTTAGAAATCAACTAATCATTGTCAAATGACTTTTGAAAGAATATCCCCTAAGCTGAGGTATCAAATGCAAAATCGATATATCAAGCTTGATGCAAACTAGACTTCTGTGACGTTCTGTCCAATGAAGATGTACCATTCATAAACGGTTTGCAGCGTGTTTATTCATACTGGTGAATTACAGTGGATTGTGTCGTAGACAATATATATATATTAAACACCCCCAATTTGAATATTGACAATGGACATGGAACTCTTTCACAGGTGCATTCTGATGAGAATTTCCTATTTCCTTGCCTTTAACCGATACATTACAAAGGAAACATGTGTAATAATAATCTAGAATTAGCAGTGTTCATACATTGAAAAACAAATCTTCCGCCCGATTTAGGCTTTGCCTATTTTCATATTAGTGGTGATGTATTTTGTTAGCTTAAGCAAATTAGATAACTGTTTGGATATTGCATTTGGAATCTTCATTAGAAAACGAAATACAGTGAAAGTTGTTTTGCAAGAAGCAACATGACGGCTTCTACATAGAGAATAGATGGTTGGTGTCGTGAATCGGAAATGTTATCGGGCAAGGCTTAGGATTATTATCCGGTGAGCCGAAGGCGAAACGGATAATAATCCGAAGCCGAGCCCGATAACTTTTCCCATTCAAAGACACCAACTTTCTATTCTATTTATCCTGTTACCTTTATGTATTCTTTCAAACAAACAAGATGTGAATAGCCTAAAACGCGAGAAAAAAAGAAAAAAATAAGTAGAGAATGATGTAAATATGACGTCATTTCGTTCTTATGACGTCATGATTCGTCACGTGCATGTGTTACATGGTTAGTGCCGGATATCACAAATGTTATACGGCACCTACTTATCGGTTCCAAAATGGCACTAGTGACAGGATAAAATATATTAGAGGCGTTTTCATTGTATAAAACCATGAGTTCAGACTATATCCTTACGCATTCTATCATGTATTCATGTTTTTTTCTGTCTTTCCGCACATAATAAACTGGAGGTCCTACTCCTTCTATAACGTTACAATGGTATCATTGAAAATACGAATAGGAACCAAGATAGTTACCTAAAAGTTTTACAGAGACTCTCTAAGGTTTCTACTCTAAGAGTGAAAAGGTTAACCCACACTTCAATCAGATTATCGACGTTCGATATATTGATCGATCTGGTCTGCCTAGTTTTGGGATATACATACAATCTATTTTTGTCGGGCGGTTTTTACCACCTATCTTATTTTTCTAACCGAGTTTCCATACATAGTGCAGTGTAACTATGTTGTCAACTTTAAATACAATGCAACTTATTGAATTTTAGACTTGTTGCTTTGTTTAATCAAGTCGTCTTTGAAAATATGATTACTTATTTGATAGCAGTTCCCATTTCGCCATAATAGTTCGCCATAATTTGCTTTTCTCAATATAACAAAGAACACATCGGGATTTTCGTGACAATTATTTTGTAATTGTCTGAATTCGATTAAGGGGAAATGGTTCTGTTAGTAGAAAGGTAAAGGTAAATGTTTTGTCTATCATAGTGTCACCCCTATTGAAAGGTCCAGCCGGTTTGGCTTATGAGACACTCACCGATTATACCAAGTACCTCCCAACTTCCATCACTAAGCCAGGCGCCAAGCGGGTTTAAGTCGGTAGAGGCGGATCTATCATAGATATGAAAGGTTATCTATGACGCACATATATTGACACCTTGCCGTATTTAGCAACCTTTGTTTCAACTCTGTTATCTCGCCATTGTCGTTGTTACTTTAAGTACATCCATGATCCTTACCTCATGACATGACGAGTCTGTATACAAAAACGATTCCAAGTGCCCGGCACAGCAACACATTCTAGGTTCACAATGATGTTCTCTCTTTTTTTCATTTGTATTAACTATTTTGTCTTTATTCGTTGCATGTGATGTTTTGGATAAACAAGTGATTGTATGAAGCTTGAAAAAGATCCATTTATCTTCAATTTTAACCATTTACTTTTTATTTCGAAAAAACTTTGCCTTGGATGATTGGTCTACATCCGGCAAGAGCCAATAAGCAGTAATCCTAGAGTTAAATGCTTAAGAATTGCATTTCAAGAATAGACTTGACAGTTTAAACTTAACAGCTACATACGTGCCTACCTAACAAAACCCTTAGGATCTCGTCTCTGTCAAACCAAGGGTAAATCAAATCCACCTTTTAATAGGGAGAAACAACTGTCTAGTTAGAAATCAACAAATTTTCATGATTAGAGGAATAAGGCTAAAGAAGTAAAGGGTTATTTTTACAAGTTCGTTGCCTTTAATCTGTTACTGTCCTTTTAGTGGCATAATCTAGTTCTACTTAACTGAGTAATGCACCATTTCTTTAAATTCAAAGACCATAGACGTATAAAACTTATTTTTATGTTGTGTATAAGAAAGCGAACCTTTTATCTTTGTAAGTTGTAAAATGGTGTAGAATACATGTATCTTTGAAATTAAATAAATGGAACTCTCTTGGTGGTTTCTGAAGACAAAAAAACAAAACAATTTGCCACCTCATAAATGAAAGACGTAACTATTATGCCTTTTTTTATGTTAACACTTAGAATGCTGGGTCATTTTCTAAAAATAGATTGTGTGTCATCTACTTTCCAAAACCTGAAATATCTGCTTAATTTTGATGAGGTATGAGTCCCAGAATAGCAAACAGGTAAGATCACAGGCCAACCGCCAATTTATTTAGCGGCTGGCCTGGATCCAACCTGTTTACATAAGCATAAAGTCAGTTCCAGCGCTATGAGAGTTAACAGCGATGGTGATTTCCCGTCTGGTTGAGTCGGGATACATGCAGATATAGAAGTCCCGAAACTTGATCAGTCCACCCAAAGCTTGGCAGCTCTCCTAAATTGGTTACTTTGTTCGATGTACACAAGACCAATTTTAGACTGGATAATTGATTAATGCTTGTAATCATGTATTTAGAAATTGGTCGGGCCTAGAAGTTGTCTTAGTTCTGAGACAAGGGATATGGTAGAGTTATTTGCAGCGGGGTGAAAAGCTAGACCCCTTGAATACAAGGCAATCTATTTTTAATATGCTATTTGCGCACTGGGTCCGAAACGCTTCCATTGAAGTGTTATTTTGCAATAGTTTACGTTTATTCAAGATAATATCCATGCATATCGGCTTGACTTACGCAAATAATTTCCTTTACACTTAAAGTGCTGATACCGACTTCATGCGTATACAAACTGGTCGTATCCTGTGATCTAACCCGTTTGCTTAATTCTCTGAGTATAATTCCTCATCAAGTTTAAGCATATATTTAAGGTTTTGAAAGTAGACGACACAAAAATCTGTTTTTGGAAACTTGGCAAGGATTGTAGGCGTTACGCGTAAGACTCATACTTACAAACATGTTAGATCCAGGCCAAATTAATTCGCGACTCGCCTGTGATATGACCTGTTGGCTACACTGAGTATCTTCCCTAATCACAATTAAGAAGATATGTTAGGTTTAGGAAAGCAGACGACGCAAACATCTTTTTTTTTAAATAACCCATCATTCTTAGTGTTAAGAGTAAGACATTCAGACAAACAGTACCGTGTCTTTTAAAGAGGTGTCAAACAGGGAGATAAATTTTAACCTTTTTAAAGGTGAAGGATATTTCCATTTAAAAGTTTATATTTGCTTAAATTCTGCCAGTTCTATGACGATTAGTCGGCTAATCAATAATCCGCGCACAATGCATGCTACCCAGATTCGGAACGCTTCTATGCATTATCCCTTTCCCAAACAAATTTTCGACTGTCCAAAATTGAAAGAGCTTGCAGACGACATTTCAAAATGTGATGAAATTGAACAATATTTTTAAGAAAGAGCTGAAAACCTTCGTTACGAGCAATTTCTCTTTTTTCCCACGATGTTTTCCAAAGTCGTCTGCAACAAAGACGTCAAATGTGGTTATTGTATGGGAAAGGGTTATAAGGCTTTTTATGACTCAAACGTACAGGTACCTCGATCACGTGTTCACTGCAGTACTTTTAGGTCGTTCACCCCTCATTGGCATAAAGCAGATATTACATTTGTATAGACACATTTCGTTTTGGGACAATTCAAAGAGCATGTACGCAGACGCCAAGTTTAGATTTCCTAACACTATTGGTGTATATGCTGATGCACATTTCATAACGCACACTACTCAGAATGGTATTCAATAAGAAAAATATATAGATGTTGACTGCTTGTTGTCCGACCCTGTGTTGTAGGCACTTATCATACTCTTTCTGCTTTGTTACATATTGGGCGTATCGGTCTGGAAAAGCTTATGTTTTATGGTCCCAGCCCGGGGTTCTTACATTTGAAGAAGACGGCGATTGTATTTATGAATACTTTTCTTTATAACATTGAGAGAGAAACATTTTGAACAAGGGGATAAAGCTCCCTTTCGATAAAACGGTTTCTAATTAATATCACACACAAAGTGTTACGAGTTCAATCTTTACCGCACAAGTTGTGAATCTTAAGAATTGAATGCAGCTGATTTTCGAGCTTATGGTTTGAACAAGGGAGGTTTATTACAACTTGCTTTTCCAAAACAGGCATATGTCTTTATCTAACTGTTACATCAATATATGATTTGTATATTTTCTTGAAAAAATCCGGTTAAGATAAGAGTTGGCATATTTATTCCGCAATGAAAGTGTATCAAGTACCTTATAACACTAAATCATACTTAACTTTGTATTTGACAAGTGCTCCGACGTTTAACGAATAAACTAACCCCAAAAGATAACTGTTTGTCAAAAACAAAGTCACGTCATATATGTATTTTGTGAACGCGTATATGGACAAGGTTCTGACCGAATTCAAATCGCACAAACAAGTCTGAATTAGAGAATAGAATATGAAACTGTGCCAAGTTCAACATTTAACAGGTAGAATTATAACGAGTTGCATGCATGAGTGAGTCGCACGTTCCAATGATATATTGTTTTCTGTAGGGGCGCTACCGAGTGCTTTCGGTTCATAAGTCAAAACTTGAAGTTGAAACTTGATCTCAATATACTCCGGACGGGCAATAGTGGTATATTGGTTGGGTGTGAGTCTCTGGTACAATTGGTCACAGGTTCAACCCCCGTTGGTGGCGAGGTGAAAATGCGAGGACTAACCCTCAAGTCAGCGCGAGTGCTTATTTTGTATCCAGGAAGCAGTCAACGAGAGTGAAAGTATTAACGGTCAATCTTAAACTTAAATTTCTATGGTGTCTTCCATCTCTCCTTAGACGTCTTGTTTAAGGACTGTTGTTAGCATCTGTGATTTAAAAATGGTCCCAGCAGTTTTTCTTTCTTTTGTTTATTTTCTCATCGTTCCCAATTTTGAAAGTTGCTGCTAATGACGATATTTCCTTGCCTCTAGAACAATAAGTCATGAACTTGTGAAATGTTTTTGCGATATTTATTACCAGAAATATACTGAAACGGCATTAAACCCTTACCATTTAAATATACTAATGCGATTGTTGTACATACCGAAAAAGTTCAATTAGACGAATCTTTTAAATTTACGCTTGTCTTGTCTCTGTCGAGGATCTCTGGAGTAAAGGAACCGATGTAGCCAAACTGTCTGAGTTTCCAACTTAATGCCTTCAATGTAGACTAAGTTCTCGGATGGTGAGTTTAACCCTTTACCAAACAATAACGGCATTTTACTACTTTTTTGTAGACGAATACAGAGACACTGTGGGAAAATGAGAAATTGCTCGTGACGAGCAATTTCTCCTTTTCCCACATTGTTTTCTACTCTAGAGGATAAATTTCCAATTTCATCACATTTTGAAATGTCGTCTACAAACTCTTTCAATTTGGGTAAGTAGAAAATTTGGGTTTGATAAAGGGTTAAAGCAGAGCAGTACTAGTTTAAGATTAATGCATTAATCAATTATAGATTAATGCATGGTCTGTGACCAGCTATCGTTAGATACCAGTATGCCAGGCGTTGCCTTTGAAAATGGTGATGAAAATGGTAAATAAAGCACTTTTTATATTGGATTATAGATCATCTGTTATTCAAGTTCAAATTTATAAGTTTATTAGCGTAACTTATACAAGTTGTTGCTTACATATAAACATATCATTATTACAAACACCATAAAACACAATACAGTAAAGTATTTTTGATAAGTCTGAATGAACTGATTCAGAATTTCAGGCCGCAACGTTCTGGAATGATTGCGTTTAAGACGGAATAAACAACAAAACACGTTCAAAATCTATTTACATTTTTGTGGGTAATCGTCCTTTGTATTATGTTATCACCTAGAGAGTAGCTTATATTTTCTTATTCTGTAGAAAGACCCATAAGGCAGGTTGCGCTCATCAAATAAATGTTTCTATTTGCAGTGTTCATTGCCAGAAACCCCACCCTAAGTGTGACGAAGGTTAAGTATTTTGAGTTATTTGATATGATGCCATAAATGGGTGTTTTGTAGGGAGGGTTTGTTATTTGGGATTATCCTTTATCCTCCTTAAGCTCGAACACCCCTTCAAGTTTTGAATAGGCCATACTTGTGTTTATTTGAATAATCGTCTAGCCAAGAAGTGCGTCTAAAAATAGCGTGTTTACACCCAGACATGTACTTTGGGTATTACGGTCAAGGCCGTTTAATATAATGGACCTAAATCGATTCTGTTTTTAATTATTTTGACATCTTGAACAGCTGTTTATCAGATTTTTTTCTTCGTCCAAATACCTAAAGACCAATCAGATGTCCATATCGAAATTGAAAGGAGGCCTAGTAATAAACGACAACAAAGTATGAACAACATATTTGACTCGGTAGTGTTTATAAAACATTGTTTCTTATATGATGTTATACAATAGTGATAAGAAACCATTTCGACAAAAGGAGAACTTGCTGGTCAAAATTGATTTCTCCTTTAATCATATTGGTTTTTCAAGACGTTTACTTCGGGTGTCCGAAATCCTGGAAATATGGAGTTTATGGGTAAATATAATGTTTCTAAATGAGAAACATTCGGGAATGAGCCCTAATAACCATAATTCGCTTGTCCGTAATAAGCTGTGACGATTAGTCTTTAAAATGTCCCTGTTCAGCTTGCATAGTATTTGTATCAATATAAAAATGGACTTTGAAAATGCTTAATGATTTATGTGAATCAACTAACCCTCTACCAAACGCCAAATTTTCGAGTGTCCCAAATTATAAGAGTTTGCAGACAAAATTTCGAAATGTGATGAAAATGAAAAAGCAATTTTCTGATAGGGCAGAACACATTGTGGGAGAAGGAGAAATTACTCAGTGAGAGCAATTTCTTCCACATTTCGAGTTCAAATTGTGGACGGTGGACCAAGTTTTAAGTGTATTTTGTCCCTTAGTTTAATAAACCTAGGTGACAAGGGTCAAATCGCGGAAATGGTATAGAAAATAAGCTCATTGCTTTTCGTCTCATACGAAAAGTTTTCTAAGGAATATATTTTTTTAAGTTTATATTTATTCATTATTTGATAATGATATGGTTTTCACATCGCGTCACCGCCATTTCAGTTACGTTTAGATGCCCGACTTTGGAATTGGAGAATGATCCAAAACTGCATGTGATTCCAAGTTCTATACTCGAATCAGTAGACCACAAAGACATTTTTAAAGAACGTTTTCCTTCAAATGTCCATGAAATGACGACATTGTTGGTATACACGAAATGTATAAATAGAACTTGTGATGACATATATCTGGCCATAAGCTTAAAAACATTCGACTAACATACTCTGTAAACAGATAAAGAGGTTGCTAACGTTCTTATCAGGAAGGTTCTAGTTGATATCGTGTAATACCATTGTTTAATAACTTAATTTTTATTGTTTGGTAAAGGATTAAGAAGAAGTACTTGAAAATTTGAAATGTAGCATTGTCTGCTAAGCATTGGCCCATGGTTTAAGTGATCGTGTCTTATTCATTGATTCTTTATATTTTGGCGGTATTAGCCACGAGGTAAAACCTCTACTTTGTTGATTATTTCCGAATTTCTTGGTCTAGAGGATTCACGAAAGAAAGATGGCGGTAAACTGCGCCGACCTCTTCGTTTCGGTTTGTGAAGATTGAGGGTGGAAAAAGGAAAAAGCCGATAGAAGAAAATCAAGATGATCATTACCTAAGTGAAGAACTGAAGCTTGGGGTGGGAAAACGGAATAGGCCGATACAGCATATCCTGGTCTGTTTATGGACTGTGAATGTATGGTACATATATCAATCGTGAAATAAGGACTAAGGTTGAATCTTGTAGTGAAAGACATTGTGAAGGGGCAAACATGACTATTTCTGTATAGAACATGGAGAGGGTGTCCTAGTGAGCTCTGTCACTACCCGTTATGAAATAAAATTGCAAAATGAAATAATATTTCAAAACGTGTTGCGGCAGCGCTATCACAATATGTAAACATAACATTGTGGTACAAATAAGAGCGAATTCGGAGATTATAAAAGGTTGCAACAACCTTCCTATGTACTCTGTGCTGTAAACATCCGTCCCTTGCTTGACCCGGTCAAATTTGCTGACCACTAGATATTGGTCATTATATTTTGTTTACGACAAGTTGACCAGGCGTTTGTTTGTCTAGGTCATGTTTGATGGTCGGCTTTCACTAGATGGCCTTCAACACAATTATGATAGCCACTTAACACTCAGGTTGTGTTGTTTTCCACTTTACATGGAGTTGACCCTCAAAACATGTTAACGTCGAAAATAATGCATACTTCCTTTATTTACTAAAACTATTGGTTTAGTTTTGTTCATTGCTTTTTTATTCATATTCTTTCGAGGGTATTATTTCTAATAACTACTATAATATAGTATATATAGTATATATTCTCTATGTCTTATGTAATAGTAATTTTCAAGATCTGGTTGTACTCCCACCGTTATTTAACCTATCGGATCAGTGTGTACTGTTAACTGATCAAATGAACACTGAAACCTTACAACGCTGTGTAATTTTCCAAAAATAGATTTTTATTTCGTCTGTTATCCAAAACCTTTAATACCTGCTTTATTTTGATGAGGAAAGATACCCAGAGAAGCAAATAGGTTTGATCACAGGTCAGCCGCCAATTCGGCGGCTGGTCAGTGATCTAACCTGTTTGCATATAAAACGAATGTCAAAATGGAATCCAGCAGTATTCTTCCTTACGTCTTTACAAAGTATTAAAGTCAAACTTTTCTAGAGCAGAGTACCTAGATCTGATAGGGAAAAGGTCACTAAGAAATATGATAGCAAAAATTAGATTATCTTCACATAACTTATCTATAGAAAGTGGTAGACATAGGGGAATAAACTTGAATAATAGAATATGTGAACTTTGTCAATCAAATGATATTGAGGACGAATATCACTTCATTTTAATTTGCCCTTATTTTAAAAGATTAAGATTGCACTATATTGAAAAATATTTCATTGAACGACCAAATATGCAAAAAATTTATTTGTCTGCTTAATTCTCAAAACATCAAAATACTGACAAACCTTGCACTGTTTTGTAAAAATGCCTTAAAAAGTAGAAATCAGTTTATGTCAAGAAATGATAACTAGATATGTTTAAGGATTGTTGAAAACGTTTTTAACACTCTCATACACAACTTTGTAGAATGAAAACCATCATTGATGTCTCTAGTCAATACTTAATCTTAGTTAAATTTTCAGTTTAGCAAGGCATCGATGGATATTTATACGCTTTGTCATCATGATTTCTGATAAAAGTAAATTAGAACTTTTGTTTTCTTATTTCAGAGCAATGCTTTTTGTTAAGTCGAATCGTATATATGAAATGACACTATTTTCATTGTTATGTAGTTCATTGTATTTTAAGAACAATGAGCTAATATGCTTAAGTTCTAATAAAATATGTTCTGTTCTATTCTGTTCATAAGCATAAAGTCGATTCCAGCACTAGAAGGGTTAAGGGAGGTAGAACTCGTCATGTTCTGGGTTATTCGGTTACCAATTCCAATCGTTACCCAATCGCACCGGACCGTTCACGATAACACAAGATCCACAACATAATTTGTTTATCTGACCTGGTCAGTCAGCACTTTTGAAATAGGGTCAAGCTAAGTCCAGTAAGGTTAAATACTGTAACGTGGGGTCTTTTCGTAAGTATAGTAGTTTTTATTTTTGTTTGACAAGGAAAAGTTTACTCATTACAAAATAGAAAAGAAATAAAAGAAGTAAAATAAAAAAGAGATCATTGTCGCAATGCATCATACAATGGCTATAAGGAATAGACCATGCAGGGCACAGCTTTCGATTAAACACCCTAATTAAAGTGATTAATTATATTGTTTATTGATCATAGTTTTCAATCGTTATTGATTTGTCTTTCTTTAAAGATGTATGAATCCCCTGCAAACCTGAGAATAAGGATATTTTGAAGAATCATGGCTGAATATGACAATGCATATATGTTGAGAAACCGAGATTCAAGGGTAAGATTTCATGGTATCGGCTATGTTTCGTGTTTGGTCGTCTCCTTACTGGTAACCAGTGCTAACACGGGATTCACACGTACTGAGTATGAAGCAATGTTTTATACAAACAGTTGGCTTTTTTATGATCATAACACGATTGTTAAGACATGTGAGGAAATTTGGAAGTTATATGTACTGTATGGCATGCACTTGAGAATAAAGCCATTGGAAGCAAAATTAGTATATAACTAAGTCTTTAGACCATACATACAGTAAATTGTTATGTTGTCAAATTCAAAGGTGTTGCAACGGTTTTATGATCTACAATATATAGACTACACAAACCTAGATATAATGACGTTTCCTGAATTGTCTATACTTTCAATAACTACTTCAATTGTATACCATACAACAACGGAAAAACTATATCGTATAAACGAAATTTTATTTCGACTTTCAAATCTTTCTTATTTGTAAATAAGCACCTTTATTGATAAATCGTGTTATTGTTCTTCTCACGTTTGCAAAATACAGGTCATGATGTGTCCCACGAAGGTTATAAAGTATAACGATGCTTTGGGCGAGTAAATTGACGACCTTTGCAGTAGTGGGTCAGTTGACTCTTGATAGCTTTGTTTTATGTTTTATACTATATAAATATCTGTATCAAAGATTCGTAAACGATAGGTCACATTCTATAACGTCTGACATATTGAGAGTTCTTATAGAATTGGACTACAACGATTAAGCTAAAATGCTACATCATTGGAAGACGCAGAAGAAGATGCAATGTACAACATTTTCACGTTTCTTTCACCATTTCTGCTAACCAAAAGTAAGTATTCATATAGCATTGTTACACAATTGATGAGGCAATATTTTAACATGTAGGTTGTATAAAGCGCCATTCCAAACCTCAACTAATATGCAATTTATATTTACTATATAGACGCTTGTATCGAAGATTAGTAAACGGTAGGTCACCATCTATAACGTTTGACATCATCAGAAGTCCTACAGCATTACAATTCAACAGTAAGCCAAAATGCTACATCATTGGAACGTGTAACAGAAAAACATGTTCACCTATTTTTCACCATTGCTTCGAACCAATTTTCGTATAGCATTGTTATACGAGTCAAATGTTAATGAGTGAACAGGTTAGCATGTAGGTTCCATGAAGCGCCATAGCAAACCGTAACAAATATGCCATTTATATTTACTTTGGATCCAAGATTAGTAAATGGTAGGTCACAATATATAACGTTCGAAATATGGAGTTCTTACAGGATTTTTATACAACAGTTAAGCCAAAATACTAGATCATTGGAAGACGTAGCAGAAAACGCAACGCAAAAACATTATCACATTTCGTATCATTGCTTCTAACCAAAAGTAAGTTTTCTTATAGCATAGTTCTGAGTGAACATGTAAGCATGTAGGTTCCATGAAGAGCCATAGCAAACCGTAACAAAAATGGCATTTATAGACCTATTGAATTCATTCAAGATGAGTGAACGTTAGGTCACAGTCTATAACGTCTTGCATATTGATAGTTTTTACAGAATTACAATTCAACGGCCAAGCTAAAAGACTACATCGTTGGAACGCGTAGCAGAAGTCACAATTTACTGAACCATTTTCACGTTTCTTTCATCATAGCTTCTTACCAAAAGTTAGTTTTCATGTAACATAGCTCAACGGGTCACAAAGGTAATGGGGGATATGTTAACAGGTCAGTTTTATGAAGCGTCACTGCAAACCATAACAAATATGCCATAAATGTCCAAGCGTGTGTCCACACTCGCCGAAAACTACACAACACTGTTAGCGTTCGGCCTGTTTCAAAACAAATCTGTGTCTTTTATGTTTGGAAGTATTATCACACTGGCATGGATACCATATATAACAGATACAGATAAATATCAGCGCAAAGCTTGGCGTGTGCTCGTACAACATAACTCAGTATGGACACTTTACGTTACAAACAATTAACTATTCTCACATATTGAGATGTTGATCTTTTTAAAACGAAATGTCGCCAATGCTAAAATGACAACATAGATTTATTAAGTTGCGTAATAACACGGGACCATTGATTTGCTCTCATCTCTGTTTAAAACCGTATGGTGATTATATAGCACCTGCAGATATGTTAAGCATTTAAAAAAGTTAACTCGTTATCATCTTATCTTCGCATTGACTAAATGTGAGCGGTGGTATTTTGGGGCACCATCTACGTGTGGGTTTGGGATATATTTGACTCTGCATTTGAATACCATATTTTCTAATTGGGTAAGGGTTATCAATCAAAGCAATGAAAAGCGAGAACGCTCATTTCATTTTTTTAAGTTCTCACCAATGTTCAGATAGATAAATTGAAATGGCTTTTTGTTTAGTCTTGAGAGCTAATTTTAATCACCGTTCCAACATCTGTCATTACAGGATGTATTCTGTTAGATAGTCTCTTTAAAAACTCGACTCGATTCATCATCACTTTGGCAAAACATATTCTGTTAACAACAGTTGACACCGACCCTTAACAAGTGGAACAAAGTCCGCTGGAGTTTGTCCTGAGCTAATACTTTAAAAGGGTCGTACACTTAAGTTTCTCCTGAGCTATTAAGCTTGACACTTAAAATAATTGTGCTGTACTGTAATAGATGTCGTGAACAAACACTTTGACACAACAAATGGTATAGAGCTCTATACACTTTATGTGACCCGACTGTCCCTGTAGGAATGTTGTAGTCGCTTACCTTCAAGTCACCCACTGGGGGAACGCTTTAACAAGACTTTCAGAAATAGTGTTCTTTCTTTACTACGTAATTTCGAAGACATCCCTATTATACGGGGCGGAGAATACTTTAACTAGAATTTTAGAATTGATCTTTTGTTTGTACAATATAGTCCTTTAGACATCCCAAGATTGCTGGGGAAATACTTTAACCAGACTTGAAGAATTATGTTTCATTCTTTTGTACAACATAGTCCCCAAGACATCCCAACTATTCTTGGGGAAATACTTTAACCAAGATTGCAGGGTAAGATTTCTTTCTTTTGTACACCCATACATGCGTAGTCCCCTGAAACATTTGTGGGGTCTTGACGTTTGTGTTTTTTGGAACGATTCAGACAAAACATTAATTCAGTTACGTTGTATAATGTTTGTGTGTTCAAAGTCACGTATCTAGGTAAAAACAGTCATTGTTTGTTCTCGTAATACAGGCTAAAATATGCGGTTTATCGCTTTCGGCCAGGTAATTAGGAGAATGAGTAATATGTTCTCATCTTTCGTCACCGCGTCATAAACAGAAGCAAGTTTTATCGAATTAGTTTCGTAATCCTAATTATTATCATTATAATCCTTTTTATCGTTACCATTATCATAGGTATTATTATTATCATTATGATTGTGATAATTATCATTATTGTAATACAAGGGCTGATCAAGCTGATTTAAACAATCGTCATCCCGTTAGTCAGCCAGCAGAGCCTTAGCCTGTAAATCTAAATACCGATACCGGGATTTGAACCCGAGATGGAAACATATTATTTATTTTTTCAATTACTAGGCCGAAGGGATACACTGCATGTATACGATGGTGCCGAAATATGCCAAGGTGTTCGCATGAGTTCAAATCCTGGTATCGGTATTTGGAATTGCAAGCGAGGTAGAGTGCTGGCTGACTAACGGAATGCCGATGGTACAAATCAGCTTGAACAGCCCTTGTATTACAATAATGATAATTATCATGCTAATTATGATCATGGTAATGATAATAATGATTAAAATGACATATATTATGATAACGAAAGTAACATGATTAAGCTTGATTCTATTGAAAATGAACCCTCAATATGCATAGTTGTATATATAACTATGCCATGCTGAGCGTAAATGATTCTGTTAATAACATTTTCTTTATAACTAATGTTTGTATGTGCAATTTGTACTATTGTATCATTATGTTGTTCTAATCAATGTTAAAGTGGAACTAAATAAATAGATAAATGACGCCGTAACAAAAGAAAGAACTTGACATATTTCGGCACCATCGTATATATATGAAGTGTGGCCGGATATACATGTTGACAATGGACAGACTGTGTACACCTAGACAAGCTTCTATTTACATGTAAAGACTGATCTGGATCTATATGTTCTATCCCCTGAGTAGTCGGTTATCTTCTCGTCACAGAATAAAGAAAAAGAACACGTGTATCAACCTTCTTCCATTTCCTTTTAGGGTTACCCATACCTATCGCGTCATTCTAGTTGTGTGTATACAAATTTATAGGGTTCTCATCGAAAGTAAATGAACAAAACAAATGATAGAGTGCTAAATGAACAAAACACTCTACTTGTCTATCGATATGTGCATATATGCAAATAATGTAAGTGTTTTGTGCCCAAGATGATGTGATATCACCAAACGAGTTGTGATCGGAATGCATTTAGCTGACTCGAATGTGCGCTGGTATTAGCCTGTTCCGAGATATCCTAGCCTCGTGGTTTATATTGATTTATATGCAAGGAATGGTTTGTGAACGAAGGGAGACCTATTGAAAGTTAGTGTAAAGGATTGTGAACAACTGCCTGCAAATAACGATTTTAGATACAATTTCTTTTACTTTCTTCCGATATTTGCAAATTTTTAAACTGTTCAAGTTACATGCATGCTCAATTATTCTATATCTAAAATGCGATTGCTCAAAACATGACTCGATCACTGGTCGATAGTGTTATGCTTTTCGGGGCTGAATCGTATGTTGACCAATTTTTGTTTAAAAGATTGACTTGGCCTCTCGTCTAAAGTGTTTAGCTTTTCTTGATTTGGTCTTATATTTACTTATCACAAAATAGACTGATACATTTGGGCATAGAACCAGGAAAGCCGTTCCGGAACGGAAAAATGTATTGTATAGCACTGACGAAGGGGACACATATGGGTCCTTTATGGGACCTGTGTCAGTTAATCACTCTAATCTAGAGTTTAGCATTATCATATAATGCCGGAGACAAATTTAACTTATACACTGGCAGAGTGTTTTCTATTCAATACCAATACGAGGCTACAGTTCGATGTCTACATTTGCATGCATTTAGGGTGCTGGAATACCCATATGTTTAGATAAATAGTTTATTATCAACTTATCACCGAAAACACAAACAAACGTAAAGAGTTCCCATAACAGCCTATGTACATACCATACGGGCGGCCTTCACTGCGTGTCATTCATTCTGTGGGGATACGCCGGGTCCGGGGATTTTAACTCGGTTAATGTATTCGACATAAACAGCTCGTACTGCTGGGTCACGTGATCGCCATTGCAATTCATCTCGTACGGGGGTCAACGTTCTCATAATATAGACTATATCTTACTGTTTGGGGTCAGCGTGTTTAACCCATTACCAAACGATAACCACATTTGACATGGTTGTTGCAGACGACCCTGGAAAACATTGTGGGAGAAGGAGGAATTGCCCTGAACGAGCAATTTCTCCTTTTCTCACAATGTGTTCTGCCCTATCAGAACATTTGGGACAGTCGAACGTTTGGCGTTTGGTAAAAGGTTAACTCTATTCCGGTTCAAAGTAAGTTTCATAGCAGACGATTCCATAGCGTTTCATTCCTAGGATAAATTAGCGCTATAAAAGACGGTTTTGTGGAAATTTCTTTTGACGCAGACCACTCTTTGTAAGCTGCAGGTCATATATATATTGTGATAAATCGATGCCCAAAGTTAACAAGAAGAAATACTACAGTTGTATCAACCAAGATTTATATGGCTTTGTTTGTAATTTGATCATGTATCCAGGGAGCAGTCAGCCATCGATAGTGAATTCAGTAAGCTACAAGCTTTCGGTACAATCAATGTAAAATAAATAAGTTTAAATTATACTTTTTAAATTAGGTTAAAGAATTGGAAATTGTGTCTTGCTTCAGGACACCCAACAACGAAATAATTGTATTCAATCACATATTGGGAATCCAGCCAGGGTTGTCCGTCCTTTATTTCCCTACGGTAAATCACTTCACCACACGTAGGCCTGAAAAGTACCAGTATAGTCTGTCTCTATATAGGGGGTAGGGTAATGGGTAAACAACACATTTCCAATTCTATTGGATTAAATACGTTTGGTCGACGTTATGTGGAAATATGACGTCGCTGACGCCGATAATATAACTGTCGACGCCCTAAACACCATAATAACATGGCGTCACACAGTCTTTGTAAACAACACAACATGTAATTACATAAACGGAAACATCCGACATTTATTTTTGTGTGAATTAATGATAAAAATAATTCGTGGGTATTTCTAATTTGGTTATGATTTCCGTATGGTCATCTCCATAATTACAATTTGGTAATAGGGATCAGGTTTGTTATTTCCGTTTATTCACTTCTATTGTACACTCCTTGAACCTGCATATAATAATATATAATAAGATCAACCCCAAACCTCAATTAATTACAATATTTCCTCACAATATATAGTCTCGTAAGTAGCAAGATTCACCTTGCGATCTTTCATTAATCCACATTCGGCCCAGGTACTGATTGTGTATCCAGCAAGCAGAATCGAGAATGATTAGTAATTATAAGTTGTTAGAACTTGTTCAAGTAGATAGGTTTTAAATAAACCACCATGTGATTAGCAGATATGTTAAGATATGTCTAAAGGTGGGTGTTCTTGGAAATGAATGGGATAAATATCCCACGAGAGCAAGTTTTATTGTACATAAACCGTGACTCTTATCTACAAGTGAACAAATTTAGACAATTCCTCATATCATAAAAAAAAATAGAAATCTCGTTTTACTTATGTTCAAATTCCTGTCCAGAAAGCTTGAATCTGCTACCATGCTTTATGAAGATAAACATTTCGACCCCATCCATGCGTGACGGATATGTTTTAACCGTTTATATTTACCAAGGGCGTAAACGTAAAACCTGCAGTATGTCATGCCTGCAGAAATTACGCTAGGCCCACAACATGTTTATCATACATGTCTCGTAATCGGGCCACTAACCGCTAGTCCGTCCTTCGCCCTTACACGTGTATACTATTCCAAGTTTTGAAACCATTTAGACATAAAGTGAAACTATGCATTAAGTATTTGTTAACCCTTTACCAAACGCTAAATTTACGACTTTCCAAAACTGAAAGAGTTTGCAGACGACATACTCAAAATGTGATGAAATTGGAAAATGATCCTCTGATAGGGCAGAAAACATTGTGGGAAAAGGAAAAATTGCTCGTTACGAGCAGTTTCTCCTTTTCCCACAATATTTTTCAGAGTAGTCTGCAACAAAATGGTTAAATGTCGTTATTGTTTGGTAATTGGTTTATTAAGCTGTTTTGAAATAATGACTTCAAGGAAGAGCGTAATATTACGCATTCTCCTTTTAAATGGGGTTTCTTTGTCTCCTTGAAGTAGGGCTATATTGATCGATCTTTGTACCACAGATGTAATGTTAAAAAAGAAGAAGAAAAAAAAGCAGCATGCGAAGCCACTATATAATTCAGTAGATCTATGTACGGGAAGTGTTGGAGATTTGTTCTAACTTCACTTGTAGAATAATTGCTGATAATTTTGAACGTTACCAAGACTGGTGTAGATCGAATGTTCAAATAGAATTCAACCCCGATGCGGTTTATTTACGAAAGCTTCCAGCGTATAGTTCAGTTCTCAAACCATGGTCAACTCTTTAACCCTTATAGTGCTGGAACCGACTACATGCTTATGCAAACAGGTTGGATCCAGACCAGCCGCCAATTTACTTGGCGGCTGGCCTGTGATCTAACCTGTTTACTACTCTTAGTATCTTTCCTCATCAAAATTAAACAGATATATAAGGTTTTGGAAAGCAGACAACACAAAAAAATATTTTTAGAAAATTACCCAGCCTTCTTGGGGTTAATAGGTTTATGCAACCAAGCTAAATGGTCGGTATAAACGAAGTTTATTTATTGGAATGCACCATCTATTTACATTATCTATGTGGGCTTTACATCGCGTCAATATCACTTCAGTTATCTATTTAACGTTGAAGGGTATATTGGTCGAGCAAGGTATTCGAATCCATAACCGCTCTATTCCAAATCGGGCACTTTACACTCTTAGACTTGGGTTGTAACTTCTCATAAACCTGTCGTCGTGGGTTATTTATGATGCTTCTTCAAAAATGAGAATTCAGAGTCAAAATAAAATGGCATTGAAGCAATATAGTTCTCGCATCAATTGTTGTTTAATATACAATTATAGTTAGCTTTTGAAAGCATAACTAATTCAGGAAGCGTCAATTTATCTTAGTATGCACAGTTTGTATATGGTAGGTCTCAAAAGCGATGTCATGCTTTTGGATTATAATGCACGTAATTTCACTCTTTACAAACTTGAAAGAATTAAAAACGATCTCATTTTGCTCCAATTTTTATTCTTCCGTGCGAATCATTTAACAGCTGTTGTGAAGTTTAAAAGAAACGAATTCTATAACTTCCAAAGCCCCTCACATTAATTTTGTAAACAAGCGCCTTTAACTGGTGTTATTTGAAAGTTGCTGGTGGACTTTCCACAAGCTGCATAATATTCTTCGACATGTTTACCCTTAGAATGCTGGGTAGTTTTCTAAAAAGAGATTTGTGTGTCGTCTGCGTTCCACACCCGTAAAATCTGCTTAATGTTGACGAGGAAAGATAGTGTACTCAGAGTGTCAAACAGGTAAGATCACAGACCAGCTGCCAATTTACTTGAAGGCTGAGTTAGATCTAACCTGTTTGCATAAGCATGAAGTCGGTTCTAGCACTATAAATGTTACGCATCAGCGTGACATACAGTGATTTCTCGTTAATCCGAACACGTCCGTTCCCAACAAAATGTCCGGATTACCGATTCATCCGGACTAATGAAGTAGCGCATGTTCTTATACACATTAAGACATAAACGGTCTGTATGCATGTGTATACTTATAACACTTTAGCAAACGCCAAATTGTCGACCGTCCCAAAAATAATCTTCTGATATGGCAGAAAACATTGTGGGAAAAGGAGAAATTGCTCGTCCCGAGCAATTTCTCCTTTTCCCACAATGTTTTCAAAAGTTGTCTGCAACAAACTGGTCTAATAATTCCGTTCCCTTACAATTTCGTTCGGATTGCGAGACATTCGGATAATCGGGGTCCGGATAAACGAGGCTTCACTGTATTCCGTTATTAATGAACGTTTGAATCGCCGTGACAAAAGGATCATTTGTCAGACCAGAACCAAGTTTTCTTTCGTCACCATGCTACAACCAGTTGACATGGTACTCATTCCGATAGTATATGGGGATATTTCAGCGGCCTAACACCGGTATTTATCGTTGACTTTCCTTTTACAGAGTGAAATCAGTGGGTAAGACAAGGGAACTCCACTATCAGTAATTCAACTCACCATCACATGGCGGCCTAGTGTTATACCCCTGTCTCGTTCCAATTTAGTTTCATGTCGAGAGGGATATGGATTTTCATGAGAGGCAGTCTCCCGACTGACTTACGGAATGCCGATGGTTCTACCCGCCTTGACCAGCCCTTATGGGCAGTTGAGTATGGGGTCTTCCTCCATCATTAAGGGTCGGGCATCGCTACATAACTGAAATAATGTTGATGTGATGTAAAACCCATATAAAAAAAAAAAAAAAAAGTTTCATGTCACTTAAACTTATGATATCTTTACAGGGCTTTTTCTTGTTATATAAGAAGGGCGTTTTGTCACATCAGCTTTTTTGTTTCCCAATTCAGCAATTTCATCGATTCAATCTGCCAAAACCAACAGGCCTAGGTTTCTTCCCAATTTAGGGAAAAGGGCTTTTGCGTAACCAATATTTTGTTTTGTACTAACCATGCAGGTTTACAAGAGAATCTACCGCATTGCTAGAGAAAATATGTGGGAATACATATATAGACAGCAAAGCTGTTGAGAGGATGATGTCCAAAATATTTCCTGATTGTCTCTTTGCTAGGTTCGTTCTACCAGTGCCTATTATTCGTTCATATTTGCACAAGTCAAAACTGATGCACATGTTTAGTATCTTAAAAGAATTTACAATATTGCAATGTGACAAGTCATTGAAAGCGTCTCTGAGAGACGTTTCCAATGATGTGTTAGTTAGCAATAGTGTTTTCCCCCAATATTGAAATAAGATGAAGTATTGCTTTGAACTTTCGCAATTAATTAGAATGTGTACAACGTTACCCAGTGGTTTCGCGAAAATATTCTTTTAAAAGACATTGCAGGACCCAACTTAATGGTGGTGAATCCCAGAAAAACCAATGTACGAGTATAACTGATACATAGTTGACACTATGTTTAATACTTTACAAACAAACAGGACAGGGATAGAGCAATAATAGGATCAAGACAAAAATGTTTCATTTACACCATTTTAATGTTTTTCTTCATGATTTTTTCTTTCAACTTTTTTTTCATAATGAACACGTTTGTAACAAGAAATAGGTAACAAAAGAATTATAATTAAGGGTTTCAGATAGGCAGGATAAGTCTAATAACAACATCTGGCCTATCTGCATCCCTTAATTAATAAGTCAGTCATACAAAATGCATTTATTGATTATAAAAACATAACAGATCGATATAAACATTGTAGATAAGCACATTATCTGCTTGCAAGAAATAGTTAGCACTATCAAACAATTTGCACTTCCATTTCTAATATACATACAAATCTTATCTTTCATACACTATAAACAGGTAAGCACTACAATGCAACTTTTTGTATGAACATAAAAGTTTTATATATTCCTTTGGTTTAATATTAATAAATGTACTGTTGTTAATGCCTCCATCCAAGTTTCCTCAAATGCGGATTTTTTTCCTTAAGAATACAGTCATACATTAAACAAATACGACATATGAACAGGCTACCATCTTCTCGTTTGATCAGATCTTTATATGCAATCATTAACATAAACTTGCTGTTCAAATCATTACTCATACACTCGCACATGCTTTTAAAGCATATCTAAGACCAACCACACACTCATAATACTTCGTTGAACTTGCCTTCCCACACAATTAAAAAGTCCACAATAGCTTAACATATCCAAACTTTACATCCAAATGTATCTTTTTCTTTCTAAATTTGTAATGCCTTATTAATCTGACCAGCATCTGACTATGCAGGCACATCTATATTTTTGAGAAATATTTTTTGTCTTTTTTCACACTTTCATTCATAGTTTGGAACATAACAAAGGGAAGACAAGTTTGCAGTTTATTTTGAGGGTTCAATGCAAGACTATAGTAAGTGCTTCACAAACATGAAGCACTTACTATAGTATTGCATTGAAGCATGATTTAACATGACAAAAAGTTTAAACAACAAATAAAAAAAAGTACGCTTTGATAGTTACCCTTTCTCCAATACTAACTGTGATTTTCCTTATGCTGAAATAATTTCATCCATTAAAGCTCACATAGAGAAAGGGCCTAACAATAACTTTACCTCACCAACTCCTGTGGAAAGAGTCTAAACATTCAGTTTTCCTTCCTCAGGCATTGGCAAGATATCCAGAGTACATCAATTAGCAGTTTAGATTGCTCTGAATGACATCTTAATTTGACAGACACCATAATATAACCTTTTAATGAGTTTAATGATAACTAGTAAATACTACAATCTCTTATCAAAACTTGACCAGAAGTGAAAATTTGTTACAGCTACAGTCACATTTTAACACAATCCTTTTTTTTTTTTAGATATCAATGCTGAAATCTATATAGGAGACTATTCAACAGTCAGCACCTTTCATCATATACAAGAAGCATTAACAGTTTTCAGTAAGTTTACTCTTTCATGAGCTATGGCAAATTCTCTACATCTTAAATCTTGTTGGAATATCCAAAGGTACATCATAATCTATTTCAAAATTTTACATAACCCCTTTCTTTATAGGGAAGCACCCTTTTGAGTGATTGGAATTCAAAAACTGGCCGTAATAGCAAAACACTTAATTGGAATAGAGGAAACCACACCTAGTCTACTTGGCTATGACTTAAAATCTAATAATTTATCATATATTGAACAGATTTGTTACCATAGCTATAACTTGAAAGCTCTATATATCTACACACGAAAGAAGAACAGTATTTACACCAAGTATCAATATGTCTTCAAACACTCAAGAAAAAGGTCGAAAATTCAGCATTTGATATTTCAACATGACAAATAAATGTCAACTTAATCGTAATACATGCATCGATACCTTCATTGAAAAGCCTTGAAAATAAGTAACCAATTACATGCGACTGCCCTATATGCAGAATCTGACTGAAAGGTCGACCCAGAGTCGATTGCGTAACCTCATCTAGAGTTTTTCTTCACAGGTCATGTCTATCATGTACCGACAGTACTCGTATCACAAAGTCTCAATGATTCACATCCATTGTGAATCAAACCAGGGCTTAACTGAACTGTACTGTCCAATTATTTGTCCTTGCATGGCCGGTCTGTACTGAGATCAGTCGGAAATTTCCACTTTCCCATCATGCCCTATACTTGTAAGGCATGGCTTACAACCCGTATTGAATGCATGCAATAACGATGCCAAGGTTATTAACTATTGCAAGATTTGTTTGTCTCAAATGTCTGAAGTTTTAGCAGTTGTCTGTGGCTGCAGTGTGCATGGTGTTGGAAAGACCGAATCTCAATACCGCCCGACCAGTCAGTCGGTTCTCCAAAAGTTCTTCAAAAACGTCTTTGGCTTCATCGAGGTTGTGGACAGAATACTGGGGTGGGGCAATCTGGAAATACAAATAAAGTTAAAGTAAGAAAAGATCACAATTTCCCTATGTTGTTAACATAATTTTAAGATTAATAAAAATAAAATACAACATATAATGCTAAGTCAACTATTCCCAAATGAAAACAACCCTTCAAACCTTATAAATACATTTGAATAAAACAAGCAATTTTTGGTTCAATTTCAAAAGTCATCCCATAAATTTGTGAAACAATTTGAAGTTTGTTGGTATTGTCCAGACATCACATCAAAAACTGATTTTCAGTGGCACAAAACACTAGAACTTGTACTATCTATCAATTGGCTTGAGATGAGCAAATGGCTTTGTCACACTTTTAAAAAAATCATTTAGCAAGGACCTTGTATGTACACTTATAAATAACATTAGTTGAAATACAGAAGTGCCAATCATGTGCAACACCCACCTTTTTATCTGCAACAGCGTCCATCAGTTCTCTAAGCTGATCACAGTTTCCTTTGGGAATGCCCACAATGCTTTGCTGTTTGGCAGCGAGAGTATTCAGGTTGATGGAGACTTCAGTCATGGCATTGCCCCCAACAAGGATGAGTCCTTCCTGAAAAAATAAACAGTGTCAGATTAAGAATCACATTCTAGTGACCTCTAATTCAATCAATAATGAGATGGAACAGTGCTTGTGAACTAAACAGTAAATTCAACCAAGTAGAACAGATATTTTGAACTGTATGTACACTGTGTACAGCATATCAAGTGTTTGTTATCTTGTTGGAGTAGAGCTTGGGAATGTAACAGTAGATATCCTTTATCTAGGCCTTGCCACAAAGAGCTTGATTTACAGCTGAAGTTGCCAGAGCACTCTGTAAACATGTTGACCTTGACAATGAAAGTCAACACAGTTAATTATCTCATCCTAAATGCATGGCTGGAAGTGTATGCTTCTTATAAATTCATTTAAGCCATTACCAAACAATAACACCATTTAGCCAGTTTGTAGAAGACAACTCTAGAAATCATTGTGGGAAAAGGAGAATTTACTCTAAAATTTCTCCTTTTCCCACAATGTTTTCTCCCCTATCAGAAGATCATTTTTCAATTTCATCACATTTCGAAATGTAGTCTGCAAATTCTTTTCATTTGGGACAGTAAAAAATTTGGTGTTGCGTAAAGGGTTAAATACCAGGCTAACTGCCCAGACATATGCTACTTTGGAAAAAGATCCAGATCTTACCACACAGGAACATTTTGTGAGAAAGATGAGTGAAATGTTTCAAGTTTAATTTCAACTCTTTGAATCAACCATTTAAAATCTTCTTTATGAACAAGGTTGAGAAATTCAAAATTCTGAGAAGTTCAGTGCAATTGTTTCAAATAAAAACAGAGAACATCACACAATAGAAACTGAGGCAAAGTGAATTTATTCTATTAACAAGTTCTTTCCTCCTCAAGTTCTTCAAACTTTTATCAAATTCAAATTATGTAAGATCATGTACATACCCTATTTAGAACTTTAAGTGACCTCATCATAGTTCTTGGTGAGCTGATGAAATCTACAACAATGTCTACACCCCCTCGGCATCCGTCAATTGTTCGCTCGATGATGTACTGTTCATGATCTTCCTCGCACCAGTGGATGATATCGTGACAATCGTGTTCCTGTGCGGTAATAAGCTTGTCGATGCTGTTGTCGGCCACATACAGCTTGATGTTGCTGTTTTCTCCGATGAGATACTGGGCCAATCGCAGGGTCCACAAGCCAAGACTTCCAGCTCCAACAATCAGAACATTGACACAAGCTGAAATAAAAAAGGCAAATCAATGAGTATATTTTTAAAATGGGAAAACAAATTAATTATTTTATCCTGTCACCAGCGCAATGAACGGACCGATAATAGGGTGCCGTATAACATTTGTGATATCCGGCACTAACCATATATCACACATTCACGTGCAAAATAATGACGTCATATATACGCCATGGCATATGACGTCATGTGTGCATCATTCTCTACTTGTTTTCTATCTTTTGTTTCCTTTATTTTGTATTTTGTTTTCAGTGTGTTTGTTAATAATAATCCATGGAGGTAACAGGATAAATAGAATAGATGATTTGTGTCTTTGAATAGGAAAAGTTATCGGGCTCGGCATCGGAATATTATCCGTTTCGCCTTCGGCTCACCGGATAATATTCCTACGCCTTGCCCGATAACATTTCCGATTCACGACACCAACCATCTATTCTCTATTTATGTGTCTAAATGAGAAAGAAGTAATTGCTGAATACATTGATAACACTTCCCAAAATAATTTTTAGGTTGGAATTTTATTTTACATCTTACAAATTAATAAAAGAGCATATGCTATAAAAAACCAAGATAGATTTATCATAAGAACTTGACAAAGGTCTTTCATTAAGGAATATCATATTTGTCTTTCATCAAATGTAATCAAAACCAAAGACATATTCAAAATATAAACTTACATTTAACTTGCTGGAGTTTCTTGACATGAGGCATAGCCTGCAGAACTGCGTTGTAGGCAGACAGAGCGCTGCCAGGTAGCATGGCTGCCACCTCTAATGGCAGAGAGTTTGGTACTTGGAGGACGGTTTCAGCATCCTCAATGGCAATGTATTCTTGGTAGCCAGCCAGGATAATGTCTTCAGTTGGGTAGATGATCACGTTGTCGCCCTCTGTGAAGTTGCAGTTGGGGAGGGTATTGCTGATCTCGTGGATTGTTCCAGCTACTTCAATGCCTGGAGAAAAAGAATAAATCGCTGTAAGCTACTGTGCTGTAGGAAATCTATAACTTGTAATCTATTCTTATCTTACTTTTTCATGTGATCTTGCTATGATCTATACCAACAAAATTTTTTAAAAAAAGTCCACTGGTTGGTAGTTAAGCAATCTGTTTAATCTGCTGGCAATAAGTGAATGTGTCAGATCATTATCAAATCAGTTAAGAAAGAAAAAAGGCAATAATGACACATCTGAACTCTTTGATGGTATAAGCTTGACAAATAAGCTGCTTAATCACAAGTTTATGGTGGAAGAAAAACCTACCATTAAAATGCCTTAAATAACTGAATTTCTCTCAAATAAAGAAATTAAAAAATTTAATTATCATACAAAAATGTTAGTTCAATAATTGAAGTTTCACAGTCATATGCTGAGCTTAAGATGTTTACAATGCCAGACCGGCAGAGATAATGTTTCCAATTTCAACATGCTGTAGATAGCAGTGAGAATGCTGGCAGTGATACAGGTGTCGGATGAGGTAGACACAATGACATGTGTTATGATAAGCACACCTTGGTGAGTAGGAGTGTTGGAGAAGTTGTTTATACCTGGTAGCTGAGGGTGGAATTGACCTTTACGGATGTGACCTTCAGCATAGCATACTCCAGCAAAGGCTACCTGTAAAGAGAAATTAACAATTTCAAAATAAATGGATAATTCAATCTTGATAAAAAAAAAGAAAAAAAAATATTTTTAGGGTCACAATCTCGAAACAACAACCAACACAATTGCCTCTATCATATTTTAAAACATTCTGAATAAAAATCTTTAAGACAAAATCATTTTAAGATAAATAGTAATTTATGACCTTAACTCATATCAAAATCTTCTATTAAGAACTTACTGGCCCACAGGGGCTAGAATAAATGAATAATTTCCTAATCAATGTCTTTATACAAAATGCTCAGTCTCTGTGAAATACCCAAAATACTAAAGATCAATTAACAAGTCAATTAAGAGTCTCAGTAGAAAACTCCTATGAACAATTTACTTGAACATGTACTTATAATAATCCTACACGAGAAGAGTGTCTCACCTTGACAATTAGTCCACCTTTGGGACACCTTGGCATTTCAGACATGGTAGAACTGAGACAGTCCATGGGCAGGGAAGAGATTCCCTCGTGGGCTCCCATTAAACTGGGTCTAGCCACCATCACCTGCTCGTTCTTGTTCATTTCGTTGTCCAACATTTTCTGAAGATGAAAAAGTAGAACAAAATATATAAATTGACAATTAAAACATTCTTTTCATCATATATTTTAAAGTCTCATAAGAAACATAAATATTTCTTCAAAATACAATCAATGTCATTAACAAAAAGCAACTTTCGTCTGATAAAACAGTTATCATTAATCGATTCATTGTTATGGTATTGCCTGTTATTATGAAACGGACTTTACTGACCGAAATAATTATGTCAAACCTTGCGCATGCGCAATGGAATACTTGATCACGATGAAATCAGATTCCCGTATGATGCGTTAAGGTGAAGGTCACATACCTTGCAAGCTATGCGCGATACCATAAATACTCATAGAAGACGATAACCAATGTAGAAAAACCTTTTTTAAAAACAATTTTAAATTAAGTCTTTGTTAAATGTAAAAGGCTCGCCGAAATATTTTTGAGTACACCCAGATTTTGTTATTTCTTAAATGTTCTCTTGTTCTTGTAGCCAAAGCGAAGATTTATCTGCCTTGGTAATTTTTTTTGACAAATATTCTATAAAATGTGTTCTTCACATTTGAGTAAGCTATTTGTACCTAAGTTTTATTGAACACTTGATCAAGTCTGTGTCATTGTGTAGAACATGAGAAGACTATGGAAACTTAACTAGATTAAATTAAAATGAAAGTCTATAGTATGGAGGATAATTAAAAATAATATTTACCAGGTTTAAATATATCCAGTTATTATAGCACAAAACAAAATAATTCTAATACACGTTTCCGATTTTCACAACACTAATTTTCGTGTCCGTACAGAAGCTTCGTTGACTGAGTTATGAAAATCCGGACAGCGCGACTCGCTCTTTATATATCACATCATTCACTCACCTCGTGCACACTGTATGGTAAACAAAATGCGATCTCGGTCAGGTCAAATGGGTTTTTCGGTGAAGCCCGTGCGGAAATACGGATACGACATTTGAGTCACATCAAATAACGTTAACATTTATAAATCATAGACTATTTTTCAAGTATAGATACTTATGAAATATAAGTCGAAATCGAAGGATATTGAAAAAATGTCTTCAGACTAGAAAAGAACAGACAACGAAGTCATAGTGCAATCACTTCTACTTGTCGGAAATGAAACTAAGGCATGGTGAGGACACGTCCATTCCAGCTTCAAATTCGTTCAATCTATTAATAGACGGCAAAAATCCACGCCGTAATCAGCTGGTAGGGTGTACACGGCACAAAGTGTGTAACGCAATCACACGACTGGGTTGAGATGGAAACAGTGCAAATACTGATTTTTTATGTCTTAGTCATTGTTTGAATCATTTAAAACATTACTGAACGTATTTTACACGAAGAAAGTTATCTGGCATTATCCAAGCAGAAATATATGCATAGGGTCAATCCCTTCACATTTCATCGCTTATTTGGAAATAACGCTAGATCTATAATAAAGCGTGAAAACATTGCGACAAAAATGGGGGTTTCACAATCAGGCATTTTTCATTCAGTCACATTGTTTTCAATAAATACGTAACTACCTGTATATCTGGGCAGTTTTGTTTCTATTACAATATGAATTATAACATAATGCACTCGGGGGAAATATTTTCCATTGTCGATGCACTCTGCAGACGACCTTCACAAATACATGGTGAAATAGCCAGCTACCGTTCTATAAATAATGTAACATGGTTCTTAACCGAGGAAGAACAGTTTCGGCCCAATGCGGATTTGTGGAGTGTGTGAATGATTTGATATTAAACAACGTCCAACAACCGGTCATGGGTATAATCTTTAGAGAAGATAGCAGATCTATATCTTATATTTAAATAGATTAACATGTTATTTCAAAACGCACCATCTTAACCAATGACCAAACAATGACTACATTTAACCACAATGTTGCAGACAATTCGGGAAAAAAGTTGTGGGACAAGGAGAATTTGCTCGCTAAGAGCAGTTTTTCCTTTTCCCACAAGGTTTTCTGCTCTTTCCGAAGAATATATAAGGAGAGACCTTTCCATATTTTCCTCAACAGTTTATCCATATAATTGTGGACTCAGAACTCGGGGGATCCAGGTTCGAGCCCCACCGACACCACTGATTTCGTGGGACTGGCCTTTGGTAAGTCCATTCAGAGTCCTAACCCAGTACTTGTGGACCCAGGAAAGCTGTAGGAGTCGCAGGCTTAGGCCTTTATCCGGTGTTAAAACGGTAAACGGTATATACTTACGATTTTCAGGTTTTCAAAATGACAAAACAGGATTCTTTGTCATTGTCAGACTCTATTCAATGGTACAAATGGATATCCTATATGTCTATAGTTCGATACATTGTTTGGTCGGATTTCCAGGCATCACCTTATCATTAGCGGTTCGAGATTGATATACATACATGTTGTTGAGTGACAGAGAGAAAGAGGGAGATAGAGAATGAAAAAAGAGAAGGTGGATGAGATAAGAATAAGAGAAAAGAGAGTGTAAATGAGTTAGAGATAGAAAGAGAAATGGAGAAATGATGAGCGAGAGAGAGAGAAAAAGAAAGAAAGAGAGATAGTGTGAATGGGAGAGTGAAAATGGGAGAGAGAGGGTGAATGAAGGAGTGAGAGAGGAAGAGGGAATTGGGGAGAGAGAGAGGAAGAAGGAAATAGAGAGAGGGGGGAGGGGGTTAGGGAGAAAGCCAGGGAGAGAGATAAAAGAAAACTTGCTTGAAGAGATTGAGAAAGAGAAATGTCTTCAATCTCACAGAAAAGGAAAGATATCAATAACTATCCCATTATTCTATTGTTTTGTACGCATCCGAATCTCATCAGAAGTTAGTACCAACAATATAGACTCAAAGGGAAACTGGGATGCTTTTCTTGTGTGAGTGCCCATTTTTACTTATTGACGTGGGTGGGATGCGCACCCATGCATTCCCCCCATACAGACATACGGTATATCGATACATCCCGTGTTTTACCGATCCGCACGCCTCGTGCATGCCGCCAATACGTGGCTTATTGGTAAATCACGTGAACTTTGTACAGTTCGGTGTGTATAGCGGAAACAGGAGTCGTGAACGGGAAATCCTCCTCGTCTAGCCGTCGTACATTACCAAACAATAACGGAAATTGACCAGTTTGTTGCAGACGACTCTGAAAAACAATGTGGGAAAAGGAGAAATTGCTCGTGACGAGCAATTCCTCCTTTTCCAACACTGTTTTCCGCCCTACCAGTAGATTTTTTCTTTATTTCGTCAAATTTAAAAAATCGTCTGCAAACTCTTTCAATTTGGGACAGTCGAAAATTTGGCGTCTGGTAAAGGGTTAGTCAACTTTCAACTCATGTCGGACTGTCATAACGTTGGCGTCTACCGTTATTACAGATGCGTAGCTAACCCATTTAGTAAGTGTGGGCATGGCTGATTGGCTAGGGGGTCTGGGACATGTTTCCCCAAAGGGAAAATTTAACTTCCTGTGTTCCAACTGGTCAAATCGAAGAATGTTTCGAACAAGGAGATAGACACGAAACTAATGTATTCATACGAGAGGCAGCGATTTCATTTTCATACTGGACGCTAAATGTAGCGATTACATTTTCATTTATTAAGGTCAGAGTGTACTCAGGAACCTAAGATCGGTTACCAGTGGGTTCGTACCGGGCGCAGGTGCGATTCCCAGGCTTGGGCCTGGCGACTATGATGTTTAAGAAGGGACGTACACTGGCCCATCTCTGAGAGGCCAATAGTTCACAGAAATAGCATGATTTAACTTTCGGAAGGTGTTACCTGTCATCAGCCTCCCATATTTATTTTTATTATTGTTTAATTGGTGTGAGGTGTCTAATGCTGAGCAAATTATCAATGGTCTCGATAAAGGTGCAGTTTCTTTATATACCAAACTTATCTCTTATCCCCCCCACATCCCCAACCTGACTGCAGTATACAACTAGATGAATAGATTATCATTTTGACATTATGTTTCGTTCAATTTTCAATAAAAATGTTCTTTTTCGTGTAATATTTTGCCTCTGCTCGGTTTTTTTTCTTTTTTTTTCATTCTATTTTTCATGTTTACAAATTCCCTTATTTGGACATGGTTAAAATTCCATCAAGAAACTGTATCTGGTGCTATCATATTAACTATTTCCATTAACATGAACACATATATTCCCAAAGATATGAAAAGATATTGACGTTAGTCGATGGCTCACGCGTTTGGTTCTCTTCTACATCCTTGTTATCATCGGTTGTGTAAAGGGAAGTAAATCTAGATTTACCTTATTTGAAAGCTGATGCTATTAACGCCCATGTTTTAATCAAACAATTACCTGAAATGAGAATTTGTTCAGTTTCAAATAAAATCAATCGAGGTCGATATTTACGATGGACGATGCTCTTTTTATATAAATACATAAAATAGAAACCATTGTTGCATCCTCTCATAAGTCCTTTACAATTGTACATTCAACGAAGCCTCATTTAACGTGAGAATTGTCAAACAAATGTGACCACATGACAAACGAACGGACCATAAATCCGTTAAATACTCATAATGCACAATCTTTCCCTTTGTCGCTATATGGTCTATACGATATGATGACGAATATATCTTGTACTTAATCGGAGACGGCATTTCTGCATTTTTGAGTCTGGTTCCTGTCATACTAAAATGAAATAGTAATCAAGACTACGTTTTTCTGTGCTATCCCTTTCTCTGACTGTAAGTTGCATGACCCATATATGTCGAAGGACGCGGGAAACAAATTTAGACATTGTTCGAGACAAGATAGATTGCATTTTCCAAGCCAGTTTTTACTCAACAATATAAAGGAAATGTAACCGCTTCATACTTAAGGTAGAATACCCATAATTCGCAATTTTAAAACTCGTTCTTTCGTCCTCGGTTTACTGTACATCGGTCAGGGCCGGAAATATTCGCATTAAAGCGAATAGTTCCGATCCCGAGCGATGTTTACCGAGAATGACCGAAGTAATCCGGCTTAACTTTGAGTTTCAAAATGGCGAATTATGTATATTCTACCTTAATTGCGAAGCCTACATACGGGGATGTGTTTATGTACAACCTAAGTAGAGCGCTTAACAAGAACCGCGTTTCACGCAACATATCATGTATGGATGTTTGGTGCTCCATAGTCCGAATGATCCAGACGTAGATATGTCACGCAGTTACAGCTTGGATCATCCGAGTTAGGTGCTCCATGGATTGTTCCAGCACACGCCTTTCACGATCCTAAACTGCTCGAAAACGTGTGTAAATGATCAAATTCAAGATTCACATAACGTGTGTAGAAACCTTACAAGTCACTTGAACTATGCTGACGTTTTTCTTCGATATGCTACATTGAGGGTTCTCGGTTTCAATAAACCAGAGACATAATGAGCAAGGTTAGGGTCTTCGGAATAAATCGTTAAAACGCGCTGTTTAACCCATTACCAAACAATAACGACATTTGACCAGTTTGTTGCAGACAACTCTGGAAACCGTAATGGAAAAAGGAGAAATTGCTCTAAACGAGCAATTTCTCCTTTTACCACAAGGTTTTCTGCCCTATTAGAAGATTATTTTCCAATTTCGTTACATTTTGAAATGTCGTCTGTAAACTATTTCAATTTGGGACATTTAAAAAATTGGTGTTTGGTAAATGGTTAAAGCAAGATTTCTTCACGTTTCACATTAATAACCATTGAAAGGTAAACTCCTTCTTGAGTGCGATTTTAAATACATGGAGGTTTCAAAAAGAAAAAAAAAACGTAACATCTGCATTTTGGTTCCCAAATTCAACGATGTGCATGCTGGTTTTTTTTAATTCAATACTGCATTGCACCCATCATACTTATGTAAAATAACCCCTTTTTGTTGTTTGAAGGATTAAACCAACTTAATAGAAAACACATGCATTACGCCCTTAGTGCAGCCTTTTTGGTATGTTATTTGTTAATTTAAAGTAGAAAACTTTACAACGAAAAGGAGTTTTATAATATAATTGTCAAAAATAGTACTAGTTACCCACATGACATCAGTTCGTATATATATATATGATAGAATGACAAATGATTGACATTGATAAGCCACTATTATAAAAGAATCGTAATGAATAATAAGGTTTCTATAATTAGAAACGTGTCTTAAAATAGCCAATATTGTGGATTTCCGACCAACACGTCATTCGTGTATCTCTGCGTGATACATGCATGGCTGACGTAATCCTGTTCATTTCACAGTCGAGTAATCAATCGATCATAAGGCAGTTGCGTGACCGCGTTTGAATAACTCGCTACGTGAAAGCCGCGCAAGAATAAAACGAGACGAATTATCTTAGTCAGAACTTGATAAAATCATACTCTTTTACCTACGACACAAAATATCTGAAACATTGTTTATTTTCTTTTAAACTCCTCAAATTGTCTGTGTTTGCTAATGAACTCCCCAAATCACACGTTCATAGCATTTTACTTTATTTCCAAAACAAGATTAATTTGTGTTAGTAGCGCACAAAGGCTGTTTAAAATGTTATATGAAAGTTCAGTGTAAAACCACGATGGTCATATTTGCCCATTAGGTTCGAATCTATGTCGAACAGAAACCGTTGTGATAAATGAAGATATTGATTGTTCTGAACAATTCCTTCTTTGTCAGAGTAGCTTCAACACTTTACCACCTATAGGTGGCATTTCTTTTGTTTGAAGCAGACGACTTTAGCAAACTGATGTAAACTTGTGGAAAAAGAACTTTCCGTTCTGCTTTTGTGCTTTATGAATAGACTGAAAAGCATTGAGGTAAAGCAAGTGCCAAAGTCACAATACACAAACAATACTTGGTTTTTGACTGTGTGAACTGTACACAATTAAGAACGAACCAAAAATAAACTTCCGCCATTTACCTTACTCGGAAGATCCAAGCTATAACTGTGTGTTAACCCGTTACCAAACCGCAAATTTTCGACTGTCCCCAATTGAAAGAGTTTGCAGACAACATTTCAAAGTGTGATAAAGTTGGAAAGTAATCTTCGGATAGAGAAGAAAACATTATGGGAAAAGGAAAAATTGCTTGTCACGAGCAATTTCTCCTTTTCCCAAAATGTTTTCCAGAGTCGTCTGCAATAAAGTGGTTAAATATCGTTATTGTTTGGTAAAGGGCTAATGAAGTATCTACGTCTGGATAATTCGGAATACTATTCACCCTGTATAAGGGATGACGAGGCGTTTGCATTGCGTCTCCGTGTTCGGTGCGTGACCATAAGGAAGGTAAAATCCTTCAATTTACAATGTTAAGTGCAATTTCATCATCGCGTGATGGTTGGCCGACCTTTATGCTCACTGACGCAAGAGCGTTCAAGGAACGTTGGGTGTTTATGGGAAATGTATACGTTCTAGTTCTCACAATGTCTACTGTACAGTGTATTAATTTTCCTTCTTTCAGTTCTGTTGAGGGACATCTTTAATGTCCACTGTGTACAAAGCCGGGGATTGCGGAGTAGATATGACTGAGAAACTATGAAGCACAGATGTTTTGATATGATAAGATTTAAGGACATTTTCTAGTTTTATAAAAAAAAATCCTTTCATGAAATTTTCTAAATTTTTGATATGTTATTCAAAATTCTATTGTGAATTCAAAAATGAAAAGAAACGTGCAGGTTGAGGAGTTACTTTTCTTGTTAAATGACAGTTTCCATGGTTACCGTTTGGGGCAAAATGTCAAAATGACAATACCATCTTCAAAGGTAATAAAACAATTTCTGGAAGGTTTATTAACACAAAAAACATGAATTCAAACATTCAATACTTTATAATTCAATGTCATTTTAAATTATTACTATCTGAACAATTATTGTAATACAAATCAGTTTTTCAAATCTTTGCAATCGACAAAAAACAATAAAAATGGATATGTATATTGCAAATAAATGAAGATATTTAGAAATTCCTTTCATAGAATTTTCTTATTTTTCAGAATGTGAAGTAAAATTCAATCTTGAAAAATGAAATGAAAAAAAAAAGTATATGTCGACGAGTTAGTTTTTCTGTAAAATGACAGTTTCTATGGTAACCGTATTATAAAAACATTTATAAAAACGACTAAAATCACTTTAAACTTGAAAAATAGAAGATCATGGCTTAATGTGTATGAGAAATATACAATTATGTTTATAACCATTTATAAATTTATGGATTATATGATTATTCTTTGAATAAAATCAATTTCTTCCGAATAAAAACGTTTATCCGACTCCTATGCAAATACCTCTTCGGTAACAGATTATTATCTCCCTTGGATGCGCAGATGAAGTGCGCAGAAAAAACTACCGAGAACATCCTTAATGAAAATATTTAAAAAGAAGAAGAAGAACAACAACAACATTTAATTGTGATATTTAACCAATTTGTATGTATTTACAAAATATCTAGTTAAGTCACTTGTCGTAGTGTTATTATCAAGTGTGTTATCCGGCGGAAAAATAACCGAATTTCCTTCGGATTTCTGGTGTATTCATGAACTCCCTTCGAGTTATATCTACCGGCGTGTGCCGAGGGTTGCCGAGTAGATACGATTGACACTAAGTATATCCAAAATTTCAGAGCACTGTTGAGCCTCATGAATGTCATCTTCTAAAATGTGCTAGAATAGTTGATAATCACCTCAATTGTTTCAAAGTCTACACATCTACAATACAATACAATACAATACAATACAATACAATTCAATACAATACAATACAATACAATACAATACAATACAATACAATACAATACAATACAATACAATACAATACAATACAATACAATACAATACAATACAATACAATACAATACAATACAATACAATACAATACAATACAATACAATACAATACAATACAATACAATACAATGCAATATAAATGTTTATTTCAATAGTTCCCAACTCAGGCCCAGAATAAAAATTTTACATACATGTTCTGAGAGTAACCTGTTTACCTAGTTATGGTTGAGTCAATAATAATAAAACACGATTAATGATATATGTTTGAAAGAAATTGATAAATTGAGTATACCCCCTCATGCACCTCATCTGCATCTTCGTGTGAGTTGATAAGCCCCTGCCAACACTTTTTTAACCCTTTCCCAAACAATGACGACATCTGACCACTTTGTTGCAGACGACTCTCTCTGGAAAACATTGTGGGAAAAGGAGAAATTGCTCGTAACGAGCAATTTTTCCTTTTCCCACAATGTTTTTTGCCCTATCAGAAGATTTTTTTTTCAATTTCATCACATTTTGAAATGCCGTCTTCAAACTCTTTCAATTTGAGACAGTCAAAAATTTGTGGTTTGGGAAAGGGTTAAAGTGCTGCTTGAAACGCGTTCATCGCACGAAGGATACATACTTTGTTAAAATTGTGAAAACGATAAAAATGTTGTACACGTTAAAGAGATAAACATTACTAACAAATTTAAAATTTCCTTAAAGCCACACTTGCGCTCATTTACACTTAAATTGTAAAAGTTCTAGAATAATTGATATTTAACTTAAAAGTTCTTTAAATTCCTTTTTAATGAGGAATTGAGAATGTAACACTTTCATGTGATGCTTTTAAAAGAGTGAATACTATAACGTTTGTTAACAATTAGCGATAAAATAATGTCAGCCGAGAAATGTTGGGAACAATAAAACCCAAGAAATTCTAGATTTTAAATGTTTACGTTGTTAATAATGAATAAATGATAGTATCGTTATGTGTTTGACATGATTTTTCTAACAAGGAGATCGCCACTCATAAACCCTAGCTCTCCTTGCCATTTCAGATGTTACTCGAATGTAAACATTGGAGTTAAATTGGTGGGCACCAAATTTGTGAAAATGGCACTTTGAAAAATAGATAATGAATAGTGCAGACGATATATTGTCATGATCTAATGGGTTTTCACCATGTTTCAACATAATCTATCACCATCTTTAATTCATATTACCCAGTTTAGCCCAATTTTTCTTAGTTCAAGTATGCTTTTAACCATTTTCTGTGGACAATAACCAGATAACACGTTATTAGTAGGTCAGACATTCAGCACTATATTCTACCGCTTTTACAAAGCATTAGCCCATACAGTTTACCGATTTCCAAACGCCAAATTTTCGACTGTCCCAAATTGAAAGAGTTTGCTGACGACATTTTAAAATGTGATGAAATTGGAGAACAAATCTAAGGATAGGGCAGAAAACAATGTGGGAAAAGAAGAAGTTGCTCGTTAAGGGCATTTTCTCCTTTTCCAACAATGTTTTCGAGAGTCGTCTGCGAGAAACTGGTCAAATGTCGTTTTTGTTTGGTAATGGGCTAAAACATGTCCACAGCGAGAAAACATGGAGTCGATGCATCGCAAACGACTGGCAGGGCGTCTTTGGTCTTGTGGTAGAGGGAGCAGGTGCTTGTGACGTCATCATATTTCACCATCGAACAATCGGTGTACATTATCTCGGATGATCTTAGCTTTAACTGAGTGACGCATCTCGGTTTTAATGTAAATAGATATATTCTAACAAATCAAAAGTAGCAGATTATATTCCCGCCAGAATTTACCTGTCATTTTAACTCCGCCCCTTTCTACAGATTTCCCGACATGCACTACCTCGAAAAATCGATATCCCCTTGACGTGCTTTTATATCGAACGCATCCAGACGTCTGGATCATTCGGACTAAAAAGTACAAGGAATTTTGGAGAGAAATACTGAATACTCGCGTGTCTTGATAAGAGGAGATTTCCCACGAATACCAACCAATATTTATGTCCTATGCTCCATTAACATGGTACGAAATAAAGAATAACAAACAATGTTAAATACACCCTTGTTGTATACTAACCCATTACCAAACAATAACGACATTTGACCAGTTTGTTGCAGACGACTCGGGAAAATTTTGTGAGTAAAGAAGAAATTGCTCTTAACGATTAAAAGATTATTTTTCAATTTCATCACATTTTAAAATATCGTCTGCAAATTCTTCCAATTTGCGACAGTTGAAGGTTTGGTGTTTGGTAACGGGTTAAAACAACGAATAAACTTCGTTAAGACAGACGGTGTATGTAGAACGTTATGTCCAAGTGAGATTCTGCTTACCACCAGCAAATTATCGTTTGTTTTTACAATAAGTGTACTAATCATCATTTCGTTATGAGAATCTAATTCACTCTCGTTTGTTGACCAATTCCTCGCTCGGAATTGGTAAAGGGTATGACAGCCCGATGAAAGCTTATCAACCTTTCTGTCCAGGACCTCGAATTACAAACAATGAATTAGTTTCGTCTTAACGTGTATGTGGGTGAGGGAGGTGTTAGAATCGGTTCTGATGTAAACACACACTCGTCCGGGAAATTGTCTGTCCTCAGTTTTTACCCTTAGAATGCTGTGTAATATTCTCAAAATATATTTTTGTGTCGTCTGCTTTCCAAACCCTAATTATATGTATGCTTAATTATGTTGAGGAAAGATATTCAGAGTAGCAAACAGGTTAGATCACAGGCCAGTCGTAAATTTACTTGGTTGCTGGCCTGGATCTAATTTGTTGGTATAAGCATGCAGTTGGTTCAAGTACTATACGGGTTAAGAAACGGCATGTTACCCAGTAATGCAAAAACCGCCTTGCTTTTAATCAATCGTATCTACTCGGCAATCCCCGTAACAAGTCGGTAGATATACCTCGTAGGCAGTACATGAATACACAAGAAATCCTGGGGTAATTCGCCTTATTTCCGGCGGATAACTCAAAATGCACACAGGCACTAAATATGTATTTTAGATACACACAAATTGGCTATATATCACCATTGAATGTTGTTTTTACCCTTTTCATTAAAGATGATCATATCAACACATCTGTGTTTCATATTTTGTCAATCGGCTTTTCTCGGTAATCCCCGGCTTGTTCCGAGTAGATACGATTGCAAACGGACATGCCCTTCGTTGCTGACCTACTTTCAAAAATGGCTCCCCATTGCCTCCGAGGTTATTTTAAGAAATGGCCGAGGTGTTCCGATTGGCTTTTAATAACACCTGCACTTTCGGTCGTTGTTCCATTAAATAATTATTACCTTAAGAAACCATCCAGCTCAAAGAAAACGTAGAGCGGACAACATATCCGATAGTGTATCACGTTTAAGGTAAGTATCATTAATGACCCGTGAACGAAGCTTTTTTCAACATTTAAAAGTTGAATCTGCTTTGCTCGAAGGCGTCAGTCAATATAGCAATAGCCTTCGAGACCAGAAATCTGGACAACGGTTGGGGTAAGGCTGGCGTCCCGGCCAGTGCGTATATCCCTAGGCGCATGTACCTGGAACCTAGGCTAGAGCGAGACAAGTCCGAATGATTGCTTTTTATTTTCTAATTGGTCAATCTTACGGGAGATATTGCCCGATGCAAAGATTTCCCAATACTTTCTGATAGCGTCAAATTAGTTTGACAATGTTGAGATTAGTCCGAATGAGCCAGAGTTAGATATCGCATTCTACCCACATTTTGGATCATCCGAGTAAGGTTGGGGTCAGTGTCAGTGTCGTATTCTCTACTGCGTAAATAGACAGAAATAGGCTAATGACCCTTTCTATTTCACTAACATTGATTCTAATAGACACGAAATTTAGAATCCTCGCATGAAGCACATAAGGTTTAAAAGATGCGCCTTAACCCTTTCCCGAACAACAAATTTTCGACTATCCCAAATTGAAGGAGTTTGCAGACGACATTTCAAAATGTGATGAAATTGGAAAGTAATCTTCTGATAGGGCAGAAAACATTGTGGGAAAAGGAAAAATTGCTCGTTACGCGCAATTACTCCTTTTCCCACAATGTTTTCTAAAGTCGTCTACAACAAAGTCGTCAAATGTGGTTATTGTTTGGGAAAGGGTTAAAAGATGCCGTCTTAAGTTTTGTAAAGTGCTAGCACGCTATAACTAAATATGTTCACAATTGTAGAATAAATGAATAAAATAAAAATAAAAAAACACACAACAGCAAGGAAATGCCATGGAACAAGAGTCTCTTTGAACTAGCCAAGTAATGAAAATCAATCGCTAAACCCGATGTGTTCAGATTGTATATGAAAGTACCAAAACAAACAATGGCAGTGTCAAGTTACATGATTCTCACAGCTTTCGTCATTAGGGGTCATTTGTTTATCGTGTGAATCTCTATAAACATAGGCTTACGAGGCAGATTAACCCTTATAGTGCTGGAACAATGTTCATGATTAGGCAAACAGGTTGAATCCAGGCCAGCCGCAAAGTAAATTGACGGCTGGCTTGGATCCAACATGTTTGCTCCTCCGGGTATCTTGCCTCAACAAAGTTCGGCAGATAACTAAGGTTTTCGAAAGCAGACGACACAAAAATCTATTTTTAGAAAATTACCCAGGCTTCTAAGGGTTAATCACTCCCTATAATTTCGGCTCAAATTTAATCCCGGATACGCGACTGAGGTCTTGTCATCCATTTTGTTTTTATTTCGTCCAAATTCACGCAACGAAAATGGGGAAGGGTAGCCTCTTGTGCAGCACGGCTTTTGTATGTTATGGCCGGGAATTCACAAACATAAATACATCGCTTTCTACCTTTAACCTTCGTACTAATTAATGTTAACGACATGATAAGCGAAATCTAAACCTAGAAATAGCATAGCTTTATAAGAGGTTCCTAGTTCTTCCAGAGACATAGTTATCTATCCCTCTGGTTCTTTGTCGGTAAAACTGAAGCCTCTAATGCGGCGAGCGTTTGATTAGACCAAAGACCTTCTATTATCCCCTTACCAAACGCCAAATTTTCGACTGTCCCAAATTCAAAGAGTTTGCAGACAACATTTCAAAATGTGATGAAATTGACGAATAATCTTCTAAAAGGGAACATTGTGGTAAAAGGAGAAATTGCTCGCCTCGAGCAATTAGTCCTATTCCCACAATGATTTCCAGAGTTGTCTGCAACAAAGTGGTTAAATGTTATCATTGTTTGGTGATGTATTAGACTATCATTAAGTCATTAAATTCCCATATGAGGAAATGGGATGAACATCGCACGAGTTCCCGCTAACACCCCTCCCCTCCCCCGCTGAGCTGGCCTAGTTTGTCCGTGTATCGCGAGGCGCTGACCACCTGCATCCAACACTGTCCCCTGGGAATACACAGTTACTTACAGTCGTGGTACCGTTATACATGGGAATTGTCGGAAACATGGATTTTAAGAGGATGGCAAATACGTAAGTTTTTTTTCCATCAATTCTTAATGATGCCTGCAAGTCGCCAAGTCCAGATAACTGGTCTCGAAGGCTATTGCTATTTTGACTGACGCCTTCGAAGCGAAGCACGATAAGAGTCCAAATGATGAAAAAAGCTTCGTTCACGGATCATTACTGAGACTAGTAAATCGCCTGACTCGTTTTAGCGAGACATTTAATTTTTTTTTTCGTTGAAGTGTAAATAATTGAACTGCATCACCTTGAAAAAAGAAGAAACAGTTTTGGAAAGCTTTGAGAAAGTAACATTAAGTCTCTGTTTTTTTTTTCATGAATTCTAAATGATGCCTGTAAATCACCTAACCCGTGTTGGCAGATATTTTTTTATTTGCTATTGGGCTGTTAATTGAAGTGAATCATCTTGGAAAAAATGAGAAAAAGATGTGCAAAGCTTTGAGAAAGTAACATTAAGTCTATGTTTTTTCATGAATTAAATGGTGCATGTAAATCGCCTAACTCGTGTTGGTAGATACATTATTTGCTAATGGGAAGTGCATCATCTTGAATAAAGAAGAAAAAGTTAAGCAAAGATATAAAAAAATAACCGACTTTCCGTGTTTTAGCAGCGCATAAAGTGTTTTAAATTGGCAAACATTCGAAACGAATGGGCATCATTTGAAAAAGAGAAGACATAATTGTGATTAAATTCGAAATCGCTTGTTTCTTGAAGTAAAGTCATTCATTACTTAGTCACAATAATTCGACGTGACCATTGTCTTTAATGTTCTGGTGGGGTTAGTCAAACTAATTTGACGCGATCGGAAACTATTGAGAATTATTTGTATCGGGTAATATCTCCCGTCAGAAAATAGAAATTATTACTTTGACTACTGATGGGGTAACCTAACGGGAGTTATTGCCCGATACAAAACATTCTCAGTATTTCCAGATCGCGTGTAATTAGTTTGATTACATTATCCTATGCTGATTTTTGATGCTTTTTAATGTTCAAAGCATTCTAAAACTGATTGTTCCTCTCACTAAAAATTAAATCAATAAAAGTTCGAATGGTTGAATTTTCAAAATTCAGTTACATAGAATGTTACAAAGTGGTGTTTTCGACGGCGTGCAATGTCTTTTATGACATTCGAATGGTGATAAAGTTCGCTTTCACTAAGGTTTGATGCAAATGATTCTTATTGGTTCAAAATTCTCACACATTAGTATGATGTAAATCCCACAAATAAACCATTTGAGTTTAATCGGATTGATCCATATCTAGAATAAGGCAAATTCTAGTTTGAATTGCAAAGTGGAAACAAAATACATCATTTATACCATAACATTATTTTATTAAAACTAATATTATTAAGCTCATAGATTTATAGATATTACACTTCTATTTATATCTATATGCTATGAAAATGACGTTTACACTCCCACTAGTCAAAAAAATTCGACGTGAAGATTGCTTTCCATTTCCTGATGGCGCAATCAATGACGAGAGATATTGCCCGATACTAAAATTTTTCAATATTTTCCGATTGCGTCAAATTAGTTTAACTAACACGTATGAAAGTGGAGACTTCGATAAACTTTATATTTTGCCTGAAACCTCTAGCTAGTCCCGCACCTGCTGTGCAAACCGGGAACATAATGCCAGTGGACCGAATAATCAAGATCCTTCAACTTCCACATCGGTGAACGTTAATCAGAGGAAAGGTAACAAAAACATGTCATTCAAGGTATTTAAACATGTTGGTTCCTTTATTTTTCAATAATGGCTTACATGAACACATTTCAACGTATTTGGGCTTAACCAACCATGCGACAAAAGGAGATATTTCACGAAATGTTTTCGACTCCAAAATCTTTTTTCTAACTGTAAGAACGCTAAAAAAAGGCATCCCTCAGCTTTAACTATGGTTTAAAGGGAGATAACCACTTCAAAATTAATTATTTTAAACGACGCAGTTATCTTTCTATCGTGAAATGGTTTAAATGGAAATCAGGCCATTTTCTTACAATTATTTTCATTTATATGTACATGTATACATATGTACGTTGTTCTTTTCTGATGTTATTTATGTTTATTTCCTATGATTTATAGAGTTTTTTCTTTTTAGTGTTGTTGCTCTAGCTGTGTAAACTATTTTCGTCAATGGACTTGTAAATGAATTTCAGCAAACCCATGACTAATTTTAAGTTTGAACTAATTTATTTTACATCTATTGTTAAACAAGTTCTTACAACCTAGATAAATCACTCTGGATTCTGCTTCCTGGATACATAACCAATACTCACGCCGAATGTGGATTAATGAAAGATTGCAATTCAGATCCCACTTCTCACGGGACTAATGAGTAATGGGTTAGAAATCATGTTGGTAACTTAAAACAATTAACTTTTTTTTTTAAAACAACGTACTTAAATTAAATGCAAGTAATACGTGTACCTGATTCTCTTTATTTCTACATGTTTATTTAGATATTTGCTTATATTTGTGCATTGAATGCATCGATGGGTTACCTTTGTTCGAATTTAGAACGAAAGTTTGTCATATACAGATGCCCGGCTAGCTCAGTCGGTAGAGCACGAGACTCTTAATCTCGGGGTCGTGGGTTCGAGCCCCACGTTGGGCGTTTATTTTTGATTTACATCCAAAATTATGAAGCTTTTAATTTTGCTAACAATCTAAAGCTCAGAGATGCCAGTTCACTATTGCCATTACTGAATGACTATGAAATAATGAACAAAGCAAACCAAAGGATAGGGCTGATTAGAAGAAGTTTTGAATTACATAGACAAAGACATGTTCTTAATGCTTTATAAATCACTTATCAGACCCAATCGAGAGTACGCAACAGCTATATGGTCAACCTGGATGAAAACAGATATTGTAGCATTTGAGCTAGCCCAGCGTCGTCCAACACGGATGGTAAAAGGAATTCAACACCTGTCTTATGAACAACGACTTCTAGAGCTTGACATTCTAACACAAGTATACAGGCGCGAAAGGACAGACATACAAGTACTCATTCTTACAAAGAACGATCAGAGACTGGAACAGCTTGCCTCCGCCAGCCGCAGCAGCCTTTTCCCTGGAAGAATTTAAAGGGGAGGGGGTTGAGTAGCATTCCGGCTACTTGGTTCCAGTAGACATAGCTGGAACTTGTTTTTATTTGTAAATATTCTCCTCAGGGCTTTTAATCCTGACCGTCATGCCATAACGTTCTCTATAGAGTCAACTTCTTAACCGGAAGAAGAAGATGTTGCTGTTATTCAAGCTATTAAACAACTACGCCGAGGTGCATCTATGCTCATTAAAATTGAGCCACAATCTGAACACTCGCGGTCATAACATGGAACTAGAAACGAGTCGCCACAGGTCAAAACGTGCTATAAACTAATCAATAATACAATGGTTGGCCAAGTCGGTTGATTTTTTTTCAAGCACGTGAATCCCCGCAACTGGGTGAAATAGTCTAAAAAATTTGACGAGATCGACAAAAAGTGAGAACAATTTTCATCAGGCAATTTATCTCCCGTTAGATTGCTCCATCAGAAAACTTAGCAATATTTACATTATTTTTGACTATGTGAAAACTTAATTGTTTAATTCCATTCCAGACAAGTGTTTAAAAACTTTTAAGCATGCGAATATTGGCAGTATATTCCATGAGTCAATCATTACATTGTAGAGGGAAACGAAACCAGTATTTAGATACGAGACATTTTGATGACGAATATTTCCGGAATTTACCGACTTTCACCGAGTGGTTGGATCGTGATATACATTAAGCATTTATAGTTTCGACGTTGAAATAATTCATCATTTACCATTTTTGTATAATAAATCTATTGTTAAATGCTGGTTGGTTAATGCAAAAGCGTATGATTTTAAACTCGAGTTGTCTAGGTTACTTGGTATTAATAGTTCTTTTAAATAAAACTCCAAAACGGTTAAAGGTATGCAGCCCGGCTAGCTCAGTCGGTAGAGCACGAGACTCTTAATCTCGGGGTCGTGGGTTCGAGCCCCACGTTGGGCGGATATTTTTTCTAAATTCGGGAAAATATTCATCATTCATTCCTATATTTCTTCCGGTAATTAGTTTTGCAATATTCTAACACAATGATGAGCGGGAAGCTCTGAAAACATTTCCGATGGTACAATTTTGGTCCTTTCCTATTTCTTAGTTACACTATTGACATGCAATGACTTTTTCCCCTCCACAGAAAGAATCCTTGCTGAAGATAATCTGCTACACAGCGTGATATCCAATAATGATGGCGAAACGCCCATACACACTTTAACTTATTACCTAACGGCATAATTTTCGACGATCCAAAATTAAAAAAAGTTGCAGAAGGCTTTTTTAAAATGTGAAGTATTCAAAAAAATAATCTTCTGATAGGGCAGACAAAAGTGTGGGAAAATGAGAAAGTGTTCGTTTAGAGTAATTTCTCATTTTCCCAAAATGTTTTCCAGTGTCGTCTGAAACAGACTGGTCAAATGTCGTTATTGTTTGGTAATGAGTTTATGAATGGAGAAGAGGCGAATAGATTGGAAGATGGGGATTCCTCCTCTTATTAAAACTCAGCGCTCACTCTTGTGGGTTTACGTACATGTTCCATGGATAACCTACCATTACATTACGAAGACAAGTGTGAGTGCATCGAAATCACAATGTAGTGATCAATATTATAAAATACTCATCTACGTTCAACAATCGTCACATTCTCAAAGAAGCGTCCAATCACCATTGACAATAAACTCACTTTTTACAACCTACCAGCTGTGTGATTAAGAATGTCTACCAGTTCTTTTACTTTCGACCTGTAGAGGAAACTCTTCCCATGCTCAAAGGAGATCGAGGTAAGGGGTTACACATATCGTGTACGTCCACATATTTAGTTTTCAGCTTGAGAAGGGGAATCCTTAATAAATCAAAGACCTAATTAATGTTTTTTAGGTCTTTGATTATATGGCACACCACCACAGTGGAAGAAATCCAGATCTGAAAGGTGCGCAGCTTGATTATGTATTAAGTTGTAACAACTACCGACAAACAAGATAAAGCAGTGGTATGGCAGAACAACTGGAATGGGAGGACTTTAAGACACGGCGTGAATTGTGAACAGGGCAAGGCAACACTTGTGTACAAGGTATGCATCTTATTGTAGACATACGTGTCCTAAACTACTAGTTCTTACAGGAGCATCAAATCACAGGCCTAACCCATTACCAAATAATAATGTAATTTCACCAGTTTGTTGCAGACGATATTAGAAAACATTTTGGAAAAGGAGAATTTGCACTTAACAAGCACTTTCTCCTTTTCCCACAATGTTTTCTGCACTACCAGAAGATTTCATCACGTTTCGTAAAGCAATCTCTTTCAATTTGGGACAGTCGAAAATTTAGCGTTTTGTAAAGGGTTAACTCACATGATCCAAGCTGTAAATGTATTAGAATGTTATATGTACGTCTGGATCATTCCACTTACAACAGTCCTTTGAAATCGACTTCTTATGACCTGCTGCTCATTAACACTTGAATTGATTTTTCGTCTTCCCCGTGTGGTTTGTTTTGTAACATTGTGTTGGAGGATTTGACCATAACAAGTAGGTTTCAACTTAACTCTGTAAAATTTCATATCAAGCCAATATAGTGGTCCCCTAAACGCTAATTGTGAACTTTCGTACCTATTCATCTTAAAGTCTAAGGGAGGTAAATGTATCTGGCACATAACATAATCATTTTGTAGTTATTTCCCTTATACCAGTAACACACTTCTCGTAAGAACTCAAATGAGAAGAATAAGGTTAGAGACGTGTCGTCAGATGGATTAAAATAACCTATTCGCTATTCGAGAGTCGCGGCATTGCATTAGTAATTATATATTTGAACTGAAGGGAACTTGGGATACATCCTTGTGCATTCATCATAATATTCACACGTCTACTCTCTCACTAGATGTATGCAGTCACTCGATCACAGGCCTACTATATACCAACGTGAACTGCGATTAACATTAGATATCTTTCTTTCTACACTGTATCAGATTCTTCTCCTTCTGATATTGGCAGCATCTCTTATCTATCTATAATGTAACAGATAAGTTAACATATAAGTGAATAAAACCCAGGGCTGTTCCCAGTGACGAAATTTTGAAACTTTCCTCTCCTTGTCTAACATTTTGATTCATCCTCACCTTAAATCTCAGTGGCTTCTTTGCGATGCTTTTATATAGACTCACTTTCTTACCAAGTCCACGACGCGCACTTTCGTGACTTAATCTAGATGAAAGGTCTTGCGACAGTCAACTGATCCTCCCGATACAAGACCTTGCTGCTGCCACTGAAGACTCGGAATGCTATCACTACAATGAAAGATGCTGTAATAATCAAACAATGCTGAAGAAGATTCATTCAATAAAAGGTAAAATCTATCCCCGGCGGGATTCGAACCCGCGACCTCTGGATTAGAAGTCCAGCGCGCTATCCACTGCGCTACGGGGACATCCGTCAAATAAGGAAACGAAGGTACAATTTATTTATAGTATAATTATGGATCAAATTGATCTCATGATTTAGCGGTGTTTTTACATTATTAACGGTCTAAAAGAATTCTCTGAAAGCAAGTAGTATATTGTATCTGTTAACAAACCTTTCCTTGTAATCCAATACGTTTTATGGGCATATTCATCTTTAATATCTGCCATAAACATATTTCGTTTCCCATCTATTTCGTGTATTTGCCTAAACTTGCCAACTTTCATTTCCTGTAACTAACCGTGATGAAAAATACAAAGTATTGGACTGCACAGCGCCAAGTTCTTCTTACCTAATTGCTTGCCTCCATTCAGCATAGCTTAAATGGCATTTATACAGTTTTTCTGGTAATTGTTAAGTTAATGTGTTTTCCCAATCGTTAAATATCCAGCTATGTACTTTAAAACTACATTAATCGGACGGTGCTAATATCCGGACATCTATGAAATTTGGTTGCCAGTTGTCACAAGGACTTGTCTAATGTTCTCGTGTAAAATTCTTTCTATAAGTATACTTTTATACTTAGTAATATTTAGGATTTCTCTAAAGTATATCTTCTCCAAGTATTGTTGCAACAAGTGAGAAAATTTGAGGATTGTGGTTGAAGCCTTGTAGCCCAATCCGTTTGTTCAGTCATTTAATTAGTCAAGGAGGCCAACATGAATTTTCTCTATATGACCCAACTTGTCTATAAACCTTGAATGAGGAATGCAAGTTGACTTGAATTAACTATATAGCCTTTATATGGACAAGTGCAGAAAAAATAGGCTTTTAAATACAAGGAATCAAAATGAGATTTGCCACGTCTGTGTGTTAATTCAATTCATTTATATAGATGAAATATTGTTAATGTTTGATCTTGATATGACCTTTGATTAATGTTTTACTAATTGTCTTCTTCAGAATTCACTCCAGCACACACCTTGCTGAAAGATGATGGTCATTGTGTATGCCTCATTTATAACCCTGGGAATCCTTGCAACTATTCTCCAATATATTGCAAACAAAAACCCTGATGATGACAGCATCAGTAACAACCCTCAGTTCATCAAATTCCAGCGTGGCTACTTCATTGCCTATTTGCCAGCAATGTTTGCAGATTGGCTTCAGGGCCCATACCTCTACAAGCTCTACTCGTACTATGGATTTCAGGAGGAACAGATTGCAGTCCTCTATGTGTTTGGATTTGCCTCTTCAGTCATTATAGGAATGTGGGCACCATTAGCTGCAGATCAATTTGGTCGGAAAAAGTTATGTTTGGCATTCACTGTGTTATACTCCCTTTCATGTTTATTGAAGTTGTCTCGCAGCTATGGAGTACTCATCATTGGCCGAATCATTGGGGGCCTTGCCACATCAGTTCTGTTTTCTGCGTTTGAGGCGTGGTATGTACATGAACACATTGAAACTCACGACTTTCCAAAGGAGTGGATAGCAGTAACATTCACAAAAGCATCAAAATGGAATGGAATATTAGCAATGATTGCGGGGCTGTCAACAAATATTCTTGCAGAAGGCATGGACTTGGGACCGGTTGCACCTTACCTGTTTGCAATACCTTTCTTGATAGGAGCAGGTGTTTTTGTATCAACACATTGGATAGAAAATTTCAGCGGTCACAAGGTCAAGTTTGGTAAGGCCTGTGGAGAAGGCCTTAAAACCATCTTCACAAAAGAGACAATCTTTTTCGTTGGAGTGATAGAAGCTTTGTTTGAGAGTGTGATATACATCATCATATTTTTATGGACACCCATCTTGGAGCCAGCCAAGCCTTCACTAGGCCTTGTTTTCTCATGCTTCATGGTTGCTGTGTTGGCAGGCCAGGCTTTGTTCCATATACTCAGTAAAAGACATATCCAAGCTCCTGTGCTGTTGATTCTGACATGCACCATTGCTGTGATCGCCATCATGTTGTGTGTGACATCTACGCGTCCAGGGAAAGCTGATCCCCAGACTTCGTTTATCGCGCTGCTCATTTTCCAGTGGAGTGTTGGTATGTATTTTCCATGCATGGGTCAGCTGCGCAGTCGAATCATTCCTGAACAACATCGCTGGAGCATCATGAACTGGTTCCGCGTTCCGTTGAATCTGATCTCCTGTATTGTGCTGATGTTACTTCATGAGGATGTTTTCCGACATGGGAACAGTATGATCTTTATTGTGTGTACAGGACTGTTGATATTATCTGTGCTGTGTGGTCTCCGCCTTTATAAACTGACCAGGGATGACGACAGCTATAATGAAGAGCCCTCATTGATCAGAAATGAATATATTCACAACATATTTTAAAGTGATTCTTTGCCATTGAATTAAAATTTAGATGGAAATTGAAAGAACATTCTGACAAAATGCCTAAATAGGCAAACATGTGCATTTTCCTCTTTCGTTGGGTTGTGTTTAAAGCTTTTCTATCACTGAAGCACTAGTGTACCTGTAGCATCTAGTGCTTAACCCTTTACCAACGCCAAGTTTTGGAATGTCCCAAATTTAAAGAGTTTGCAGAAGACATTTAGAAATGTGATGAAATCGATAAATAATCTTCTGTTAGGGAAGAAAACATTGTGGAAAAAGGAGAAATTTCTCGTTAAAAGCAATTTCCCTCTTTCCCACAATTTTTTTCAGATGTGTCTGTAACAAACTGGCGTTTGATAAAGGGTTAAGCTAACACCTCCAAAATCAGTAGGTAGACTAGGTAGGGGACTGATTCTTTTTCCATCCCAGATTTGACTTGTGGTGTATTTATTTTTCAACAGATTTCTCTTCAGTGCCTACTAACATTACTGCCTATAAAGCAAATGTGCTTAGAATGGATATGACAAAGGGAGAAGTTGCTCATAAAGAACAAATTAAGTGCTGTTTTTCATACTTTATTATTGTCTTTCTTTCAATTTGTAACGGTCACTAAATTGAAGCTTAGTTGATATGCACAGGTTGTTGTATGCAACTCCTCGAAATCTGCCAAGAAAACTGGCAACCTTTTCTTTTTGGGCCATTTAGAGTTGTTTGGCTAAGAGGGTTTGGCTAGGTAAGGTCGGGTTTCCCCAACAAACGTGTATTTTTAGGCTTTATATACTCTTAATGAAAATGTGATCCTGAGCCCTTTCCCTCACACACATTCAGGAAAACATGCCTGTAGCTGCTGACTGAAGACAAATTATTGTGGCAAAGGAAGTTATTGTTAAATATATATGGAATTTCTCTTAAAGTCATAACATTGTCTATTATATAGAAACTGTTTAAAGTATGTTTTATAGAAATGTTTAATTAATGTTTTTTTTCGTTTTTGTCAATTTGTTCTGGTTTAGTATCCACTTTGAAAGAATGGGTTAACAATTAAGGTTTTTTATAAGTATATAAGGAATGATATATTTTACCCTATATGAACTGGGACTAATTCCTAACCCATTGAAATACAAAGTGTTGCTATAATTCCATATTGAAATGATTTATTTTAAAATAAAAAATATATATATTTTTGCGATGTTGGATAAAAAATACTGCAGCAAAATAAACTATTAACCCTTCATTTTTCCTTCGTTAATGAAGTTTTATGAACTATTTCCTTGCCTATTGAATAAAGCTTTTGATTAAAGGTAAATATATTAACTCCTTTGTGCACCCTGGTAGATGCATTCAAACTTTTTCTAGGTTTGTTTCTTGTCCAAAAAAAAAAGAAGAAAAAAAGACATAACAAATCATGTTTGATGACTGAACTTCAACATTCAAGACACATTCTTTTTTTTAATTCTTTTTATGGGTTTTATATCACATCAACATTATTTCAGTTATGTAGCGATGCCCGACTATTAATGATGGAGGAAGACCCAATACTCAACTGCCTAAGGGCTGGTCAAGGCGGGTAGAACCATCGGCATTCCGTAAGTCAAAGTCAGTCGGGAGACTGCCTCTCATGAAAATCCATATCCCTCTAAGGATTTGAACCCACGCGGAGAGGGGCCATGTGATTTCAAGTTCTGTACTCTAACCACTAGGCCACAATAGTGTCCGTTTTAGGATTACGGATAAGTGCCCTCCCGGAGAAGTGCCCCCTCGAACATTTATAACTGGGCGGAGAACTGCCCTCCTAATAGAATTTGCCCTCTTGTCAAAACTGGTGTCACAAACAACCCCTCCTGGTGTTTCGCCTTAAAGAATACCTTCTGCAAGATGTTTTTCCTCATGTGCAGTAACCAAAGACAAAAGAACAAAAATCGTCAATCTTCATCATATATGCTCACAAAGCTTTCGCAAATGAATTATATGTTATCCTCTCTTTTTCCAGCAGTTTAGACAAAGCGGGACACAATTCATGAGTTAGCAAATTCATGAAAGCATATACAAACTTAAGAAAATGATTGTTTTGCTTGTCTTCTATATTACTGATCTTGACGGTTAATTATGATATTATGATAAAATGTTGCCTGCTCTCTTCAAAGGTAATAAGTACGTACTCAGTTATTAAAATCGGTCCGGTCCCCCAAATAAATGATGGCGTTTAACTTCGCTCAAAATTCAAACTGTTTCTTAAAGTCCCTTTTAGTATTTGGTTAAAACTATTCAAGAAACCTCTACAATTAACTTGCAAAATAGCGCTATTCCGCTTGTACAATAGAACAACGTTTCATATTGTTTTACAGGGGGGTAGATATCTGATCCTCCTGATTTAGTGGGAGGGCACTTCTCCGCCTTCTTGAAATTACGGGGCACCTGTCCGGGAGGGCACTACTCCGGATACCTCAGTTTTAGCCTCTAAAATGGTATGTATATTTCTAATTTTTAATTGGAATTATATTACTGACACGTTTCACCTACGCATGTAACCTAGCAGATAACCGGTTAGTCAATAAAGTCTTGTCAGAAAAGTCTTCCCGATCAACTCGTCCAGTGGGTGTTTGATGTAAAAGTTTATTATTTTCCTGCTCCCTTGGCTTTAAAGGTACAAACATAAGGACAAAACACATATTGAGTGCCAGAAAATCTGGAATAGCACATGCGACTTTACTAATCATGTACTTTACTAATCATGCACTTTAATAGTCATGCACTTTAATAATCATGCACTTTAATAATCTTGCACTTTAATATAGTCATGTACTTTAATAGACATGCACTTTAATAATAATGTACTTTAATAGGCATGCTCTTTAATAATCATACACTTTAATAGTCATGTACTTTGATAGTCATACACTTAAATAGTCATGCACTTTTATAATCATGCACTTCAGTAGTCATGCACTTTAATAGTCATGCATTTAATAGTCATGTACTTTGATAATCATGCACTTTAATATCATACACTTTAATAGTCATGTACTTTGATAATCATGCGCTTTAATATCATACACTTTAATAGTCATGTACTTTGATAATCATGCACTTTAATAGTCATGCATTTAATAGTCATGTACTTTGATAATCATGCACTTTAATATCATACACTTTAATAGTCATGTACTTTGATAATCATGCACTTTAATAGTCATACACTTTAATAGTCATGCACTTTGATAATCATGCACTTCAATAATCATGCACTAATAATCATGCTGCATTTACAATTATCTGTGCCCGTTCTTGCATTGGTTCAAAGCTCTGTGGAGATGGTTCTCATGGTTCTACCCCTACCCGGCTCTATTAGCCGGTAGCTAAGTATGGGGTCGTCCTCCATCACCTAGAGTCGGGCAAGACAAAATAACTGAACTAATGTTGACGTTATGTAAGAACTCGTGGAAATGCATACACTCACTAAGTGTAAAAAGGTAAAAAGTAAACAGTCAAACATACACTGCCAAAAAAAGGTAGTTCGGAATAGGTGTATTTTCATTGTGTACTTCTGTTAACGCTTTACCAACCAATAAATACATTGGACCAGTTTGTTGCAGACGATTCTGGAAAACATTGTGGGAAAAGAAGAAATTGCTCTTAACGAGCAATTTCTCCTTTTATCACAATGTTGTCTGTCTTATCAGAAGATTGCTTCTCAATTTGATCACATTTTGAAATGTCGTCTGCAAACACTTTCAAGTTGGGACAGTCGAGAATTTGGCGTTTGGTTAAGGGTTAAATCGTACTGAATGTGATAAACTTATGTAAAGAAATGATATTATATTACCTAAGGAAAAAATAAATGAAAAACTCTTTGCCTAAAGATCCGCATGCTCTCAGTGTGTGTGAAGAATATAACCCAAGGCCAGAGTTCGGGTGGAGTTATAAATAGCAAGTATTGTGACTGTGTTATTTGTCCGTTTTAACTGTCGGGAAATCTATTTTCAAAAGCTTGTTTTTTCGCTAATAGCGTTTCATTGTTCTGAACTCTACCGAGAGAACTTCTCATGCTGGTTTGGTCAACACACTCCACTCCGTCTTATGTGACATTTCCAAACGCCACATTTTCGACTGTCCCAAATTGAAATCGTTTGCAGACGACATTTCAAAATGTAATGAAATTAAGAAATAATCTTTCTGATAGGGTGGGAAACGGTGAAATTGCTCGTTAAGAGCAATCCCTCTTTTTCCCACATTGTTTTCCAGAGTCGTATGCAACAAACTGGTCAAACGTCGTTATGTTTAGTGCTGGGTTATATGACTGTTCTAAATCAGAAGTAATTACAGGTGACATGCATAGTTTTGTAAAACATTTACATTGTGGTTCACTGTGGGAAATTGCAACAAAAGTCATTATTCTAAAGTTTAGTTGTAACTTATTTTTGAAGTTTCATTTTTATTAATGAAAAGGAACCTATTGTGAGTTTAAAATTATTCAATTTACATCGAGTGTGAAACAAGTTCAATTTACTTGAATTCCACACACTCGATTTTGCTTCATGGATACATAACCAACATACTCTCACCGAATGCGGATTAACGAAAGGTCGCAAAAGGACCCCGCTATCCGCTGGCTTCGAACCCACAACCCGTGCATGCCGAGGTCGATGCTGTACACATCGACTACTGTCCCTACATGTGTTTACTGGGGAGACTGATAAAGCTGCGTTAACCTTTGAATGCTGGGTAATTTACTAATACATTTTTGCAATAGATGTTTGTGTCGTCTCCAAAAATCTTCAATATCTGCTTAATTTTGTTGAGAAAAGATATTCAGAGTAGCAAACAGGTTAGATCTCAAAAGGCTGGCCTGTGCTCAAACCTGTTTGCATAACAATGACGTCGGTTCCAGCACTTTAAGGGTTAAGCTGTGTGAGTTTGAAGGAAGGGATTGCCGGCCGTTCTAAAACCTGTGTTTATTTTGCTGGCCCACAACGGAAATCGTACTATATTCACTATATCGACGAAATAAAAGTGATTTTCAATCCTGTGGGAAACGTTCTGAAACAAAGGTTTCAAGCTCCATGAAATGGGGGTTATGTACCTCGACGTGAACAAATGTGCCAGGCCTACCCGTGCAATTCTTTATCCACCGATATGTTGAATATAAGTGCCTGCTGTAAAGGACATTTGAAACTATTAACGGAATAGGGAGAATAATGTCATTATGCTACCCCAAAACGACTTCTTTCTCGTCAGTCGAATATGGTATGAAAAATGTCATCTTTTATCTGCTGGCCTTTAACCCATTACCAAACAACAACGACATTTTACCACTTTGTTGCAGACGACACTGGAAAACACTGTGGGGAAAGGAGAACTTGCTCGTCACGAGCAATTTCTCCTTTTCCCTCAATGTTTTCTACTGTATCAGCAGATTACTTTCCAATTTCATCACACTTTGGAATGTCGTCTGCAAACTCTTTCAATTTGGGACGGTTGAAAATTTGGCGTTTGATAAAGGGTTAATCCATCTCCCATGTGGGGGAAGGTCGTAAAGGAGCAATTTGTAAGCAACATCAGATGACAATTTTTAAAGAATCAGCAGTTAAATAATCATAGACAAAACGGTTCAATCCGTATTGTGGAAAGAGCAAGACACTGTTGTGAGCAAATAATAATGTCAGGTGTAAATGCAGTAACGTGATTAAAGGGAAGTTTCACACGAAACAGTAAAAATCTGGTTTTTCCCCACGACGACTCGCATACCCTGCGGTGCTCTCCGGAACAACTTACCGCCCTGTTTTAAATGCCGTTAAAATAATTTCTATCGCAAAATAGTTTTTAAACGCAAATATTGAACGAACAAATCAATCACGAGGACAATACAATACATCGACTGACCCACTTGCTTAAAACCACGTAAATTCAGTGAAGAAAGTAGCTTAGTGATTCGCGAAATGAGACCCGAAATGTTTCCTCATCATTATTATTGTCGACCCAGGAAAACTGTAGCATAGCTGAAACATGTTGACACGGCGTAAAACGCAATACAAACAATCAAACTCAAGAATGGTATTTAATATATAACTAGTAGTGGTTTAGCTATTTTCAAACAGGATAAGGGCAGAGCCATAAGGACAATTTACGCTTTGTTGGTAATCGCTTGTTTTGTTGAGGAAGGATGCTCAGAGTAACATACAGGTTATATCACAGGTTAGCCGCCAATTTACTTGGCGGCTGGCCTGGATCCAACCTGTTTGCATAAGCATGAAGGCGTTTCCAGCACTATAAAGGTAAAACGGCCCCAATTAAAATTGAAACACTATTACCACCTAACTAACTTCTTACAGAACCATATTTTTTCAATGTCTCGGTCGATCTTTGGAATATTCATCTTGCCCAATTCTAGGACACGCGTTATTTAGTTTGTTTGGAAGGGGAGCCAATATAAACTCGCTTCAAGCCTCGTTGAATAATCATTGTCGCACAAACTGTCCGATATCTTACCAAGCGGTATAACGGACCAACAGTCGCCCCTGTATAAAGCACGGACCATGTTGCAACAATGGAGTTCATTCGGAGTTGTCATGTTCCTGTTCCGATGTTTCTGTACGTATTTCAGTCTGTTTCGGTTCTTATTCAGTTTCATGAACAAATATTTCCATTAATCTAATTTTGAATATTTATTTAACATAAAACAAATTTAAGGGATTTTAATTATCAAATTATATTTCGTTAATCCATATCCGGCGCGAGAACTGGTTATGTATAAGTGACACAGACTCGAGAGTGGTCAATCTAAGTTGTAAGAACCTGTTTCACAATTGATATAAAATGAATGCGTTTAAACGCACGGATTTATTTTCTCTTTACTTGCTATCAATCATAATGACTAAACTCACATTTACATGGACCTACACCTTAAAATGAATAACAGAATTAGGTTTAATGTATTAAGTTTTTATTGGTCACAATGGCTTCTTCTCCAAATTGAAAACAAAACGTGAGAGATAATTTATTAAATTCCCGAATGTAGTATGCATGTTATTACTTTTTAGAGTGGTCACGGAACCCCTTATGAGAGAAAAATTAAAACATTAATTTCTTTTTACCTGCACACCAAATGTACTTTTATATGAGACGCACAGAAGAAAAGTAATCGAAAGCAAAATAGAAAAACACTTAAGTGCTATAAAAACATACTCATTTTCTTTTTAAACAAGCCAATTTGTTTAGATTAGTATAAACATTTGATTTGTTGAAATAAAACAGGAGGGAAGTTGTAAGTAAATTTTGCCAGAGATTATTTATTAAATTACTGAATGCAGTATGCATGTTATTACTTTTTAGAGTGGTCACGAAACACCTTATGAGAAAAAAAATAAAACATTACTTTCTTTTAACCTGCACACCAAATGTACTTTTATATGAGACGCACAGAAGAAAAGAAATCGAAAGCAAAATAGAAAAACACTTAAGTGCTATAAAAAACATACTCATTTTCTTTGTAAACAAGCCAAGTTCAGACAAGTATAGACAATTGATTTGTTGAAATAAAACAGGAGGGAAGTTGTAAGTAAAATTTGCCAAAGTCATTGTTCTAATTGTCTATGTTGCCTACTTAAACGGAAGAATCGGGTGCGAAATGCTTATCTGCAAATACTCAAGTATATATATAAATGTGTGAGACATGCCGAGGCTTAGTCAATAAATATGACATGCGGAACTATAATACATATGCTTGCTATTTAACAGTGGTCTGTCTTACAACAAAACCAGCGCCGCCGGCAGACAAACTCATTACAGGTTTGTAAATTCTCTAACCGTAAGATGTTTTTGTATGTGCTTCGTACCTTAACAGGTTGCCTTATTTCTTCCTTACCGTTACAGGTTTGTTCTGTCTCTTTCTTACCGTAACATGTTTGTTCTGTCTTTTCCTTACTGTTACAGGTTTGTTGTGTCTCTTTCTTACTGTTGCAGGTTTGTTCTGTCTCTTTCTTACCGTCACAGGTTTGTTCTGTCTCTTCCTTACCGCTACAGGTTTGTTCTGTCTCTTCCTTACCGCTACAGGTTTGTTCTGTTTCTTCCCTACCGTTACAGGTTTGTTGTGTCTCTTCCTAACCGTAACAGGTTTGTTCTGTCTCTTTCTTACCGTAACATGTTTGTTCTGTTTCTTCCTTACCGCTACAGGTTTGTTCTGTCTCTTTCTTACCGTAACATGTTTGTTCTGTCTCTTCCTTACCGTTACAGGTTTGTTCTGTCTCTTTCTTACTGTTGCAGGTTTGTTCTGTCTCTTTCTTACCGTCACAGGTTTGTTCTGTCTCTACCTTACCGCTACAGGTTTGTTCTGTTTCTTCCTTACCGTTACAGGTTTGTTGTGTCTCTTCCTAACCGTAACAGGTTTGTTCTGTCTCTTTCTTACCGTAACATGTTTGTTTTGTCTCTTCCTTACCGCTACAGGTTTGTTCTGTCTCTTTCTTACTGTAACATGTTTGTTCTGTTTCTTCCTTACCGCTACAGGTTTGTTGTGCCTCTTTCCTACTGCTGCATGTTTGTTCTGTCTCTTTCTTACCGTTACAAGTTTGTTCTGTTTCTTCCTTACCGCTACAGGTTTGTTGTGCCTCTTTCTTACCGTTACAGGTTTGTTCTGTCTCTTTTTTTACCGTTACAGGTTTGTTCTGCCCCATTCATACCGTTACAGGTTTATTCTGTCTCTTTCTAACCGTAACATGTTTGTTGTGTTTCGTTCTTACCGTTACAGGTTTGTTCTGTCTCTTTCTTACCGTTACAGGTTTGTTTGGTCTCTTTCTTACCGTTACAGTTTTGTTCTGTCTCTTTCTTACCGTTACAGGTTTGTTCTGTCTCTTTCTTACCGTATCATGTTTGTTCTGTCTCTTCCTTACCGCTACAGGTTTGTTCTGTCTCTTTCTTAGCGTAACATGTTTGTTCTGTCTCTTCCTTACCGCTACAGGTTTGTTGTGTCTCTTTCTTACTGTTGCAGGTTTGTTCTGTCTCTTTCTTACCATCACAGGTTTGTTCTGTCTCTTCCTTACCGCTACAGGTTTGTTCTGTCTCTTCCTTACCGCTACAGGTTTGTTCTGTTTCTTCCTTACCGTTACAGGTTTGTTGTGTCTCTTCCTAACCGTAACAGGTTTGTTGTGTCTCTTTCTTACCGTAACATGTTTGTTCTGTTTCTTCCTTACCGCTACAGGTTTGTTCTGTCTCTTTCTTACCGTAACATGTTTGTTCTGTCTCTTCCTTACCGTTACAGGTTTGTTCTGTCTCTTTCTTACTGTTGCAGGTTTGTTCTGTCTCTTTCTTACTGTTGCAGGTTTGTTCTGTCTCTTTCTTACCGTCACAGGTTTGTTCTGTCTCTTCCTTACCGCTACAGGTTTGTTCTGTTTCTTCCTTGCCGTTACGGGTTTGTTGTGTCTCTTCCTAACCGTAACAGGTTTGTTCTGTCTCTTTCTTACCGTAACATGTTTGTTCTGTTTCTTCCTTACCGCTACAGGTTTGTTGTGCCTCTTTCTTACTGTTGCAGGTTTGTTCTGTCTCTTTCTTACCGTTACAGGTTTGTTCTGTTTCTTCCTTACCGCTACAGGTTTGTTGTGCCTCTTTCTTACCGTTACAGGTTTGTTCTGTCTCTTTTTTTACCGTTACAGGTTTGTTCTGCCCCTTTCATACCGTTACAGGTTTATTCTGTCTCTTTCTAACAGTAACATGTTTGTTGTGTTTCGTTCTTACCGTTACAGGTTTGTTCTGTCTCTTTCTTACCGTTACAGGTTTGTTTGGTCTCTTTCTTACCGTTACAGTTTTGTTCTGTCTCTTTCTTACCGTTACAGGCTTGTTCTGTCTCTTTCTATTCCGCCCACTGAATACGTGACATGGTGTCAGAAGTGGGATATAATAACTCAAAACAAGAGTATATTGTCACGTGTTCAGTGGGCGGAATATAATAACTCGATACAAGTGTATATTGTCACGTATTCAGTGGGCGGAATATAATAACTCAAGACAAGTGCATATATTCTATGTTTATTTTTTCGCATCTACTCTCAGACTCCTCCAAAAGTATACAGGTATGGTATTATAAAGAGCTATGAAGTGTATATATCAACCTATAAGACAATAGTTTAAATACTCTGTGAACATGTTAAATAGAATACATCACATTTCCGTTACAGGTTTATTGTGATTCCTTCTTACCGTTACAGGTTTGTTGTGTTTCTTTCTTACCGTTACAGGTTTGTTCTATCTCTTTCTTATTGTTACAGGTTTGTTCTGTCTCTTACCGCTACAGGTTTGTTCTGTCTCTTTCTTACTGTTACAGGTTTGTTCTGTCTCTTTCTTACCGTTACATGTTTGTTCTGTCTCTTTCTTACCGTTACAGGTTTGTTCTGTCTCTTTCTTACCGTTACAGGTTTGTTCTGTCTCTTTCTTACTGTTACAGGTCTGTTCTGTCTGCTTCTTACCCTTACAGGTTTGTTCTATCTCTTTCTTACTGTTACAGGTCTGTTCTGTCTCTTTCTTACCGTTACAGGTTTGTTCTGTCTCTTTCTTACTGTTACAGGTCTGTTCTGTCTGCTTCTTACCCTTACAGGTTTGTTCTGTCTGCTTCTTACCCTTACATGTTTGTTCTGTCTGCTTCTTACTGTTACAGGTTTGTTCTATCTCTTTCTTACTGTTACAGGTCTGTTCTGTCTGCTTCTTACTGTTACAGGTTTGTTCTGTCTCTTTCTTACTGTTACAGGTCTGTTCTGTCTGCTTCTTACCCTTACAGGTTTGTTCTATCTCTTCAAACGTTTTCAATAATGATTTCCTTTTTTAATTTTTTTCAAAAGATCTGTCCTTTCCTAAGAATATTTACAATTTGAATTTATAGCACATACACAAAGGACATCCTTGTAAAGATGAATTAGAAAATTTGAAAATTTTGGTCCTACCTTGTTAGACCCTTTCCGGTGTATTCTGAATGGTAATATTGTCCTGCTTTCCGAATTCCTTTAGCATAAAAATGGTATCTGGAAAAGAAATAATAATTGGCAATTAAGCATACACATTATGTTGACTTGCGATAGTTACAGGGGGAGGGAGGAGTACGATACTCTATATTAACATATATCTAAACTAACCATTTGTCTTAATGGGGCATGGTCTCAGAAGATTAATTTAGATAAGTGGATTAATTTCAAGTTCAAGTTTTACTGTATAATAAAGCCACCGGCTCATACACAAAAATGAAAAAAAAAAAAAATACAATAGTTCTATAAAAAAAGAAAATGCAAGAGGCTAGAACATGTAACAAATCTAAATGCATTGTTTTCTCAGATTTCATGCTTTCTCACATACGCATAAAACAAAAAACAAGTGCAAGGTTACGATTGAAAGATAATCCATGTCTTCCATTGAAGGATATCCCGGTTACCGGAATATTATGTTGATCCGGGTTATACTGGAGCGCGTGACCTGGTACGATGCCCGCGCCATCTGTGAAGGTGCCGGGTTTGGGACGTTAGACGGCTCCACCGGTTACAACATAACAACCAGCATGGTTGCTGCAGCACTGCACGAGGCTAACATGTAAATATACTTAAATATCTTTATTGCATTAACCCTTAACCAAACGCCAAACTTTCGACTGTCCCAAATTGAAACAGTTTGCAGACGACATTTCAAAATGTGACGAAATTGGAATGTAATCTTCTGATAGATTAAAAAAAAAAAACATTGTGGGAAAAAAGGAATTGCTCGTCACGAGCAATTTCTTCTTTTCCCACAGTGTTTTCAAGAGTCGTCTGTAACAAAGGGGAAAAATGTCGGTATTGTTTGGTAATGGGTTAAGCTGTTCAGGAAAATGATAACCATACAGTTTCAATCGATTGTTTACGAAAGAAGTGGTCAATGTTGCATCAAACGATCAAACGTATTACCTACATGTATTTATAAAGATTTTCCAGATCCACCAGCACATCATTGTGGACTGGTAATTATCGAACTAATGTTACCTCCGACGAATGGTCGTTCGTAGACGGGAGCGGCAATTGCAGCAGCACCGGTCTGACCTTCGACACACCCGACTTGGGCGGCTATCACTGTGCGGTCAACAGATACCCGGGTAATCGGGACATTCCGGCTCTCGAATACCAGAGTTGCTCCAATCGTTTTCCCTTTGTTTGTGTGGAGATGACCGCGAGTAAGTATAACTACTCACAGCGGTTACTTACGTTACCTTACAGTAATCAATGCCTTTGCATAAACTTCCATAACGTTACAGTTATCAATGCCTTCGCATAAACTTCCGTAACGTTACAATAATCAATGCCTTCGCATAAACTTACGTAACGTTACAGTAATCAATACCTTCGCATAAACTTCCGCAAAGTTACAGTCATCAACGCCTTCGCAAAAAGTTCCGAAACGTTACAGTAATCAATGCTTTCGCATAAACTTCCGTAAATTTACAGTAATCAATGCCTTTGCATTAACTTAAGTAACGTTACAGTAATCAATGTTTTCACATAAACTACCGTAACGTTACAGTAATCAATGCCTACGCACAAACTTCCGTAACGTTACAGTAATCAACGCCATCGCATAAACTTCCGTAACGTTACAGTAATCAATGCCTTCGCATAAACTTCCGTAACGTTACAGTAATCAATGCCTTCGCATAAGCTTCCGTAACGTTACAGTAATCAATGTCTTCGCACAAACATCCGTAACGTTACAGTAATCAATGTCTTCGCACAAACATCCGTAACGTTACAGTAATCAATGCCTTCGCATAAGCTTCCGTAACGTTACAGTAATCAATGTCTCCGCACAAATATCCGTAACGTTACAATAAGCAATGCCATGGAACCCTTGGTAATTTACCACAAATAGATTTTTGTGTCGCCTGCTTTCTGAAATCTTAAATAGCTGCTTAATTTTGTTAAGGAAATATACTCTGAGTAGCAAACAGGTTAGATCAATGGCAAGCCACCAAGTTTACTTTGTGGCTGGCCTGGATCTAACCTGCTTGCATTATAAAGCATGAAGTCGGTTACAGCACCATAAGGATTAAAAGGAATAGAAAATATCGACCCTATGCAGGTAATACATGTATATACAGTCCCTTTGTATGTGAGTGTCTATTTCACATATCTTTGATATTTTCGACCTTCAGACGTGACCCATTTTACCGGATACATGGGGTTTGGCAACATAACAAGCCTGTCTAATACTACCATACGAACACACACAATGGTGTTTGAGACATGTATGTCTGAGTGTGCATACGACGTGTTTTGTGTAAAGTTCACCCACAACATCGAAACGAACGACTGTCGACTTGCTATATCGGATTTTGGATACCAGCGACACCATTATGTTGTAACCTATCTGGACGACATAACAGATTTCACTCGAGAGGGAAGAAACGGTAGGTTGGTAAAATGCGTGCCTAAGCTGATCATAAGGTAGAAGAAACATTTTCACGACTCAAAGCAGCATTGGTAAACTTTTAATGATTAATGATGAATGCTTGTGCATACGCTGATGATAAGGTAGTAGAAACACTTTCATGACTCAGAGATAGCATTAATAAACTCAATGATTAAATATTAATGATTTATGATTAATCTCGAAGCAGTTATTGTTGACTTAAAGGTGTTTGTTCATAGATGATAGCACTTGAAAGTCAACCCTTTACAAAACGTCAAATTTTCGACTGTTTCAAATTGAAAGAGTTTGCAGATCACATTTCAAAATGTGTTGAAATTGAAAAATAATCTTCTGATAGGGTAGAAAACAGTGTTGGAAATGAAGAAATTGCTCGTCACGAGCATTTCCTCCTTTACCTTAATTAATGTCCAAGCTCCAAGGTACCAATGCAATATGTATCGAATGTCAGTTCTATAACAAGGTTTACTTGTTGTATGCTAAGACGAAACAAGAATCAATACAATCAACGTCTTGTTGGTCAAACTGTCTGAAAACATACAGACACATCTGACCGGATAAAGAAAGAATGATAAATAGATTTGTTGTATGGTTTTTACCGCTCTGTCAATAGTTTTTCCTTCATGCCAAGGCTTTCCTGGGTCCTCCAGTACTGGCCTAGGGCTCTGAAATGCATTTTCAAAGGAAACTCCCACGAAACCGTAGGTGTTGTATAGGCTCGAACCCGAGACCCCGTGTACTAAATTCGGTCTAAATAGATCGTCGATAAGGATACATTGGTAGATGCATCTTTGTGTAGCCGGTTTAACATCATGAGATGAATATAAATAGGTCATATGTCGTATTTGAGGTTATATGTTTGAGAGTGTTAGAATGCATGAACAAGATACACAATCTAATCATTTAATATCGTAGTTATGCATATTGTTGTTTGGCAATGGACTCATGCAAAGTCAAGGATAGAGTCAAGAGGAAAGAATGAAGAGGATTAACCAACTAATGCATTAATTTCAGGTCAATTAATTATCTCCCGAATTAAACAATACATGCAATCTGTATATAATAGCAAATATATCATTTGCATTTGATATGATTAATACTTGATATCTTTGTTAATATCTTGATATATACCTTCATCCCACAGTGACAATAATTACGAACACCAGCTATGCCAGTGACACTGAGGTCAGTCAGGTGTTTGATTGTGATTCGACAACATCCACAGTAACATCTACCATACCTACATCAACATCTACCACAACCGCATCAACAACGACCACAACCACACGAACATCTACCACATCAACACCATCATCGACCACAACCACACAAACATCGACCACATCGACATCGACCACACCAACATCGACCACAACCACACAAACATCAACCACAACTACACCAACATCGACGACACCCACACCAACATCGACCACAACTACAGCAACATCGACCACACTCACGTCAACACCAACCACATCCACATCAACCACACCAACACCAACATCGACCACAACCACACCAACATCGACCACAATCACATCAACACTGACCACATCCACATCAACATCGGCCGCACCAACTTCAACTCTTATTACTGGCATGGGTGCACCCGCCACCTCTACCACACCAACGTCATCAGCGACCCCTACAACCACGACTGATCGTTCACCGTGCATGTGTGACTATCTGTGTGAGAACAGAGCACCACTTAACGTAACTGAGCTGGAAGAGGTTTTAGAGGACATTGTAAAAAACCTGACCGTTGCCAAGAAAGAAACCTTTCTGTTTAAGAGTAAGTTGGTGTGTATGCAGGATGACAGAGAGTCGTCGAGAGCAATGGGACTTGTTGCCAGCATTGTGATGTGCTGTGTGTTTGCACCAATAGTCATTTCGGATTCCTATAAACTCAAAGAACTGTTTTTACCCAAGCGTTTATAAGCAATTCCCGCGCTTGATTCCTGACATTGTTGTTTGTAAATTTCCTGGTTGAATTTATGTATTGTAAATACTGTATTTGTATTGATTTTTCTCTAGTGATTGTTGAAATTATAATCAATTAGTAAGAAAAGAAACATTTCGTATGCAAATTAAACTCAAGCATGTCTTATGGTTTTAAATAACAGAAAACGTTATACGAGTGTGTGGTCACGGAAAGATTTAGGTCGTGAATTTTATCAAATTCATTCAAAAAGGGATTTGAGACTAAGTTGGTTTTTTATGTTGTATAAGAATGTTTTTGTTTGTTTTTGTTCATATATATGCTGCCGAAATGATGGCACAACTATTGTTTCAGAAAGACAATTTACGTACGTCCTAGATGTCCTAGGATAACAAGGGCGGTGGCATAATGAATATATCATTACCTAACGCCTTAAATGAATGTTGATTCCTTATTCTTTGCTGTTTTATTGAGAGAAAAATGGAAAGCTCTCATGATTTGGTAATCTAACTGCATTTCGACTGTTGACCGGTCAACATGTTGAACTGTTGACCGCCTGCATATCGGGCGTTTCCGCAAAGATCACTCGGCATTATTCGGTTTTTTTTCGACAATGGCGGAATGTACCGTTTACAGTTCGATAAACAGTGAATCTAAAAATGATCTAATTTTAATTCTGTTAAGAAGTATTAAACTTGCCTTTCAAGTGAATCCAAAAACTAAAAGTGTTGAGTAAAACTGTTGTTTTTGTGTATATGTTCTCCAAATAAACATTTATGTAATGCGCTAGGCAATAAAACAGTCTCTTCATGGGCATTTCTGGAACAGTCAAAACCATGGTCCCTCGGTGTCGGGGATGTCATTTTAAACTGTTGCCCTCAGACTATGTCCTGTTACACTAATGCCCATGAGATAACTGCTACTAGTAATTGTTGCTGCCGAGATGGAAACGGTTCATCCGATGAGGTTGAGGAAGGTGTTACGCTGAGCTCTGTACAATATTCAGCGCCTACACTAGCCATTGTTATAACTGGGTTTTCGTTGTATGACTCGATTGGTAAATTGTCAATAAAGGAGATATTGCAAAGTGTTATGATGTTTTTATAATGAGTAGATTTGTATGACCGAATCCACCAAATTTACAGGGAGTGACATATGTCTTGGTGCTTGAAGAGTCTTTTTATGGCCTTTCAGATGAACAATTTAAAAATTCTTTTTCTATTAACGAAAAAAAACCTCACACCTTTCTCCATCTCGATCAAAATCAAATTTTCTATTTACTTAAGTTTATTAGAAAGCAAAACCCGTGAAGTAAACAAGTATTCATACCAACCAAGGTGTAAATCTAAATACTTCATCGTACAAATAATTATGAAATTTAGGTTTGTATATCGGAAAGTGAAATTCACACATGTATGCGTTGTTCTAATCAATTATGGTTTTGTTTGTAGTCTAAAACACACCTATTGGTTTGCCTCTCAATATTCTATAATAAAGTTCACACATTTTGACAGGCCAATTACTTTAAATTAGTTATTTCTTCACATTTAGGACCTGTTTTACGTGTACGGTAGTTTCTGGTCAACTACAAATACGCCGTTTTAAGTATGTGGTATCTCATTCGTTTCTTCGTAATAAATCAGTCGATTAATCAAAGTCTGATAAAGTGTTATCAGCTTTTGCTAACTCTGATTTAGCGGAAACAACCGTGTATGTATCCGCTTCCTGTTGTTGTTGTTGTTGTTGCTGCTGCTGCTCTTTGGCATTCCGACCAATTAAATGGCTCATAAGTTGTAGGCTGTCCGTTGTCTATGTTATGGAACATAGTGAAGGCAGTAGACAGCGGGAAACCAGTTTATCAGAGGGGTCTAATTCTTAATTAATGAAGCCGAATATACAATTAAAGGGATGCCAGTGATGCGACTCAAGGAAGAAATAAAATCAAAGCGCTGAAAGCACAAGAGATTGAAAGTTTGCCTAGAGCGAGGTAGTGGAGGGTACATTTGAACATAACAACCAGGAAGCATACTCGAGAAAGTAAACTGCTCCTTCTTCCACTAAGGTATTCTCAGTCCTTTCTGTAAACTGTGAACAGTCATTGGTTAAGGTTGGTATTTCATTGATTAATTTGAGTACCTTATTAATAGATAAAAGCGCTGATAGCGCTGAAGGACTAAGGTACGATTAAAGCAAGATGATTGAGGATACATTTGAAACTTTCTTTGGGCAACATCTCGAGGAAAACAGCTGCTCCTTTTACCACAATTACTATAATTATTATTTCTGTGAACAGAGACTGAACGATAGTCTATTTTTCAAACATCTGGATATTTTACGATTTCCCATGAGGCATCAGTTATAAAGAATATAGAGCAAAACACAGCGAGTAAACCCGGACTACTTTCCTAGTTCCAAGAAGGTATTAGTCCGCACATTGAAGGCGGATGTTTAATGAGTAATTGGGGTCAGACCGCTGTTTGTGTATCGATAAAGTACCGTCCCTCAAAAAGTGGTATGTAAATTCAATGGACTAAGGTGCTGACGCACCCTTAGTCCAAAAATTGAATTTCGGATTGTGTGTACAAATTTTGAGTTTTTGTCAAGGATCCGCTTGCCAATGACTAGCGATAGTAAGGTTTTACATTGTAGGAGAAATATTTTACAGCCATTCTTATGTTTTAATCCTTTACCAAATACCAAATTTTCGACTGTCCCAAATTGAAATAGTTTGCAGACGACATTTCAAATGTAATAGAATTGGGAATTAATCTACTGATATGGCAGAAAACATTGGTTGAAAAAGCAAAAGTTGCTCGTTAAGAAAGTTAGAAATTTCTCTTTTTTCCACAATGTTGTCCAGAGTCGTCTGCAACAAAGTGGTCAAATGTCGTTATCGTGTGGTAATGGGTTAAGCGAGCAAAGTAAAACGAGCTGTACTCGTTGTACACAGGGCAAGTAATAGATTAATACGGACGCCACAAATTCAGAAAGTTCTTGAGCACCTTCTATCCTGAACATATCATGTTAATTTAATTAATGGTTTTGAGGTGTTGACTTAATTAACTGAACTGAATTCTGTCAATAACATGACGTAAATCAAACTGGAGATGGTTTTATATGTCATTTGAAAGATCAACACTTCGGGGTTGGTAATTAACTTCCCCTTGTTCAATCCATGGCGCTTAGCTTAAAAATCGTATCAAAAACAATTTGACAACCAACGAACATAAACTATAAATAACAGTGTGCGAAAGTTTTGGATTATTTAAGGTAGTGCACTACTTTCCAGTTACATCCGCATATCCCTACATTCAAACTGAGCATCGCTAATAACCTAACACACTCAAACCACACTTACCCATCATTTTACAAAGAACATGGGAAACTATATTGCCCATGTCATTAACAAGAGAAATGGCTCAATAGTTTAAAGATATACAGATGAGTATGTGGGGGTAATTATAATGTGTCACTTCCATTCCAGTGGAGGGGGCAATTAACGTTAATTAATTAGTGTTGACTTTATCCAATATGCTACTGTCAAAGTTCTCTCATTTGCAATAAGAGCCACCATGATGCGCATTGATACATCATCCACGAAATAAAACCTTTATAAGGCTTCGCTACCCACGTAACTGGCGGTAAATCGATACGTACAGTCTACATAGCTAAAGCATCACGAAGAAGTTCCAAGTGACAGTAGAGCGATTGGTACAGTTTGCATACAGTCTACAAAGCTAGCTCACTACAAAGAATTCCCAAAGCGTAAGGATGTTGAATGTGGAGATTCTTGTGCGAAGTCTTCTTCTCTACGTGTTGGCTCCTGATTTTATAGGTAATAATTTATAGACGATTTTGTTTTATATTAGTAATTTAGTAAGATTATTATGGTTTATTTTAGTAATTTGATAAGGTACTCTTGGTTTATTTTAGTAATTTAATAAGGTACTCTTGGTTTATTTCAGTAATTTAGTAAGATTATCATGGTTGTTAGAAAGATGATGCTTGTTTATTTAACTAATTTAGTAAGATTTTGCTGGTTTATTTCAGTATTTTAGTAAGATGATGATCGTTTATTTGACTCATTCAATTGCAATGTGTTTGGTTTAAATCCTTTATCACATTACCACATAATATCACATTTTTTCGTCATGCAGCAGACGACTTTCAAAAAGCGTTGCGGCAATAGGAGAAATTGCTTGTCATATGCCACAACGCTTCTTTCAATCTATTCATATATCACAACAACAGAACTGAAATACTTTTTTGCATGTTTACAAAGCTTTTCTAAAGTCGTCTGCGTCAAGTAAAAAGAACTTCGTCTGCAGGTGGTAAAGAGTTAAATATATACACGATACAGCGCTTCTATTCGATTTCATAGTTATGTTTTCGCGTTTATCTTGTATATGTTTCGTGTTTTCTATACCCATTGGTTTTTTGTAGTCTACATTCGAAAATACGTCGTAATACTTAAAGCAATTCTTGCGCTCATATACACTAAGATTGTGAACGTTCTAGAACAATTGAAAATTAACTTAAAAGTACTTTAAATTACCATTTAAAAAGGAATTTAGACTGTAACACATTCACATGATGCTTTAAAAAGAGTGAATATTATAAGATTTGTGAACAATTAGCGATAAAACAAGGTCAGCCTAGAAACGTTGGAAACCAATTAAACCTGAACTAATTCTCCATTTTGATTGTTAATGTTGTAAATATTGGATAAATTACAGAATGTCTATGTGTTTCGCGATTTTTCTAATCAGGTGATTAATCTGAGCGCTCCTTGCTATTCTAGATGTTACTCGAATGTAAACAATGCAGTTTAATCGGTGGGCACCAACTTTGTGGAAATAGGACTTTAAAAAATAGATAATGGATAGTGCAGGCGTTATATTGTCATGATTCTGTGATTTTTCGCTATGATTCAACATATTCTCTCAAAACTCATCACTCATATTTCTCAGTTTTGCAGTTTGTCTGAGCGCTAGTTTGCTTTTAACTTGATTCTAATGATGATTGTTGGTAGTTTTATCATGCTACAATTAAGACTGACATGAATAAAGTACCCACTGACTTTCCTATATCAACAAAACGACTCGACAAATGAAAAAGAAAGAGATTAGTAAAGTGCTTTTCATTTTACAATATTTTGCCACATATGTCACAAATTTGAAATTATTATTTAAAGTCATAGAAATAAGAATAATCTAAAGCATAAATTCAGAAACGTAGATTAACCCTTTAAGTTTTGAAGTAGAGGTGATGCAATATTGAACCGTAAGCATCGCATATATTGCAAGAACTAAACCCTTTACAAGCATAATGCGATAGAAAACATCAGCAGTCGCAAATACCATATACCTTACTTTTTTTTAATCTCGTGTCTTTATCCCAAATAGCTACCGACGTTCTGACCAATTGTCTAGCAGATAAAAAGCCTTTTACCAATCACAAATAACCGACCACACTGGCATCATCCTGTTTAGTACTAGACGGCATTTCTTTTGCCTGTAATTTTGATTCTTGACTTAGCAGCTGCATTCGTACCTTTTTCCTGTCCGCAATGCTCATCTCCTAATTGTGGTGTGAATCGTCACGTGACATAACACATGACGTAACTAATTACCATATATCGGATGCATCATCCAGTTGGTGCGTGGGTTTCCCCCGTCATTATCTTTATTTTCAAAGCGATTTCGGTGACTTTATTTTTATGAATATTTGTTCGAAGCATAGCTGAATAACATAGGCCAATTTCACGTTTTTACGTATTTATGTTATTTTTTTATTGTATGACGTCCAGAAACGTTGACCGATCACACTAATGACGTCACGTTAAGTACAACACAGCTAAGCGACCGCATGGATGCTTCCCCGTTCAATACAACGCAGATTATTGACCATCATTTTGCCATTAACTGGACAGGACTTGCGGAGAGGCACTGTCCGTACTACAAATCATGCAGCAACACAGCAGCGTCAAACACACAGGGAGAGAACGTTCCAGTGACTGGATCATGTTGCCAGCCATGCGAGTGTTCGAGTCCCTGTAGAACAGGAAACTGCTGCCCTGGGGTCCCTCCCAATACTAACATGGTCGGGATCGAGTGTAAAGATCAGATACAACTCTTTAATGATCACAGGGGACTTCGGGACGGTAATATTGACCACTATTACATCATCGACACGTGTGACCCATCTTACAACGACAGCGCCATTGTGAGGTCATGTGACCATCCTGTGGACCTGCTTGACCATATCATGGTAATCTCCCTGTCCAACAAGCGAGTGTACAAGAACGATAAATGCGCCGAGTGTAACCACATCACAGATTACGTCTATTGGACGCTTGTAGCTGTAGTCAACAACGTGACCATGCTTGGCTTGGACTTTATTGAACTAACAGAACGTATTGTAACGGATGCAGCTTTGTATTCCAGACCACCCGCGTCTGTTGACCGGTATAGTATTGATATAAACCGGTGTTTCCCGGGTTCCGTGGATTCGTGTAACCAGACAGGGTTCTGGGAGGTATACGACGCTGGACTGGAGACAGCCTGTATCCAGTCCCCCAGCACGGCATACTATGGGGCGTTTATGTACTTCGACACCGTCTATACCAACGTCTACTGTTATCTGTGTAACCAGCGGTACGCCCCGGGCCTGCACAACTCGAACATGTGTCCTCCAGTGCGTGAGTTTTCGTACCACACCCTGACGGACGAGAAAGACATGAGAATAACGTTTGATGGTGCTGTTGCCAGTCGTATGTTAAAGGACGATTATACGAACATGAGGTGTGGAGTCGACCAAATATTTGACGAGTTCATGGTAAGTAGGCAATCAAATGTTTGGCGAGTTAATTGTAGGTAGCTAACAAAATATTTGACGAGTTCATTGTAAGTAGGCAATCAAATGTTTGACGAGTTCATGGTAAGTAGCCAATCAAATGTTTGACGAGTTAATTGTAGGTAGCTAACCAAATATTTGACGAGTTCATGGTAAGTAGGCAATCAAATGTTTGACGAGTTACATGTAGGTAGCTAACCAAATATTTGACGGCTTTATTGTTGGTAGCTAACCAAACAGTCGAAAGTTTATTGTAGGTAACCGACCAACTATTTGACGAGCTCATGGCAAGTAGCCAACCAAATATTTGACGAGTTCATAGTTAGAAGCCAACACCATATTTGATGAGTTTAGGAAGGTAGCCAACCAAATATTTGACGAGTTCATGGTAAATAGGCTATCAAATGTTTGACGGCTTTATTGGTGGTAGCTAACCAAATAGTTAACAAGTTCGTGATAGGCAGCCAACCAAATATTTGAGGAGTTCATAGAAGATAGCAAACCAAATATTTGATGAGTTTATTGTAGGTAGCCAACCAAACATTTAATGAGTTCATAGTAAGTAGCCAACCAGATATTTGACGAATTCATAGTAGGTTACCAACCGAAATTTCGACAAGTTCATGCTTAAAGACAAACTAGTATATGACGAGTTCATGTAAGGTTGCCAACCAAATACTTGACGAGTTTATGGTAGGTCGCCAACCGAGTACTTGACAAGTACATGGTAAGTAGCCAACCAAATATTTGACGCATTCATAGTAGTTAACCAACCAAATTGTTGACAAGTTCATTCTAAAAAACAAACTAATATTCGACGAGTTTATGGTAGGTCGCCAACCGAGTACTTGACAAGTACATGGTTAGTAGCCATTCAAATGTTTGACGAATTCATAGTAGGTAGCCAACCGAATTGTTGACAAGTTCATTCTAAAAAAACAAACTAATATTTGACGAGTTTATGGTAGGTCGCTAACAGAGTACTTGACAAGTTCATGGTTAGTAGCCATTCAAATATTTGACGAATTCATAGTAGGTAACCAACCGAATTGTTGACAAGTTCATGGTAAGCAAATATTTGACGAGTTTATGGTAGGTCGCCAACCGAGTACTTGAGAAGTTCATGGTAAGCAAATATTTCACGAGTTCATTATATGAAACCAATCAAATATTTGACGACTACATCGTAGGTAGCAAACTTTTTATTTGACACGTACATGCTAGGCTGCCAACGTAATGTTTAAAAAGTACTTAGTAGGTATTTAGTCAAATATTTTATGCACTCATAGAAGGTTGATAACCGAATATTTGACAAATTTATGGTATGTAGGCAGCCAAATAAGTTACCAGTAAATGGCTGAGATTCATCATTTTTACAATTTGCCATTAAGTAACCAATTATCAGAAGGCAGCAGTTATAATAGTATATGCAATTTGTGTAGTAAAGGTACTTAATGATAAGTATGGGTAATATTTGAATGCATTGAGCTTTACCAGTTATTTATTTTTGTTATCATCAGACACTGTTTTAAAACCAGTTTGCGTGTATATTAGAATTGCGCTTTCTCACGTAGTATCATTAGCAAATATCATTTATGGTTAGGTAAGGCACGGTCTTTTTATTTTATTGTGATTGTATTTTTTGTTTGATCTACTCCTCAGTTGGTATGCCGCAAATTAATATGTCCATTAGGAAGCGTTGCGATGTTTGGTGTGTGCGATATGACAGCTATTGGCACGGAAGGATTATCTATTGAGTTCACAATCAACCTTAGATCAGCTAAACGGCACGGTATTCAAACTTCAACAGGAAGAAGCCATTATAGAGACTTATTCGAGAGCGCAGTTTCGGAGTATGGACTTGACTTCAAGGGAAGTAACTGCGTAATTTGTGATCGAACATTCTTCATGTTAAACGACGAGTCACCTCCCCTGTTCCTTCAGATGTCCTCAGTTACTGGGCCCAACTGCACAGCGGCCGATATAACGTCCGCGCTGGTTCCCGTTTCTGAGGGAGGACATCTTTCTTTTAACCAAGTTGCCGAGAATCGAACCCAGCTCTTCTTCAAGAGATCGGCCCAACGCCTTTGTTACACAAACCACCGCGTCCACATTCATCCCCGCTTCTACTGCCCCAGTATTCACATCACGGTGAATGATACCAACGATTTAGGGCGTAAACACGGAAACAAGGTCTCTGAGAGGATATTACAGCTGGCAGTGAGGGTTTCGGACCCTTCAGTATACGGACACCTGCTTCCTAACGATTTAAATAGTCTTGCACCGTTCTGGATTATATGCGTTGACGAGTACAACAAAGTGTTCGAGTCTTTGCCCGATACCAATGGTCTCGCATACAATGGAGGGTGCTGGTGGGTCGTTATCTTCGGAATATTCACAGTTCTTACAAATGTTTAGAGGTTCGCCTAGCCTAGTACTGGTGGATCTAGGGTAGCCGTTACATAACTAAAAAATTGTTGATACGACATTTAACAACACACGAATGAAATAAAAAGTGCGTGGTATATCTCATTATTCGCTATGTCGATATATTATATACCTTGTCGATATATAGTTGATTATATCTAGGAAAACAGGCGATATGCCTTAAAAACACATACATCAATACGGTTCAATATCATTGATTTTACAATTGACAGTTCAAAAGCGGTCAATGGTCATAAACATTATTTCGTAAAAGAAATGATGAGAACTTTCTAAGTTGATTGTTTACTAAGACTGAATTCTTTAATTTGCTTGAGGTCTTTGAAGACAATCAAAGATAACACGTACTCATTTCTCTTCGACTGTCGACTTGGTCACATTGTCATGCCGATCCTATAAACCCTCATGATTATGCAAACAGGTTAAATCCAGGCTAGCCGCCAAATAAATTGGCGGCCGGCATGTGATCTAACCTTTTTGCTACTCTTAGAATAATTTCTCAACAAAATTAAGCAATTATTTAAGGTTTCTAAAAGCGGACAACATAAAAATCTATTTTTCAGAAAATTACCCAGCATTCTAAGGGATATGGAAGTTATCTGGATTTTATGCAGTAGGTGGACATATTTAACCAGATTGGCATCTTCGGGGTTTTGCATGTTGTACGACAAGCTGGATACGGTTCTAGAGCCTTTCGCTGCATCGTAAACCCAGCAGGCCAATCGATACACAGAACTCTAAGAAAGGAGTCAAGAAAGACGCAGATAACTCTGTGAAGTTGTTTGACAAATTTACTAGTATCTCGGATATATGGTATGTACAAAGGCTCGGTGAATTTAACAGATTAAAGAGATTATGGAACAACAAACTGTTTATGAAAAGCACGTACATGTATTATGATGAAAAAAAAAGAACCATCTATTGAAGGTCTGCAGAAAAGATATATGATATTTTCCGTGTGGGTCGAAATGGATGAACATGCAACCATTATCAGACTGTGAGCACTAAAATAGATGGCTACAAAGACGTATCCCTTATACAAGAAACAAACTTTGTGCAATGATGTAAGAATTCGTAAAATGGAGTGATTATAACTAATAACGAATAAATGGAGTTCTAAGGCCTGTCCAAAGCAAGGTTATACTAGAGAAACATCTTAGACGCTACCTAGAGACTGATCTGATTCTTTTCGATACCGTCTCCCTTATATGTCATGTAAGGTGTGCAACTGACAAAGCTGTGTATATATGACTGGAGTTTTAATGGGGTTAATAGAGACACTTTGATCATTAGAAAGGGCGAAAAAATGTCGTAAACACTTTTACAAATATCAGTCCAAAAACATACACCTTTATTTACATAGATCAATAAGATGCGCAATTGAAAAGGGAGGATACCTTTCATCATTTCGAATCAGACAGTACTGTTCTTGATCAGAAAGTTCTGATCTGAATCAGACAGTTCTGATCTGAATCAGACAGTACTGTTCTTGATCAGAAAGTTCTGATCTGAATCAGACAGTACTGTTCTTGATCAGAAAGTTACGTGCTTGACCAGACAGTTCTGATCTGAATCAGACAGTGCTGTTCTTAATCGGGCAGTTCTGTTCTTGAGTTGACAGTACTGTTCTTGGTCAGACAATATTGTTAATGATCAGACAGTACCGTTCTTGATCAGCCAATGCTTTTCTTGGTTAGACAGTACTCTTCTTGATAAGACAGTACTGGTCTTGGTCAGACAGTACTGTTCTTGATCAGAAAGTTACGTGCTTGACCAGACAGTTCTGATCTGAATCAGACAGTGCTGTTCTTAATCGGGCAGTTCTGTTTTTGAGTTGACAGTACTGTTCTTGATCAGAAAGTTACGTGCTTGACCAGACAGTTCTGATCTGAATCAGACAGTTCTGATCTGAATCAGACAGTGCTGTTCTTAATCGGGCAGTTCTGTTCTTGAGTTGACAGTACTGTTCTTGGTCAGACAGTATTGTTAATGATCAGACAGTGTTGTTCTTGAGTAGACAGTACCGTTCTTGATCAGACAATGCTTTTCTTGGTTAGACAGTTCTCTTCTTGATAAGACAGTACTGGTCTTGGTCAGACAGTACTGTTCCTAAATTAGACAGTTCTGTTCTTGATGAAAGAGACGTTTTTGATCAGAAAGTGTCGTCCTTGCCGAGATAGTGTCTCGATAAGACAATACTGTTCTTGGCCATACAGTACTGTTCTTAAATTAGACAGATCCGTTCTTGATAAAAGAGACGTGTTTTATCAGATAGTGCTGTCCTTGGTCATACAGTGTCGTTCTTTAGTAGACAATTCTACCGATAATTACTGAGCAAAGACAACAATATCTAGCCCCTGATTTATAATCTTTGTCATGGAGGAACTTGCAAGCGCTGTTCTAGGTGTACATATGTGGTACTGCAAACCTTTCATTTAGAGGTTTGTACACTTTCTTCTTTATCGTTATTACGGCGTTTGCATTGTGCAATCTATATACATCATACAGTTAAGAAATGTAACAAACATTCGTGACTAGTAAATATGAAAACAGTCTTATGTATAACACATGTTTCAGATTATTAACAGAAATGTAAACCTGACATTTGTGTAGAAAGTATGCTGACAATTCTGTCATTTCTAGGTTTAAACTCAGATCACCTTCGGTTACAAATGGTCCATGTCAGTGTAGCTTACTTAAAAATTATGGGTAACACACGAAATATTGTCAACAGTAGTATGGGTAACACACACAGTATGGTCGACATCAGTATGGGTAACACACACAGTATGGTCGACATCAGTATGGGTAACACACACAGTATGGTCGACATCAGTATTGGTAACACACACAGTATGGTCGACATCAGTATTGGTAACACACACACACAATAAGGTCGACATCAGTTTGGGTAAACAGTGTAGTCCTGATCAGAATTGGTGACTGTTCGAAGAAGGGTAAATATGAAATATTTTCAACACACCAATTGATTCTCACAATTAATAGTAACTGTACCTAAGCGTGAATGTGTCATTACGAAATCGTTTAAAATCGTCCAAGCAACCTTTGAATTTGCTTAACCCTTACAGTGCTGGAACCGAATTCATGCTCTTGCAAACGGGTTAGATCCAGACCAGCCGCCAAGTAAATTGGCGGCTTGTCTGTGATCCAACCTGTTTGCTACTCTGAGAATCTTTCCTCTTCAAAATAAAGCAGATATTAAAGGATTTGGAAAGCAGACGACACACAATCTATTTTTAGACAATTACCCAGTTTTCTAAGGGTTAATTCTATTAAATCACCATTCGCCTAAGATATAACATATAGGATGTTTTGTTCAAGTATGACAAGTTGAATAATGTTTTTAAACAGCTATAAACCTAAATACATTCTAGACATATGCATCACATGAACACAAAATTAATAACATTTAGCACATAAACAAATTCCTTTTTTTATGTACAATAATAAATACAAAAACGCTGTTAAGCAAATCACGAAGCGTTCACTAACATACACTTAACCCTTTCCGAAACGGCACATTTTCGACTGTCCCAAATTGAAAGAGTTTGCAGACGACATTGCAAAATGTGATGAAATTGGAAATTGATCTTCTGATAGAGAAGAAATCATTGTTGGAAAAGGAGAAATTGCTCATCATGAGCAATTTCTCCTTTTCCCACAGTGTTTTCCAAAGTCGTATGCAACAAAATGGTCAAATGTCGTTATTGTTTGGGAAAGGGTTAAAGAATCCGAATTCAAAATGTTTATCCAGATGATTTCTTCTAATGTCTTTGATCAATCAAGCTACACAGCCTAGTGTTTTCGAGTGACAAATACATTGATATAGAATTCTTACCAGTTATTAAAACGACCCAGAAATAAGCACCCGTCCCCAACTGTGGCCATTGTTACATATCAAAGGGAATCGTTTCTTCAGGTTTTTTACGAGAATGTTGGAAACCAAGAGGTTTTGCTCTTGATCCTACGTCAAATTTCCTTGGGTTGTCAAAAAGTTCATAATGCGTCACAGCAAAATAACAATAAATCAAGGAAACTGAATACAGTGAACCCTCGTTTATCCGGACCCCGATTATCCGGATGTCTCGCAATCCGAACGAAATTGTAAGGGAACGGAATTATTGGACCAGTTTGTTGCAGACGACTTTTGAAAACATTGTGGGTAAAGGAGAAATTGCTCGTGACGAGCAATTTCTCCTTTTCCCACAATGTTTTCTGCCATATCAGAAGATTATCTTTGAAGTTCATCACGTTTTGATATGTCTTCTGCAAACTCTTTCAATTTGGGACAGTCGAAAATTTGGCGTTTGCTAAAGGGTTATAAGTATATACCGCTCATACAGACCGTTTATGTCTTAATGTGAATAAGAACATGCTCTGCTTCATTAGTCCGGATTATTCGGTAAACCGGATATTTTGTTGAGAACGGACATGTTCGGATAAACGAGGGTTCACTGTACATATTATAAACATACACATGGTTACATGTATTAGTTTGTGTTCCTTTGTGGAACATGTATGCTTAAGCAAATTATGCATTCATGGCTAAACACAAGAAACACAAAAATATACATATGGTAATGTGTATTTGTAGTTGAAAATCCTTCTTTTCGTGATCCCAAATACATGTGAACAAAGACGTGATCTCGAACGATCATAAAACAAATCACAGACTTAACGAGAAACGCAATGAAAATTAAACAACTAAATGTATCCTATAACTGCCACTCTCAAACAAATCAAGACGCGTTTAAACAATGGCAAATACTGTTAGACGGCAGGCCAAGTTATGCAGAAAGGCCAGAAAGACGACTTCAACATGATATTCATCGTTTCAGGGGACTATCTCACAGATTGTAAGTAAACGCCTACACAGCCAAACGTTTGATAGATTCACATGAGGATGGTTTCTAAATCAATGCTTTTTACCTATGGATAATTCACTGTTTTAACGGGTTACTTTACTTTCAACATAAATGTGCTTTCGCTTAATAACACCTTTATGAAAAAGGTGATATCAGTAATCTGTAATGTTAAACTACATACATCTGATATGCACTTCTATCCATAGAAGACGTTTTTATTCTATTAGTTTAAATCATTCTTTTGTGAGATAGTCATTGTAAATAAACTGTTTTTGCCAAAAAGTGTTTTTTCGATAACTCAGTTTGTTTAAGGTAAAACGTGCCAAGGTCGTAAAAGGAGCGGTTTAGTCATAACCGAAATAATATGTGTCGTCATAACACATAGATGTACATGTAAATAAGCAGTCTAAAAGCGAAACGAAAATAAATCAAAAGAATACAAAACTCTCACAGTAAGTTGCTCGTACAAAAATAATCTGACCATTCGAACCAATTCGACATTTCACACAGCATAACTTCTGTACACATCTTTTACACGGACATACATAAAGATCACTTCTCACTCATCTTAGTTTGTTCTCAGTTATTCTTTGTAATGCTGAACTGAAAGCACCAGTTATATACAGAGCCATCAACGTTCCTTAAATGGAGAAACAGAGTAGTGCAGTTTGAGTTTAACCTAATCATTAAACATCAATTATGACAGTAGCTTGAAACGTATTTAAATCGCTTTCGATGACTGCTTCTTGGAAACTTAACCAGTACTCTCGCTGATTTGTTGGCTGATTCCGGTATTTTCACCTCGCCGCTAACGGGGATCAAAAACGGAACCATCAGTACCAGAGACTGACGCTCTAAGACCACACCACAGTGTAGTCTTAGCCCGCATGGGTGTCTAAATTGGAACTTGACTACACTTAATAGTGTCGGCGAGTAAATTTAAACACTTTTTGTCGGAAAAAGTTTGTATGCACATTTGGCTTCCCCCATTTCTTTCTAATAATGCTACCATATTTTTTGCCGCCCCTAAGCTCGTTCATGTAGGGAAAATAGCACAATATATATATAAACGTGTGTCAAATTGTGGTTACAATATCTTATTAGCGTTCAAAGTGGTGAGGGTGAGACAATTTACAACTATACATTTGGTCACGATTTCCCAATCTAACATGTTCATAAGTTTGTATTTTCCATGATGTGAAATGAGTCCATCTTATTTGGTCTACACAGGAAAGCTAAATGATGACAATGCTTAAGAATTACAAGCCATCTGGTATGCTTAAAGGGGACTATCTCACCGATTTTGCTATGTGATTGTCATGTAAATGTCATGTATATTTATGCAACGGCTATGTTCGATGTTAATAGGCGAATCAAAGACCTAGTGTATGAAACTACTTGTATATGGATCTATGCAGTCTTTTTATTTGTATAAGACAACTATATTAATCTGATACAAACCTCAATCGGTGAGATAGTGCTTGAAAGAGGCACGTTGCCTGTAAACGACAAGAGTTGACATCAAGATTGAGTTTATAACATCAACGGCTCATTTTGTACTTTTTGTTTTGTTATAAAGGCAATAAACGAATTGCTTTGGCAGCTTAATCGCATTAACTGACTCTGAGCCACGCGAGTTCCTTAGATTGATAAAGCAATCGTACCATTACTGATATAGACCGGAAAGATGATATGGTGCCGCTTTACATATAGTAGTGTAGAATAGCCATAATCCGCCGTTTCGAAACGCATCCTTACATCGGATTGATTCGGTTGTTCTCGGTATACCTCGGTCTGGGCCTGAACCATTGGCATTACACCAAAACAGTTCCGGACCCGACGGAGGTTAACCAAGAACGGCCGAAGCCATCTGATGACAGGATGAGTTACAAAAGGGCGGACTATTGGTATTCTACCGTAACTTAATAAATTACACCACAAAGACAACGTTTTCTCTCTTTATTATGGGTATTATAACTTGTATTAAAATAATTCATGGACTAGATTTTACATGGTTGCATCTACAATACCAACACACACTTTTGTTATAAAGGTCAAATAATAATAGTGTACCGCTTGTATCATTTGATAAAACAAGCGGTTTCACTGTTGGCATGCTTTCTGTATCGTATCAATAATTCCTGCTGTATGTTCCATATCTATACGCAAAAAAAACAAACAAATAAAACCGACTGTAAAATGACTGTATGTACCAGTGGCGTGGTCACCACTGACCAGATTCTTGAATAAAAGGGTTGACGATTTACTTGAAGGCAACACAGACTGAGTTCACGTCTTGTTTCTCTTTCAGCTGTTGGCAGTATCGTCTTTAGAAATCATTGGGGTGCTTTCATTTTCTTGTGTCCCATTGTTGGCGTCATCTGGTTTTGGCTTCCTGCCGTTTTCCTTGTCGTTCTCGGTGCGGGTTTGGTTGGTTGAGTTTGAAGTTTGTGGTAACAGGGCATCGGTCTCACGTTCCTCCGGGGGATCTTCGTCAATGTACCTTATCTCGGATTCCGCCCTTGGCTTTGTTGGGTCTACAATGATAATAGCATGTCTTAGACAACGACACATTTAATTGGAGCTTTGAAACTTTTCAATGCTTGTTACATAGTATAACTGTACATTTCGTTGAAATCTTATAGCCTTACAACGCTTGTCACAACGCACAACTGAATTCCGGTTTCTATGGTAACCTTATCTGGTTATGTCTAGATGCACCAACAGGCATACGTTAAAGAGATTTTATAAAAGTACGGATTGTCTGGCATTTTCTGTATTTATATTTGCAACACTAAAGGTTCCAAACTATATCAATAACCATTCCAAAGGCTTATTCTGAAGAAATATTCATATTACATTTAATGAATCCATGAACTCAATATTAAATACAACACAACTGAATAAACGTTGCAAGAGTTGGCCAACTTAATAAAGATTCAGTCTCAAGCATGATTCAGTCTCAAGCATGACCATATACATGTACATTGATGTTCCGAATTACATCACATTCATCAAAATTTTAATGATGTTTATTTTATTTTTCTAATTCTGCCGGAAATAGAAGTTACTTTAGTAATAGCATCTTCCAGAGTTTAATTCTGAGCAGTTTAATAGACTAAATTTTGAGGTTTTTTGATCAAATAAAGCACAAATGGATTATCCATTTTGGATGTTGCCGCCATCTTTAAACGCCATTTTCGTTGCTAAGCAGATGATCATCAAGAGACATTTGGGGTAGCAGTGATCAATCCCATATGGGGCGATTACTGTGAGGTCATTGGTCTTTGAATACAGACCCTTGCATTATATATAACATATGTAAAACATGTATTTGTCGTGATAGTTTAACTTGACAAGACCATTAGCTCCCAAACATAAATAGTCGACACATGTACCTTTACCACATTTATGTTTTATCTACAGTAGTATTTCTATACCTCGAACTAAAAGGGACCTCATGAAAATGTTGCCAGCGAGAGAGTTCGACGTATAGATGTCTGTGATGTAAAGCAATATAAACAAAGAGCGAATAATTCATGACCTTTACTTACTTCGACATACAGAGGAGTTCGACAATCAGAGGTTCGAGGTGTATATATCTTACTGTAGTATATATATGCTCGTTTGGTTATAGAGTAGCCTATGGCGTATGTAAGAGTAACCTATGGCATATGTAAGAGTAACCTATGGCATATGTAAGAGTTACCTATGGCATATGTAAGAGTTACCTATGGCGTATGTATTTATTCTAGAATGCTTATATTGTCGTAGATCGAGGGCTTACCAAATGAAGAATAGTTACCACTTTTATGATGACACAAACTATATTCTGCGATAATATCTGATACATTATTCATATGGGACTATGATTATACTAAAGGGGTGTGTGTCCTAAAGTATGTTATATAGGTGAATAGTGAGTAAATAGGAATTGTGAAAGAAAATACCATCCCTACATATTGCCCTTGCATGGAAGGACGATTGTTTCCAGGGGCCCGTTTTACTAAACAGTTTACGCTTAAGATTTGCGTAAGTCTAAAACAATAAGTCCTTTTATTTCAATATTTGGCAAAGCAATGTTGCAAAGTAACACATCATTGGAATCGTCTCTCCGAGACGCTTCCAATGACGTGTCACATTGCAATATTGTACTTTCATTGAAGATGTTATCCATGTTAATCAATTATGACTTACGCAAACATTTTCCGTAAGTTGTTTAGTAAAACGGGCCCCAGGACTTTCATCATTAGCAATTGTCACACACTATCCCTACTATTCAAACATCCGACTATCAAGGTATAAATATATAAGGAATTTAATCTCTGGGTACAAAGTCAGATAGGTTTATTATTAGTTTATTAGTGTCGGTTCCACTAGTTCTTCGAAAGTTGTCGGGTTAGATAGAAGAAAACAGAAATGGGATTAAATACACGGTTGCTTTTGTCATATAAAGCAATATCTGAAATTCCGACAAAGAAAGGCACACTTTGAAGAATAACCAAAATGAATGGTTGATGCATAAACTATCTCCCTATATAACACCAATGTCTGACTGCATGTAGTTAGAAATACTTTCCGTCTGTCTGGTGTTCAAGATAACATTGTGCATTTAGAATACTTAAAAGCAATAACGTTGTCTCCGGGGAAGCAGACAAATTATTAACCCTTTACCAAACACCGAATTATCGACTATCCCAAATTGAAAGAGTTTGCAGACAGCATTTCAAAATGTGATTAAATCGAAAAGTAATGTTCTGGTAGGGAGGAAAACATTTTGGGAGAAGGAGAAATTGGTCTTTGAGAGCTATTTCTCCTTTTCCCACAATGTTTTCCAGAGTCGTCTGCAACAAACTGGCCAAATGTCGTTATTATTTGATAAAGGGTTTAAGGCGGTAACTATGGTGATTTGACATCGAAACACTATTTCCTTTCCTTCTGCAGGAATGAATGACAGGTTTTAAAATGGTCGTTTCTAAAACATAACTATGCAAACTGTCCAATTGTTAGTAGGGTTACCGTAGACTTGTTAATAAAGCATATTCCTCAGGTCAAGTCGACTTATCTGGGGAATCTTTTAAGGTAGAATATGCATAATCCAACATTTTAAAACTATTTTTTTCGTCTGATTACTTCGGTCGTTCTCGGTATACATCACTCGTGGACGAAACTATTCGGTGTAAAGCGAATAGTTGCGACACCGACCGATGCATACCGAGAGCGACCGAAGTATTCCGACGAAAGAATATAGTTTCAGAATGACGGATTATGGGTATTCTACCTTAACTAAGCAACGTCAGTGTCCTTCCAGAGAAGCTATTCATACCAAGGGCATCGCCTTAGTTTGATGGATAAAAGCCCAACCTGGTGTTGGCCACATGAAAGCAACGTTTAGACCACATCATTGACAGATTACCTAATAGCTCAAGGGGTCGACATAAAAGAAAACAAATTGCAGAATGTTGAAAGCAACACATCAATCGTTTGTTCTAAGGGAAAGATGAGACAAAGATGATTAGATATTCTCAAAATGTTGTGGAAAATATTAAACACATATACTTGTTACTCATACCTTCCAAATAATCACATATGGACGCATTAAGAGAAATAATGTTATGGAAGAAACGCTGCTTTCGCATTGATTAATGATTAACATTTCTACTTACAAAATCGATCAATAACTGTAAGAAATAACGATTATACGATTTACTATTTATCAATATATCGTAGTGGATTAGAAGGTACATTTTATAACATAAACATGATGACATCACTTAGAGTTGCGAGTTGTCATTACCATAGTTCGGAAGATAACTTGTTGAAGAATGAGAATGATCTAAAGCTAGATAGCAGCTATTTGAACACTCGTGTAACTAATTTGATAAGTTGCCAAAACGTCCATTTGTAGAACCTTGGAAAAAACATTAATTAGGCAGAGCTGACCGTGCTATTCTGTTTCCCGACAGCTACGATCTTTGCAGCTTGGATTTGTAATACATGTATCAACACAGCAATGTTTAAGTTATACTTTAATGTCGGGCTTATCATGGGCTGAAGAAAAATACCACATTAATTACCCTCAATGGCGTTTGAAGACGGGTAGAACCATCGACATTATCCCTTCTAGTAATGGATCAAACTTCATGCTTATGCAAACAGGTTAGTTCCAGGCCAGCCGCCAAGTAAATTGGCGGCTGACCTGTGATCTAACCTGTTTGCTACTCTGAGAATCTTCCTTCATCAACATTAAGCAGATAGTTAAGGTTTTGGAAAGCAGACGACATAGAAATCTATTTTGAGAAAACTACCCAGCATTCTATGGGTTAAAAGTCCAATCTACTAGTACCTTATATTTGAACCCACGCAAAGGAGGAGTTTACATATGAAAGTTGCGACCTTCATCCTCTTGTTCACGATGAGTCCTACCAATAACTAGTAATAACTACAAATGACTACCACTAACAGTACTTGCATCTGTCTATACTATGATTAAATTGGAGAAAAATTGATAGAAAACAACACACACATCTAAGGTCTACTGTTGTCATCGATAAAATTCAATTTGTTGAAGCTTTGGTGGTTTATGGAAACAAGGGCTTTTTACTCAAGGCGTCTTCATACCCTGTTACTTGCAAACTACACTCAATTGGCTGTTTTTGGCAAATAATCATAACCTAAATAAAAACCATATTGATGCTACATAAAATGCTTAGCCGTTTTTCCTTGTAAAATTATAGTCACACATTGTCTTTAATGAAGGAACTGCAATAGTTTTGCACCAATCTATCAATACCTGCTTTTTAAAAACCACATATTTTGTTTCAAGAATTTTGTAAAGACTTACTCAAGCAATTATGGTACATTTTTACTTATTGGTGACATTTTAGATAAAAAAGGGAGTTTCTTCGATATTTGCGTAAACATATCCAACAAAAAGTTCGATGAATAAAAACATAATCAAACTAACATCACTATCTATATTATCTCATCATATGCTGCGACTACGAAATGAATATAAAAAAAGGCAAAATGCATAACATGTATTCATTAATTGGTTTCAAGTCAATATTTTGAGTTAATTTGCACAGGTCAAATACCCTGGTATTAACCCTTTAAGTGCTGGAACCGACTTCATGCTTATGCAAACAGGTAAGATCCAGGCCAGCCACCAAGTAAATTGCCCACTGGCCTGTGATCTAACCTGCTTGCTACTTTGTGTATCTTTCTTCATCAAATAAAGCAGATATTTAAGGTTTTTGAAAACAGACGACACGGAGATCTATTTTTAGAAGATTGCCCAGCATTCAAAGGGTTAAATAGCTTGCGACATCATCTGTGTCCGAAGGAATTGTCCTATTTGAATTTAAGCAGACAACATACGTGTTGCTTAGTTTCATATTTCATATCATGTTGTGTTCATATGACAATAGTTTGACGCAGGTTTCTATTTTCTGTTTGTGCAATCCATGAAGCAGACTTTCAGCTCAGCCTGATAAGCTTAAATTAACATTATTTATCATTTTTATAGAATACATGCACTATTTACCGCTATATCTGTTATTCTAACATGCATAACAACTGATCACGTTTAATACATATCAAACAAAGGTTATTTACCGAGGCACTGTTAGGCGTTTGTAAGTTAAGAAAAAAGATACATGTAATATTGTACATACATATCAAAGTCATACTTAATTCATATTGTACATTATATAAATACTGCCCTTGAAAACGGGACGTTAGGGAAAATAACGTCATGACGTCAACATAGTAACTATGCTTGCATACGCAACCACATTTACTATCATAAGAAATAGTTACTCTTCGACATAACCACATTCTTAGCAACAATCCTCGTTCATGACCCGAAAATTTCATAAGGTAACAGGGAAGCATTGTATCTCTATTTGGTCACCCGAATTGGCATCTATGCTATCAAATATGCACCACCGATGACTTACTTTACTTTGACCAATATGGTTACGCGTGTCCATTCTTCTTTGACTGAGTATTTTATGTTTTTATGTCGAGGTGTTCTGGTGTAGTAAATGGCATTGCCTGCCAACTGAACGTTTGTAAAAGACAACCCATGTGAGGTCTATAACCACAAAACAATGGATAATTCACAAATAATTACGGACAGATTTACTTGATCGACGCGTTGCAGATTATTTCTAAATGAATCTATGACTGACACTTCTTGATGAATAAGAATTGATTAAATAGATATATACTTCGTGATGTTTGGTACGTCATGGCTGTTGGATGTAAGGTTATTTACATGTATTTCATTGAACAAACTTACATTTTATCAGATGATAACACATAATACATGAAATGAGTTGTGTTAGTAGATTAGGTTTGTATGTAGTCTATTGATATCTTACACCAGTCAACTCAGGGGGTAAATAACACAGACAATATAACCAGTGACACACCCAATTAAGGGACACACTACAAGTATGTAGACCTGAATAATTCAATGAAATAATCACCCATGCCAACTCACTCATCACAATATTACCCCGAAGCGGTCACACGAAGTTGGTGAAGTACTGAGAAGCATTTGTAAAAGTTCTGATCAACTTCGACATACGACATTTAATAAAGCAAAGACTGGACAGTGGGCCACAAAATGGCCACATGCCATATCCTTCTTTAGCATCGAGTCAAAATCACAACCGGTCAGCCACTGACCATCTGACCGTATATTGGAAGAAGAGCATGAACCTAGATCTACAGGCGGGTGATAACGAGATCAATGTTTACGATATAAAGCAGATTGCAAATGGGGCGCCTCTTGAATGAGAAGGTAATTATGATTTTTTCAGTACGTGTATATTACTTTTGTTTTGCAGTATTTTATATACACCATATTTCGACGATCAATTTCACGAACCGCCGGTGAATGTTGTTTCCATTTTGGCCGTGCCGTTCGCTACAAGACCCTGTAGAGAATTACCTGTGGCGCGAACATCGTGTTCGGACAGTTTTCGTAGAATCTGACCACGTGATCACCCCACCTGATCCAAAAGTGTTGTTTCTATTGTATTTGAAAACACCAACAACGTGTGACCACAACCTTTCTTAGTAAAGATAGATCATCTTGGGTATTTAGTAACATTTACAATCCCTGACATGGCAATGAATATGAACCACGATATGATGACGGATGATGAGATGGATATGTTTAATGAAGCTCCCACGTGATAGGTCACATGTCCTACTTACGTAGTATTAAAGATCCGGACGAATCATTACGTGACAATGCAAATCCCGCCCAATCCCGATCCGTGCCGTCTGCAAGAACAGACATTGATCGAGAGGTTATGTATAGAGATATGGGCCGCGTCACGCGAAAGGGGGCACTTGGACTTATAAGACAAGCGCTGACTCAGCTCTATCTTAGCGCTATTATTCCAGCATCTAGTCACGAAAGTTATCATTTGTATTTATTTAAAGGTATAACTGGATGTCCTCTAAGATGGCAAACAGTGTAGCCCCAGACCAGCCGCCACGTCAGTGACGTGGCGGCTGGTCTGGGGCTACACTGTTTGCTATTTCCGAGTGCCCATTTTCGCGTGAGGTGGCCCATATGTGTTTTTTTTGTGATGGAGACATCCCTGAATATTCTTTTAGTTTCGCACCAACGGGTACCGGAAGCCTTAGACCGTATAAACCCTTAGAATCCTGGCTAATGTTCTAACAATAGATTTGTGTGTCGTTTGCCTTCCAAGACCTTAAATATCTGCTTAATTTCTATAAGGAAAGATACTCAGAGAAGCAAACAGTTAGATCACAGGCCAGTCGCAAATTAGCTTAGAGACTTGCCTTTATCTAACCTGTTTACATAAGCATGAAGGCTGTTTTAGTACTATACGGGTTAACATTTCACTGGTGCACTGGAAAGAATTCCTGTCTTTATTTGTAAACCGACTTTCCCATAGGAGCGCTGACGAAGGCGAAGGCTATCCTCACATTATTTAACGAAACACGGACTTTCAACAACTGAGGTGTAAAGATGCTTAAAATGGTCTTTTGTTTTTGTGACGATTGTTGTACATATCAAATGCGTAAAATTTATCACTTCCAGAGCATACTTTTCTGAACTAGTCCCTTTAACGTCTGGGAACTACCTTATCTGTAAAATATTTATTGTTTGACGGAGTCTTCGTAATGGTGTTTGAATGATTGTTTTATATATAACTAATGTATAACACAAGTGTCTTGCTTTAAAATTTTAAATATTGAATCTAAGAATCGAAATACAAATATAATCTTGACAAACTGCTACCATGGTTTGGCTTTCTTATGCTTATTCAATTTCAAGTCCTTAACACACAAATCATATTGTCCTTAAAAAAACAGAAATAAAACTACGCATGAATATTTCGAAAACAATTCAACTTCGTCTGTATTATGCTGAACGTAAACAATGGATCTATCATCATCGAGTGTGACACGGCTGAATACATATATCTTATTATATATCACGCTCTATCATTTATGCTTTGTCTTGCGCATGATACATGTATCATTTATTCATGAATGTTAAGATGTGATAGTTTGATGAGTTGTTAAACTCATGCACATTCGCCATTAAGTCCATATGTAAAGTTAATCTAAAAACATGCAAAACTACTTTGTGATTTAAAATGAAACCTGCATACAAATTCTGTTTGCTTATAGTCTAGTACGTCAAAGCGTAAATGCACATTAAGCTTTTGACCTATATGGTCTACAATATCAATCACGTTGATTTTTGTCAAAGATGTAAATTTTGCATATAAGCAATCTACCATGGTTCATAGGTGCCCCTCCCCCATTTGATTAGGGGCATAAAGAAACAGATATGAAATAGCGTATCTATTAAACATAATAAACTGCAGATAATAGATGGATGCTTTACATAGCGGATTGTATCCGTGTATTAGTTTGTAGTTGAAACTTCAATACACACATTTTGTACAGTTCTTAATGGCTGCTTTCTAGTTTCTAAGAACTTACTAGAAAAGATAATATATGTATTTCATATAGTTATGGATGTCCATTTTTTGACGGTTTAAGAATACTTTATATTGCTAGTTATAGAATCCGATGTACAAATATAGCGATAAAATCGTATTACAATAGTGAGCGTATTCATCGTAAACTTCTAGCGAAATATATTAACTTTGTCGAAAAGGTAAGGAATGACCGTTTGAAAATCATATGAAAAAACTTATGGTCTTCTTATCATTCCAAAACACAGAGGAACGTACGCATAACTTGTTAGCATGTGTATTCGAGCTGCACATCACTAGTAAAACTGTATGAATGTAATGTACGAAAAACATTATTCATTTGTGAATTATGGCCCAGATGCCTAATTTATCTAATTAACTAGTGTTATTGTCATTGTCATTGTTTCTCTTCAGGCAGAATACCTGTAATCAACCATTTTGAAACTCATTCGGCCGTCAGATTAAACCGGTCGTCCTCGGTATTCATCGGTCGGGGTCGGAGCTATTCCCATTAAACCAAGTAATACTAACACATACCGGTGTATACAGAGAACAACCGAACTAAACCAACGGCAGATTGAGTTTCAAAATGCTGGATTAGGGGTATTCTACCTTAAGATAATTACGGACGATATTTTTGGGATTTACAAATAGGTCACCATCCCGACATAAGTGTTTAGCTTTTTATTAACGAGATACATGTTGTAGATAATGCGGAAGTTAGTCTTATTTCTATGTTGAATACGCACTATGGGAACGATGTGAAACTTATGCATGGAAGAGAGATTTGATAAGAACGTGTGGATCCAATGTCTTCTTTTAATTGGTACCAGTTAATTGTTTCTTCTAAATGTTAAATAAAATGACGAAACAATACACTTGTGGCATTGGATTTTGATAAACAATTAGAATAAGCTATTGAAAGCATGATTAATTCAGGAAGCGTCAACTTATCTAAGCATAATGAGACAGTTTATATGCGTTATTTATCAAAGCATCACTCGATCTACTTTTACTTCCAATGACTATGCTTCAGTGCGTATCATATAGCAATAGAGCCGCTATTTGTTTTAAAGGAACGAATTTTAACTTCCAAATTTCCTCGCAGCTTTGAATAAGCACATTCAATGTGTATGATTTAATTGTTTTTTTTTTTCTAAATGTTATTGTAGACAGTCGTATGATGCTTTTTCAAAGAAATATCGTCTAATATCGTGAACGTTTACCTTTTAAATGATGTTAAATTTTCATAGCAAAGCGTTTGTAATTAAAACATTATTCAAAATGGCGACCATTTCTTGCCATTGACACCCCTATAGTGTGATATTTCATTCTAGAAATTGGCAAAAAAATAGCGAAAGAAAAATATCAAATCGTTCAGTGCAAGCAAAGTAATTAAGAAGCCTGAAGTACCCACCATCTGGTTGAGATCTGGTAGTTGGAGCAGACGATCTAACGATTGGTGCTTCCGTCTGTGGAAGGTGTGGTTGTACTTCCGGTGTGTTACCATTGGCCTGTTTGTTTGTGGGAACCGATCCGTAAATGTTGGTTTTACTCGGAATATTGTTCTCTGGATCTTTGTATTCCACTCCGCTACACTCGACCGGGGGTTTGGTCCCGTTCCTTCGTTCCGCCTGAATAAATGATAAAGTTTGACATGGCGAGATGGATGTTAACGTTAGAAACAATCACTATTTAATAATCAAAACAAAATCAGACGGAACACTGCCGTAAATCGGTACAGTATAGGTTCTGAGAGATTGCGACAGCTTTGATTGCCAAACGCCAAAGCTTCTATGACCTTATCCTCACAAACACCTTTATATATAGATCGTTAGGTGTGAAAACAAAATTTAAACTGTATACCTCAAATAGTTCAAAACATATTAAAACCAATTGACACACTACCGTTTACGACAAGGCATATGCTCTGTATATGTTCCTTTTAATTTCAAACTGGTGTACTTGCATTATTGTATCTAGCGCCAGCCCGCGTTGGATTTAGGTCTCTAGTGTGTGAACCACTAACGATAATACTGCAATGAATCATCGACGTGATGTTGATGCTATCAATCTGTACCTATCACAAAATGTCGAAGAAGTCGATTGTTACCATGGTAACGTAACTGTGGTTACCATGGTTACTCACCTCGAGCACGTTAAAGGTTCGTTCCTGCCGGCGGCTCCAGTACCGACTCGCCACGAACCCGATTAAGAAGAACACGAGGGCCGCGACCAGACCGACCGTCACCACCACTCCTGTACTCACACCGGACGAATCGTCCTGTCTCTAGAAAACAAAACATGTCGGACGTTATTACACTGACTGTCGGTCATTCCACTGGCCTGTGACTTGAACCACACTTCGAGGGTTAAACGCAAGACTATAGTAAGTGCTTCACAGACATGAAGCACTTACTATAGTCTTGCATTGAACCCTCGACTTACACACATATGACACAACCTCACTAAATATGACCTGACTCACCAACAATTAATAGAAGATCGCATTCTGTGAGTAGCGGGTTCGGCCTTGCGACCTTTCATATTCCACATGCGGTGCAATAACTGGTTATGTGTCTAGGAAGCAGAATCGACGGTGGTTTATCTAAGTTGTAAGAATTTGCTTTACAATCGATGAAAAATAAATAGGTCTAAAACTAATCAATTGATGAAGACCATTTGGGAAAGCAGTCAGTGGTTCAGAAAGGCTTTTGTGCAGTCCTCCAAAGAACGTGTAAGGGCGACGACCGATGTTGTATAACTATAGAACGGTAAGACAGGCTTAATAGCAAATTCCAAAAATAAGAACAAACAAGACGGGATGAAGAACCGAAATGTTATTGCATCTGGTAGCTTCATTCTACTATGCTAGCTCTCATTCTCTCTATTAACCAATAATGCCTTACGCAAGAAACTCGATTCAATTAGTAATAATTACATCTTTTAATTTGTTCCGATTTTTTTTAACTATCTCCAAACCCAGCAAACAGGAATGTCGCGGGAGCTAATTATATTTAATTGTATGTTTACAGCAGGAGACCCATAGTTGGAGACCAGTCGTTAACAGGAATCGTACATTAATTGAGAAAAAGGAACTCTGAACCGACTTGGTATTACATGCAATATTTTTTCTTATCATAACCGTGTTTTAGCATCCAATGGGCATAGGACTGTTCATTGTACACCCATGATAGAGATAAACACCCATACAAACGTCACGCATCTAACGAGGGGTATGCCTGTAAACTCGTCATTTGTGTATTTTTAACCAAGTTGTCAGACTATGACCTACATCGGATCTCGTGAAGTACCGTCTCCGCAGATTGATAAAAGTACTTTTCGCAGCATGTAGGCTTATTCAAAGCTGCTCGTTCACATATACATATGAAGAAATTCGGAAGCTTAAATATAATTTCTTTAAAACTGCATAATAGCTGTACTGTTTAATGATACACACTTAAGAAATGCTATTGTAAGCAAAGTTAGTTCGTATTCAATTTTTTAAAGTCTCTTTACAATGTATTACTATTTATATACAGTGAAGCCTCGTTTATCCGGTCCCCGATTATCCGAATGTCTCGAAATCCGAACGAAATTGTAATGGAACGGAATTATTTGACCAGTTTGTTGCAGACGACTTTTGAAAACATTGTGGGTAAAGGAGAAATTGCACGTGACGAGCAATTTTTCCTTTTCCAACAATGTTTTCTGCCATATCAGAAGATTATCTTTGAATTTCATCACGTTTTGATATGTCGTCTGCAAACTCTTTCAATTTGGGACGGTCGACAATTTGGCGTTTTCTAAAGGGTTATAAGTATACACGTGCATACAGACCGTTTATGTCTTAATGTGTGTAAGAACATGCTCTATTTCATTAGTCCGGATTATTCGGTAAACCGGACATTTTGTTGGGAACGGATATGTTCGGATTAACGAGACATCACTGTATAGATCAAAGCATCGGATTGAGGTCTACTGCATATAGAATTGAACATACTTAGTTAGATTGACGTATTTTGAATTAATCTTGCTTTCTGTCGCTACTTTTTAATTGTTTATCAAACATCAGTGCTAATCTACCGTTTTGAAGATATCTTTTTTTGAGTTTCACTTTGCTCCATCATGCTTTTTGTTCTAAATCTAACTAATTACATCGACCGGTGAAATTTCAAATATTTTCAAAGAGCTCGCATTGAAATCCAATATCTGACATTTCGAAAATGTCAGATTATTACAGTTTCAAATTATTGTGCAGTTTAAAGTAACCATATAAAGTGAATGGATTGTCAACAATCCCATTTGATGCTCAAACATTGGAAGATTCGTGAAAAAAAATGATTATTACTTTATAATTTACTAAACGTTGTCTACAAATTAACGTCTTGTACCGTAAAAGATAATTATACAAACATTTGATACACGATGCGATTAAATTATAAAATGCTAACCCCTAAAACAAATGTTCAAATGCTATACAAACTTGCGGACTTGCACAACATTGCTGTTTAAAGGCGGCCAGTATCATTTATGTGTAGGCCAACTAAAGCACCAATGGTTTAACCGAGAGGGGAAAATGTAACGATTGAAGTTAAGACATATGGGATCCTGCACTGGCCAGTGGTCAATGTTGAGTACTTGTAACTCGGGACCGCTGATTACGTTGGATCGTCATTTGACAGGACACTTCAGACCACTAGCCTTGTATTGACAAATCCGACGAAAGCCAACATGAAACTTAAAACACAATAACTCTGCGCTAGTTCATATATCAAATAAACAACCAAAACGTTTTCAATAATTGAGAAACCACTATAAACATCTCTAAAACAAAGGTCGGATGTGAAACAGAAAACTTGTCAATCTAATCTAGCACCATTGAAAGAATATTTGTTTGATTGTATTCTAGTTGTTGTGGTTTCTGCAGTCGAGAATGCTTATTTCAGAACCTTCAAAGTCCGATTGATATTATGTTCTATTTCTAAACATTTAATCCATTCTGCGTGATCCCGTATTTTGAAGCCAGCCAAGACGTTTACGTGCATGTCAGATGATTATATTAACCAATTTAGAATCACAGGAAGTGGCAAATAAAACGCAATAAAGCTGCAACACGCCTCGTTTAACATGAGATTGCGAAGAGCATTTACTCGAAATGGCCATTCTTGGTTTTTGAATGTTTTGATTGTGCCTCTCGGTTTTAGCCTTCATTTCAAGCTATCGTCTCCTCATATCGCAATGTGGTTATTATTATGTACACATTCGAAATTGGAAAACACTAATTAACAACACATGCATGAATGGCAACCAACCCATTACTTAAAACGTACATGCAATACTAAAAGAAAGGGTAAAGCAGCGATGGAACAATATTTGCTAAGCCATCTGATTATTTCAAGGTGTATCACAAACATAGGGTATACGGTAGTCTTGGGTTTGTTATTCAGACCAATGAGTGAACGCCTTTAACCCATTTCCAAACAATAACGACGTTTGACCGCTTTGATGCAGACAACCCTGGAAAACATTGTGGGAAAAGGAGAAATTGCTCTTAACGATCAATTTCACCTTTTCCCACAATGTTTTCTGCCCTATCAGAAGATTGTTTAGATTCAGCCCTATCAGAAGATTTTGAAATATCGTCTGTAAACTCTTTCAATTTCGGACGGTCGAAAATATGCCGTTTGGTAAAGGGTTTATCAAGTTTAAAGTTATCTGTCTCAAATCAAGATTGAAAATATTTCATACAACGTATATATCATCTGATGGTAAAGTCGGTCCTTTACAAACGGTACGACAACAAATGTAAACAACCGGAAGTTGTTGACCGGAAATGATAGTTACCCGAGTATGACTGGCTCCCGTTTTAGGTTTGCTGTTAATGTTTACATCTACCGTACCAGAGCCTTCATCTGAAACAAACAGTTTTAAAAGTTGAAACCAATTAGGTGGGTGTCCCCTAGTTACAACTATAGTCCTCGATTTGAGACGGTGGTTTCTAGCTTATTATAAACAGGAAACGACATTTTGTTTCTTGGTAGGGACTCAGTCCTGATAGGCCAGAACGTTCATGTTGAAGTTTTCTCTAGCCAGCTCTTACATTCATCTGTGCCATCAAAGTGCGCGACTTTATCCACAAACAATGTAAGAAATTTGTGCCGATAGAATCTAAAAAATGCCTCTGTGAATTTCAAGTACATTTATGCCTTTTTAAATCCTTAAAAAGGAATCATTATAGAAATAGAGTGGATTCATCGACGGACTAAACTATCTTCGGTACCGTTTTACTAAACAGTTTACGGTTAAGATTTACGAAAGTCTAAAACAATAATTCCTCTTATATTGATATTGGGCGAAGCAATATTGCAAAGTACCACATTATAGGAATCGTCTCTCCGGCACGTTGCAGTATTGTACTTTCATTGAAAATACTCTCCATGTGTATCAGTTATGACTTACGCAAATGTTTTCCGTAAGTTGTTTAGTAAAACGGTACCCCGGACCGAAAGCGTAATATTTTCTTCTCGAGGCATGGACATTTGTTTGGCTAATGCGACCAGACAATTGAGGCTTAAAATACGACATCAGCGCGACATAATGGCGGGTGCCCTAAGTACAGCAATAATTACTGTATATTGCATTCTTATATGGCTTGACGATTTACATTCAACCTTTTACTCTACAAAATTTACAAATCATGTTGTATCTACAGAAGAATAAAGCCACAATTGTGGAGAGATCATGAATGTCTCGCATCAGTCAATTAATCGATTCTTAACATTTTCAACAAATATTGTGAAGAGGTCTTCTAACCGTAAGAGTTACCTTCTGTTGTTAGTAAGTGGAACCATTCAAATGATCATATATGAGGGAGTGAGTAAACTTCTCCAATAAGGTATGTGGTCAATGAGACATGGTCTAAAGAGGATTAGCATAAGCTGCAAGACCTTAATCCCAAAAATTATGCTGATCGATCCTTTGTTCATGACCATGTGTTATTGTGAAATACGGGGGTATTTCGGTACGTATTATGTGCTTTTAACTTGCAGTGTGATTGTCTCTCTTGAAAAACAAGGACTAACCCTGCTGCAATTCAATATAAATTAATTAAACAATGACTTATAGGACATTAGGGTTGGCGGTTTTAATATAGTATTTCTAATTAACGTTTGTATCATTTTGCATATAGATATACGTATGTCACTATTATAAGATATTTACTAGTTTACTTATTCAAATATGTGGCTTAGTCACTAGTTTGGACCAGGACAAATTCACACAATTCTATATGAAGGAAATAGTATAAATGGATTTTTATTCATGAAAATCTGTGTGCCACCACCATGTTCAATTTGAGCTAATTACCTTCTTTTGAGAACCCAGCTCAGTATCAGGAAGAAGAAATAAGACTATATTTAATTATATATAAGCATGAATGCCCCCTTACCCTTAGTTTCATAGTGGTCATCTTCAACAACAACTCCTGTATGATCATCCACATTGACTGTTTTAATGATGGTATCTGTAGGCACGGGCTCACCCAACTCTTTAACGCGCTCGCTGGTAATGTTCTCGATGATAATCCCATCTCCTATATCAATAACTCCTAAACGAGCTGTTGTCGTGATTGGCTCTTCTGTCGTGGTGATCACGTCTTCATTACCATCGTCAGGTAGAATGACTGACGTATTGGTTACATCAACAACGTCAGGGATGGCACCACTGCCTTCAATCTCTTCTGTATCGTTCGATACGGGATAATTTGTGTCAATAGTTTCAACTGGGGATTCTGCTCCAGAACCTTCTGTGTTGATTTGATCCGTTGAAGAATCCGATTCCGTCTCGGCCGTTCCATGCATGTCATGTTTAGTATCACCTACGTCGGTTAAATGAGCGCTCTCACTCTGACTTGGGCTGGGCCCACTTGGAGCGTCGCCTTGTAAACATCGACGGTTATAATCGATGTTCGCGTTCTGTTTCCCGGCGCCGCATGACAGACAGACGGTGTCGCTCCGTACCGTGCAGGGCTGTGAGACAAACTGACCCTGTGCACACTGCGTACAGGGGCTACATGTGTTGAGGACGTTATAGGCGGAAGTGAAGGTTCCCCTCTCACAGGGCTTGCACACGGTGTCGTAGACGTCCGAACACAGACGGGAGGCGTAGTACCCCGGCTTGCAAAGGCGACAGTCTACTCCGACACTCTTAAGGTTCACAGCTCGGGGAGTCAGTACCTGAAACGAAATGAATTGATCATTTGTTAATCGGTACCTTTTACTATGATAAACAACTCTCTTGTGAGAGCGAGAAACTGTTATTGTGAATAAGCTACAACGGCCCTGAACGATTATCATCTCTTTAGTTAAATCATATTGTATTGCATTCGTTCTACATAGAGTACAATGCGTACTAACATCAGTAGATATACAGGTAATTTAAAGAAGTGGTTTAAAGGTAAAAAAATGCATTTTGGAATGGGCCACAAATTATAGCAAAACCAGCGATCGGCCATCTCCTTCTCTGTCCTTATAAATGGAAGTCTTGGATACAATTGGGTAGGATAACCACAATCTGGGTCATAGTTTGCCGAAGCTGAATGATGTAAAAACACAATTTTTACGGGGGGGGGGGGGGGTCATCGACGTTTTCGAGGGGAGATCGATTGTTTTCCCCAATCAGTATCTGTTCTTAAGACGGATTGGTCTGTATAGCCGAAATCCAAGAATCATTGTCTTTGTGTTACTCTTTACTGTATATGACTTGTCAAAATACAAGTATGGTAATCATGAATACCTAGTCTTACCTATTGGTACCACATTCTAAGACTAGTCAATTGATTAATCTATTGATCAATTAATTGATTGGATGATTAATCTATTCAACAATCGGGATTGTGTTGAAAAATGGAAATAATTTCATTTCTTTCATATAATATAATTTATAAGGGTCGCTTAGTCCTCGCAAAATAATAATCTTACAGGATCAGTCAAATACGGTAAACGACTTAAAATTCCGACCTTTGGATAACCCTTCCATATCACAATGTTATCGAATGGCCGTTTCGCCTAGTTTCCGATTTGCTACGATGGGCATGTTTAACTCCCGCATTATCACAGTGGTCTGGGAAGCATATCCACAGATACTAGTCCGTCGATGGATCTTATCCTCTTACCTCATATAGTATTTTGTGACTGATCCAAGTGGCTAACAGTTATTATCCTGTCACAAGTGTTATTTTGGGACCGATAACGAGGTGCCGTATAACATTTGTGATATCCGGCACTAACCATATAACACATTCACGCGACAAATAATGACGTCATAAGAACGAAATGACGTCATGTTTACATCATTCTCTACATATTTTTTCCTTCTTTCTCGTGTTTTATTTACATATTATTTGTTTAAAGGAATACATAAAGGTAACAGGATAAATAGAATAGATGGTTTAGTCTTTGAATAGGAAAAGTTATCGGGCTCGGCATCGGAATATTATCCGTTTCGCCTTCGGCTCACCGGATAATATTCCTAAGCCTTGCCCGATAACATTTCCGATTCACGACACCGACCATCTATTCTTTATGTAGAAGTGGCATCGTAAAGCCTAAGGATACATGTAACATGTCGTAAAGTATTTCTCGTTGTAAGAATTAACTCTTTTTGTCAAAGTGATGTCTTACATCTTGTGTAACATATTTATAAAGAAAACGTGCATACATGAAGATAAGGGTGAAACTGAATGATGGCGTCTTCAGAGAACAATGGATTCTCATTGAACCCTTAACCAAGCGTCAAACGTTCGACTGTCCCAAATTGAAAGAGTTTGCAGACGACATTTCAAAAATGTGATAATTATGGAAAATAATCTTCTGATAGGGCAGGAAACATTGTGGGAAAACGAAAAATTGATCGTTACGAGCGATTTCTCCTTTTCCCACAATGTTTTTCGTAGTAGTCTGCAACAGCGTGGTCAAATATCGTTATTGATTGGTGATAGGTTAAGCTGTTCTCAGACCTATCAGAACTCCTTAAGGGTACCAAATTCTTCCAGTTTTGTTAAGAACACGTTAATGAGTCTTATACGTCATGCTTGAGCAAGTCAATACCACATTTCAAAATCTAATGAAATTGTTAACAAAAGCATAAAGACCAAGCTGTCACAATATTAGCATTCTTATATGATCTTTCAACATATCACAGGCAAAGCGCTAACCCTTTATTCATGGCTCAAATTTATCAAGGACGTGTTCTTTCTTTTGGAAAAGCGTCACACTGTTACCATGTTAAAGTCGAGTTGCGTTATATTTGTGTAGTTTTGATGTTCCGTCGAGAGAGATGATACTGGTGTATCACAGATAACGGAACATGAAAGGCTATCTACAGTTCATATGTCTCTGTCTGTCTTTCTGTCTCTGTTTGTCTTTCTGTCTCTGTCTCTCTCCCTCCCTCCCTCCCTTCTGTTCTCTCCTTCTCTCCCCTTCCTCTCTATCTGTCTCTCTCTGTGTCTCTCTCTCTCTCTCTCTCTCTCTCTCTCTCTCTCTCTCTCTCTGTGTCTCTCTCTGTGTCTCTCTCTGTCTCTCTCTCTCTCTCTCTCTCTCTCTCTCTGTCTCTCTCTCTCTGTCTCTCTGTCTCTCTCTCTCTCTCTCTCTCTCTCTCTCTCTCTCTCTCTCTCTCTCTCTCTCTCTCTCCCTCTCTTCCATCTCTCTCTTTGTCTCTTTGTCTCTACCCTCTATCCCTTATTCTCTCCTTCACTTTTTTTCTCTCCCTCACACACTCGCTGTTGCTCTCTCAGTTGAAATGTTTTATAAATTACCCATAATTCGGTCAAAGTAAAGATGTGTTCTGTTCTGTTCTGATACACTATCATGTTTCCTGGTACTGTAGATCCCTCTGTCAGCAAGTCCGATAAAACGTGCTGTAACATATTGCAGGATTTGAAGGGGGTTCCTTTACAACCATATACACCCCTTACCGAGTCAAAGATCAGACCTTTTTTTCTTTAACTTAATTGATATACCGTCTAGAGCAAAAGTGTCGTTTCCGTTTTATTCGAATTAATGTGAAATTACACTTTTATTTGACATAGGTGATTCATTGTATTTCGCATTAACTATTGGCAAACAATACTTTTAAAGGTCTTCCCAGGCTTATTTTAAAAATATGAAGACAACAATAAAAACTCAACAATTTGACACTTACAACGACAAGCACAATTACAAACAGCAAATAGGACGTGTGCATTTTATCAAAATGTTTAAGTCATTTCATCAATTTTACTACAGTACCACAGCGCTGTAGATGTAGCCTTTTTTACCAGCATATGTAAGAAATAGACGTAATGTTGACTGGTTTCCGCCCTACGTTTTAAGACATTTACAGCTGGCCCCTGTCAGGAGATCGCCGCACACTGCCCCCTCCCCCTCCGCATATACACACAGGCCGGGAACCCTGCTTCTAGTTTATCATCACATTCGACTGCACAGGGGTGTTAATTAGATACCAGATTGGAATGTCGTGAACCGACAAAAAACTGGCTTTAACCCTTATAGTGTTCGGTAATTTTCCTACTATAAAGAGCGAAAAAAGGTTTCATGTCTCTTATGTTAGAACACCGGGGGCTGATATGGGAGGTAGGTTTAGGAAGACGCACCTTTACTGATGACGTTAATCTCTCTAACACTTCAAACGAAATAAAAAAAAAAGATTTTGTGTCGTCTGCTTTCCATAACCTTAACTATCTGCTTAATTTTGATGAGGAAAGATACTAGAGTAGAACTCAGGTTAGATCATAGGCCAGTCACCAATTTACTTGGCGGTTGACCTGGGTCCTACCAGTTTGCATAAGCATGAAGTCGGTTCCATCACTATACGAGTTAGAGATTTTCTAACTTTGGTGCTTTTAAACAAAACAGTTTTGTGTTTTCATTAAACACCAATGTTAATGTAGGACTGTCTGGTGCTTTTAGGCAAAACAATTTTATGTTTTCAATAAACACAAATGCTAATGTGGGACTGCATATTAATGGATTAGTTTGTTGTGAAAGAGAAATCCATTTTGACCTCTGTCTCTGTAAAATAGGCGATTGAAATATTAAAGAATGAGCTTAGGACGGGTTAGTTTGGACTGATCCTGCGGATACATTAAAGAAAGTGATAGGGAGCCTTAAAAGGGACTAACTAAGAAGTTTGTGCTCTGGGAGTAATAAATGTTCGTATTTTTATTTCAACATTGATATTCACTTATCCAAAGACCATTCTCAAATTCTTTATACGGTATATACCAACTCCTGTTTCCGGATTATTTATTTTTGTATGAGGTTTAATGTTCCAGTTATGTCTTTTCGGGTCCACCAGTACTAAAGGCAAAGGACACCCCTGCGAAACCAGAGGTTCCAGTTGGGCTCGAACCAAAGACCCTTCGAGATCTAAGGTCTAAGAACCGACACATTTACCATTGGGACACACAGGACCTGTCGCAAAATCGCATAATCTGAAAGACCTACTACAGTATTGTACCACTCACTCGTGGGCGACAATGGTACAGAGGTAGAGCGTCGGTCACTTGTAACGAGGATTTCGGGTTCAAACCCCATTAGGCGAGGTGAACTTTGCTGAGACTAGCCCTTATATCGTCGCGAGTACTAGTTATGCATCCAGGAAGCAGTCATCAAGAGTTAATTCGATAAGCTTCAAGGTTCCGTCACAATCCATGTAAAATGAATCCTTTTAAACTAAACCATTCCCTCGATCTTCTTTCATTTTACATTTTATCATTTATTTATTAATCATATTGTTTTACATCGATTGTGAAGGGAGCTTAAAGCTTGTTCAAAGCCACCACTCTCGATGGATACTTCCTTGATACTAAATCAGTAATCGCGCCGGTTTGTGGTTTAGTCCCAGAGATTTTCAACTCGCCTAATGCGATTCGAACCCGGGACCCTCGGTACAAGAGGCCGGCGGTCTTCCCCGATATGGGGCCCGATATATACGTTGCCCCGATGCGAGGCGGCCTGTCCATGAACCCCGACTGACGACTCGTGTGTGAGCACTGGATCATGTCAGATAGGGCAGAAGATGGAGTAAAGTAATCAGTCCTTATCTACGACTTGCTCACTGTTGAAAGACTCGACCCTGATCGAATGTCAAACCAAGACAGGGGTCGGGCTGATACTGATCTCTACCCCTCCCCACCTCTTCTTGCAACCATCTGTAATATATACACAGGGATACGGAACTTAGGGTTCTCTTTGGGGGTTATGGCTATAAATAAAGCTAACTTTGTAAATAGCCATTACCCAAAAGGAATATCATAACTACGAATCCCTGTGCGTAATTTTATTTTATCAATCTATAGGAATTAATAGGTTGAATTTTAGGTTAATGTAATTTTAACAGTATTTCATTTTAAGTACATAACAGTATCATAAATAAACTAACAATATTGTAACATGACACGTAATTTGAAGCGTTAATGAGAGACGAATCCAATGATGTGTTACTTTGATACCAATGTTGTTTATTTCGATATCGAAATAAATTGGAAGGTTGATTTGACTGTACGCAAATATCTAGTATAAGATGTAAAGGAAAATGCTTCCCTGGTGATTATTTTGGTTGAATACGATCTTCTTCACACAACTCCCGAAACCCAACTCTTGATTGTTTTTGTGATCCACATATACACAAAAATCAAATAACATCATGCATGAGTCAGGCTTTAAATGTACTTGTTCACAGTTGTGAGCGCATTTGGACGTTAATAAATAATTTCTTTAAAACGACACAACATCTGTACTGTTATATTGTACGCACTAAAGAATAGCCAATGTTAGCAAAATTATACCGTTTTTATTTATTAAAGAGTGTATACAGTAAATTGTTATGTATTTAAATCCAAAAGCATGAGATCGCTCTTAAGATCTACCGCATATAAACTGTACATGCATACATAAAGTGACGCTTCGTTTACGCTTTCTACAATCATTATGCTTTCAACAGCTCTCGTAAGTGTATATCAAACAATAATACAAAAACCCTCTTGGTTCAAAGACATTTTATTTAGATTCAAATTTCAAATATTCTTTTCTGTGCACAAGCGTCTTTAAAACACAGATTTGGTAATCCCTGGTTGCTGACTCAGCCGTTTAACCCTTTCCCAAACAACACATTTTCGACTGTCCCAAATTGAAAGAGTTTGCAGACGACCTTTCATATGTGATAATATTGAACAATATTCTTCAGAAAGAGCAGTAAACCTTGTGGGAAAAGGAAAAATTGCTCGTCACGAGCAATTTCTCCTTTTACCACAATGTTTTCTAAAGTCGTCTGCAACAAACTCGTCAAAAGTTCTTATTGTTTCGGAAAGGGTTAATTGGACGAACACATTGTGTAATGATGTCTTTTGGTCCATTGTCTTTTGTTGGAGTTAGCCCCGACTGTCAAATACGATCCTTTTGTTCTCTCTGTCCCAGACGCCCCAGACACAGTTTGTACTTTAACTTCCAGACATCATGTGACCCTTGCCATATATCTGTCCTCTTGAAAAATGAATGTCGTAATTTCGATCGACGGAATCTCCTGTTGTTGTTGTTTCGTGCATGTCATCTATTATATCTATAATTATTATTATTTTTTGGGGGGTGGGGGTGGGGGTGGTGGGGTGAGCTTTAAGTAATACCCACATGGTTGTGTGTAAGATGCGGTGTGTAAAATCAGTCGATAATGTACATACGCTAAATTCTCATCTCATAAAGTTAATCCAAATATATGAAACAATGAACATCTTCCCTTCTCTTTATTTTTGCGACTTGCTTAAACTTATACTAACACAAGGAGACACTTATGAAATATGAAAAAGGTAGCTTTCCTTGTATTACTAATATGAAGAAAAAGATTAAGGATATATTCCCATATCGATTTCTATAACGTTGAACGGTATTACTTGTCGTATAACGTCTCTCTATGTATGTGCTTGGATTACAAAAATGTTTAACCCTTTACCAAACAATAACAACATTTGACTAGTTTGCTGCAGAGGACTCCGGAAAACATGGCGGGAAACGGAGACATTGCTCTTAATGAGCAATTTCTCCTTTTCCCACAATGTTTTCTGCCCTATCAGAAGATCGTTTTCAATTTCGTCACATTTTGAAATGTCGTCTGAAAGCCCTTTCAAATTGGAACAGATTTAAAACTTAACGTATGGTAAAGGGCACCGTCCAGGGAGTCTTAGACAGAATTTTACGACAACTCACAAATCATTGAGCTGCGAATAAAGATGTCGCAAACATGATTAATATTCTCATGGGCCTTCTTTGTCTTCAAACCGTTACGTGTGTGCATTGTGTCTAAATGTTTATGCCAGAGGCTCGACTCAGACAAAATATGGCTGCACAATATAGTTCTGTTTATTCGTTCTGCACAGGTTTTTCCGTGCTGATATTTGAAAGAGAATGGAAGCAGTCCCCTCTGTTTTAAACTTGGAGCTATAGGAAGTTGGAAAATTGATACTGGTCGCAACAATCCACCCATAAATGCTTTGTTGTATATGTACTCGACAGGTCACAGGTCCGATCAGGTTGACTAGCACAACCCCCGGGCGGCTCTGGATATGCATAGGATAGATTAAGACAATATCGCAGTCGGTCGGGTTTCTGATTTAAATCAAATGCTACTAACTAAACCAACCAGTGAGTAATTATCAACCAAACAAAGGTTAAAAACCAAGCTTGAATTCCTAATTCTCGAATCTTATTAGAATAATGTACAGAGTTTTAAGATGGTATTTGTTTGACGTAGATGTATCAATACAGATTCCATGGAAGTGCCTTACAAAGATTCGTAACTTCAAATCTACGTTTAAAAAAGTGTCTAAGTCCTTACATCTTAAAGTTCAATTTGCTTTTGTAAATGAGAATTGGACATGTGTTTTTATCAAGATTGATATTCAAAGGTAGGACTCATTTTCCATTCACGTCTTAGTTAACACTTTTGCGAGGTACTCCTTTCCTCTCTACATTTACGTTTACGAAGAGGTCAATCGAAGAACCTTTGTAAAACAGGTCCCTGATTGTTTCTCTAGATCTGATCATCTAGACCATACCACAGTCCATGTCGTTTCCGCATATACAAACTTCGAAGCAAACAATTCAACGAAGCAAAATAACTTATTAAAAACCTTTCCTATTCGTTAAACCCCTTACTCCAAAATAGCTCGATATGTTTTTTACAAATGAACTGGGACGGTGTGCCGTCTTCTTTTACTTTCAATGTAAACTAGTCAATTTGGGAGATGGGTAAAAGGAATCGATACTTTTGGGAAAGTTTTACAAATGGATTGGGACGGAATATCTAAACTTCGTGTCGTCTTCTTTTGCTTTCAATTTGAACTTGTTTAGATTGAAAGCTATAGAAGAGGACACGAAGGTTAAAGCTTACGTCCCAATCCATTTTCATATGGGAAAGGGGTAAAATCAATCGTTATGTTGTTTCCAAACTACAGACCTCGTCTAAAAGTAATATCGAGGGATTCTGTCGAGTATTTAGTCCTCACAGGGCGTTAAGCTCTCTAAGAATGAATATTCGGCTGCAGTAGCATGAATAATCGACAGAAAAAAGCCCCAAAATGCAACGCAAATGTCTGCTGCGCAATTTCTGCTACAGCATTTTCTGTGAAAATCAATTTTCTTTTATGGCGATTACATCACAAATGGTGCAATCTTATATAAAAACAAGTTATTTTTTCTTTGTTGCCTTTTTCATGATGCCTTGTAACCAGGTCTTCTGTAATGTTTTAGCCTTTTTCTCACGTTATAGAAGAATGCACGACATAATTATAATGTATTTCCTGTAAAATCTGAATGACAAAAGAAGATATAACGTTTTTAGAATAGCCTTTATTTTCTCCTTTGAACATTTGAAATGCTTAAACTTATGTTTTTCACATCGAATCGGAATAAGTACTAAAAACTTTTATTAATCACTCTTGATTCTGCTCCCTGGATACATTTTATTCGTACTCGCACCTAACATGAATAAACGCAGGTCGCTGGGTGGATCGAACCCACGACCCTCGTGTCCCGAATGAGGCCGACGCTCCACCCCTGGGTAATTATTTACTAAACATTTTTATTTAAAAACAAATTGCGTAAGTTCAAAACATTATCCCGTCATTTTTTCAAAACTTTAAAAAAAAATTGCCTTTTTTGATGATGAATGCAACTTTGCACCAAAACAGTGACCTTTATTTAACCTTTAGAATGCTGCATAATTTTCTAAAAAATAGATTTTTGAGTCGTCTGCTTTCCAAAACATTAGATATCTGCTTAATTATGATGAGGAAAGATACACAGAGAAGCAAACAGGTTAGATCACAGGTCAGCCGCCAATTTACTTGGCGGCTGGCCTGGATCTAACCTGTTTGCATTATCACGAAGTCGGTTCCAGCACTATAATGGTTAATACTATATCAAATTATATTATTTGGTAAGGATTTGGTCAGATTCAAATAGTTAAATAGATAAACAATATTGCAAAGTAACACATCAGTGTAATCGTATCTCCGAGACGCATGCAATGACGTGTCACATTGCAATATTGTATTTTCATTAAATATATACTATCCATGTATACATGTATCAATTTTGACTTACGCAAATATTTTCTCTTAGTCGTTTTGTAGAAAGGTTCACTGCGGGACATTTAACAATATCGCGGTTGCTACATTAAAAAAAAGAAAGGAAAGAAGTTAACCGTAAATATGTCTGAGACGACAGGATAAAGTAAAGTGTGTTTACAGTAAGTTTAAAGTTAAGAGACGTCGACATGGATCGTTCAATAAAGTTGTTCAGTAAAACGGTACACTGGTCCATTTTGTCCAGATGGAAAAGAATATTCACATCGATGCCTGACGAGAGCTCCTAGTCACCTATGTGAGCCATCCGGTACGGCATCATTCGTCAATTAGCGAGGAAATCTTCATTAGTGAGACCCTTCAAAATATGATTACACTATATGGATCTTGTCATAATTAACTCTAGATAAAATACACACGCATGGCCACCAAAGAAGATGATACACAAAAATCGGACCTTCTTGAACTTTTTTTTTTAAAGCACCAGAGCATTTTAAATACCTTCTTTTCTAAAACCTTCCTTGGGAAGTAGCCTACTCTTTAATACTCATACTTCTGTATAGTTTCTCTATTATAAGGTTTATACACAGTTAATGGGACGTTTACGTTGGCACTGGTGTGATATGTTTAAGAACTCTCTATATATGACTCTAGTCAGTAGAATCCTTAATTGAATTCTCAACTCCTCAAAAGGATGACACGAAGATTGTCTAAATTTGTGACAGGAATAAAAGACAACTAGGTCATCTTAGAGGCTCAGGTGTTCGTTCTATATAAGGAACAATTAGTGGTAAAGAAATGCTTTATAAATGCGATTTGACCCTGCTTTCCATTTATCATATATCATACAACGTTATAGCCCCCTGTCTTATGTACATACCCTGTTAGATTCGTATACCTGACCTTAACTGAAACGTCAGTCGGGACTCTCTGAAGGGAAACACCCAAGAATGACTCGATTTCAAGATATAAAGATGCAGACTGTTTTAAAGTTAACGATTGTTGGAAATGCATGGATAAGTATGAAAAAGGATAAGTGTTAACTCAGACGGAAGCCTTATTATTCCGTAATTAAATAGGATACACGCAAGCCTGTCCGCTGCGGCATGGAAAGTTAGTATAAAGTCATAGAGATACAGAATCCCATGCCCTTTAACCCTTTACCAAACTCCAAAATATTCGACTGTCCCAAATTGAAAGAGTTTGCAGACGACATTTCAAAATGTGATGAAAATGGAAGGTTATCTTCTGACAGAGTGGAAAACATTGTGGGAAAAGGAGAAATTGCTCGTCATGAGCAATTTCTCCTTTTCCCGCAATGTTTTCTAGAGTGGTCTGCAACATACTGGTCATATGTCGTTATTGTTTTGTAATGGGTTAAAGGGCTGACGTGGGTATTTGTATGAATATGTATAAAAGAGACGCATTTCTGACATACGAATTAATTCAAGTTTCCATCCTGTTGCAGAAATACAGAAATAATGCTTTATTGGTAACGTTTAAAATTAAGTCCCGCAACTGATTAGTGACGACACAGTATTTCAATTCAACACATTTGCCGCATTATAAACTAAAGTGTTGGTTGGATCGACTAACATACTGAACTCATCGGCTTCATTGAACTCATCAGGTTTGTCCAATGAAAGGAATGTACTTCCCAGGCCACGTAAACACCCGAATAATCACGATTCGTCGACTAAACAGTAGATATAGTAAATGTGACTGGAATCGTATTTCACTGCGTCCATCGGCATGCTAATTAAATCATTTTCGGAATTTTCGGATCAAATCAGAAAAAGTGTGCCCTCATGACACCCGTATACAAGTGTTATAGTGAATACCTAAAGGTATTGTAAATGTTTCTAAATACTTCAAACATTCTCGAAACCATCTGGTCCATTTATAACGGCGTGTTATAAATTGTTTATAAACTTCATTCCTAAAGGGACATTCTGTTGTAGTGTCTGGGACCTCTACTATGTTAACAATGTATATCAAAAGAGTGAACCCTGCCCCTTTATTTACCACACATGTTCCTAAAGCCAATACACGCTCTATCAGCCAATGAGTCATGATTTAATCAAAGATTCCTCAAAAATGTGATGATCATGATTATGAGTATTTGTGAATGTTCAACGTTGAAAGCAAATTGTAGATGTCATTAATTTTTTTATCAAGTTATGAATTAACAAATATGATATTCATTCTATGATACTGTATGGAAACCATCATGAATAATGTAGAGATGTCTGATCGTTGGCAATTTTCCACTTGTCAAAATGGTTTCTGAAGAGTGCTGTATATATATATTTTTTACATCACATCAACATTATTTCAGTTATGTAGCGATGCCCGACTCTTAATGATGGAGGAAGACCCAATACTCAACTGCCCATAAGGGCTGGTCAAGGCGGGTAGAACCATCGGCATTCCGTAAGTCAGTCGGGAGATTGCCTCTCATGAAAATCCATATCCCTCTCAGGATTTGAACCCACGCGGAGAGGGCCAGTGCTGTATATGTGTTTAAAGGCAAGAGTATGAAAAGAAAAGGATTTATGCATTAGGCTTAACATACATCCAACCGACACGATAGTTGGATTTCGCGGAAAGTATTCCATTAAATTTAACAAAGGAAAAACATGTTCTATGATTGATAAATGCACTGATAGCTTATGCTGATCGTGGTGACAGCTTATAAATCAGAATCATACCTCGAAATCGTGATAATCTGGTCTCAAGGTTACTAAGTTAACCGTACTAGAAATAGAGACAATGCCTAAAATAGGTTTGTTTGATTATATCGTTAATGATCTGTTCAATAAATGCTCTCAATCATAGAACTATGCCAACTTTCCACTTGAGCATCATTAATCGTCCGTTTTGAAAGTTGGTTTCAGTAGCGAATCGGTTCATATATTTGGGAAACCATTACCCACTGCCAACGTTTTCAAATTAAAGGGTCTACCAAAAGGGACAATCATGAATATTTGAAAAGTTTTGATATGGCTTTGGATATGAACAATTTATGAAAGCGGAAACTATTTTGTTACGAAAGGGGTTCTCATTTCGCCACAAAGGTTTATCAAGGTCTTCTTGTATTTGCGAAAAAAGGAAGTTTATACGATCTAAAGGTTCAAAGAGAGTCTAATGTAATGCACCTACAACCTTAAGAAAGGCAACTAACGCACGCATGTATAAGATTAACAGCTTGGAGTTTTCAACGAACGTAAACATTTGACGTACTCGTGGCACTCTGATTCGGATTAATTTCCCATAATCCTTCACTGTTTATCATTTCCGGTCAGAGGTTCACACGAGCGGTGAACACGCCTTCGTCTTGTTTCCTGGACGATGGATTGATTAAATAAATACATTCCAGGTGGAAAAATCGCCCACCATTTATTCGATCTCTTCCGCATTGATTCGAAATTGGCTGTATTTGTAGAAGCCGTTTATCAAAATTATTTTATAAAATGTAACACGTGGAGTAAAGAAACAAATTTTTCCATTTCTGAATAAACTTATGACTTTTGATTTTATACTGCTAGTGATAAAACCATGAAGATACTATATTCATCTTCATTAATTCGGCTTAAGTGATTATTAATAAAGGTAACGAATCGAGACGCTTTATCTAAGCTGCATGCGCGTATACCTGGCATCAAGTTTAAAACACGATTTGCTGAAAGATAGACATTGCACGTTTCATTTCTGTCATATCAAACTCTTTCATGAAGGGTTGTGGTGTTTTAGTCTGATTCTAACTCGGATGATCAAACCTGTAACTTTGTTATGTAGAATGGACTATCTCGTTCTGAATCGGAGGGCCATCCAGTAACTGTGTTACGTAAAATGGACTTTCTTGTTCTAACTCGGATGACAAACCTGTAACTGTGTTACGTAGAATGGACTATCTCGTTCTGAATCGGATGAGCCAACCTGTAACTGTGTTACGTAAAATGAACTTTCTTGTTCTAACTCGGATGAGCCAACCTGTAACTGTGTTACGTAAAATGGACTTTCTTGTTCTAACTCGGATGATCCAACCTGTAACTCTGTTACGTAAAATGAACTTTCTTGTTCTAACTTGGATGATCCAACCTGTAATGTGTTACGTAGAAAGAACTAATTGTTCTAACTCGGATGATCCAAGTTGTAACTGTTTTACGTAGAATGAAATAACTTCGCCTGGATCATTCGGTCTGATCTTCTTCTGGATCATTCGGACTAGTTTGCCTGAGACGCTTTGATATTCGCATGGCCAACCACTGCGCGTTTGCAGCAAGGATCAAGCGTCTATAAAACATGTGCCGATCACAACGCGTGAAATTAATGAAGCGGTCAATAAGAGAAGTGGGCGGTCATTACTGGTCATTATATCCACTTAAACGATCGCAGATCCTGTTTTATAAACACAACATTAAGATATCGGTCAGCACTTGTCTGAACTGGCCATGGAACCCGGCGCGGAAAGGACAAACGGGGCTGGGTATATTGGGTCCGTAAGCTATCCGGTATACGTGAGTTATAACGTTAACCAGAATGTCTAAGGGTTTTTATGGTGATTAATGAATATGAAAAAGGTGCCCAAAACCTGTATTTTATTGGCGGAAATAATAAAACGAGTTATAGCACATTCTAGTGCTTTAAATCAATAGAAAACTCGGTTAATGGATAAGTGGTTGAATATTATTCATGCGACGATTTCTTCGATAGCGATAAAGCATAAAGGTTACAGTCCACCTTGCTATGAGGAATAGAGCTACACTGTAACATCAAACTAATGGGAAATGATAGGGTGAACCAACACTCTGCTATTTGCCAAACTAGTCGATTTTCTACGAGTGAAGGAGTCTCGACGTTGAAGCCCTGCATTCGATATTCCTTCCTTTATCTACCTGATCAACACTTAATGCAGGGACAGCCAGAAACCATTGACCAGTCAGTCCACTCGTAGATATGGGATGGACAGACACTATAAATTCACGGGAGATCAATGAATCCGTTAGGAATCCGTTCCCTCATATAGAGGATTTGTACTGGTCAATATAAACATGGTGTCGTAAATTTCACTTTAACGTTTTATTCACTGTTATGTATTAGAATAGGGCGAAGAAAAATGGACTCCCTTCAATAACTTGATTAATGTCGATTAACGACACATCTTATTGTAGCGAAATAATAACGCATTAATGATAATATTTCCTTTCAGCTTTAGGATTGAAACAACTATTGAAAATGATTGCCCAAACAGTGCTAAAGGAGTCCGTTCCCTAAAACTGAGAATACTTATTTTTTTAATGGGTTTTACATCACATCAACATTATTTTAGTTATGTAGCGATGCCCGACTCTTAATGATGGAGGAAGACCCCATACGCAACTGCCCATAAGGGCTGGTCAAGCCGGGTAGAACCATCGGCATTCCGTAAGTCAGCCGGGAGACTGTCTCTCATGAAAATCCATATCCCTTTCAGGATTTGAACCCACGCAGAGAGGGGCGGCCATGTGACTTCAACTTCTGTACTCTAACCACTAGGCCACGGAGACCCCCGATGATACTTACTAGTCCATAGTAACAATGCAATTGTAGGGTTAACATACATAATGAATGATAAAATCTCCTTTTCAGCTATAGGATTGAAACAATTATTGAAAGGGAGATATTGTCAAAGATTTCCAAATTGACCGTAGTAAAAAATTATGTACAAATAATAATAAACGAGTGTATGCGATGGAAAGTAGGGATTAATGTGTTCAAACACGATGCTTTATTTGGAGATCAGTTGAATACTTGTAGTTTGTATGTGTAGGGGTGGTATGGCAGGTCAGTTTATGGAATCATGCTGTCAATGCACCGATTACCTTTTAAACGAGGGAGTATCAGCAGTATTTGGACGAGCCCAACAGCATCGGTCTGTGGTTTGAATTGAACGCGGGGGGTCTTATGCCAAAACCAGATATGCAGACGGATCTTCTATAAGGGTTCAAGGGATCTAATGTTTTGTTTGTTTGTCTGTTTGCTTGACATGCTGGGCTTTAAGCACAATTATTTTTGCCATTCTACCCTTGCGCATGCCAGAGACGATTTTATAAGCTCTATATAAACATGGACACAATGAATAGGTAGTTAATCTTCAAATCCGATTACATATTGCTTACGACTAGCAGACTATTAGAATGCGGAGGCAAGGGGCAAACGGAGTATTATCCGTAGACGTATATGTATACATATGGCCTTATATGAGTCCCGTTATATGTTCAAAACAAATAAATATTCCTGACAGATCGTAAAGACAGAAAGTTTTTCTTGCAGATTTCCCCTCCGTATAATGGAGCCTTTCAGTCTGTATTGCGCACAAAACCTAATTGGGAGGGATTTCCGCCTCAGGACATTTCCTGTTTTGAGAAAGTCTCTTGGAAAGAATCAGAGCTTTCATATGTCTGTTAAAGGTTGAGACGATCTAATAAACAACACTTGATAAACCGCAGTTCAATCATTACTCATTATTCCAAAAGGAAGGTTGAATTTGTATCAACATGAACGCAACAACAGATAATAAAGATAACATAAAATACATACATTCTCTGTATGATTATAATTGGTAGACATAGTTCTGACAAAAAGATACACAGCTTGTTATGAGCAATATATTCGTTTGTGACAATGGTTTCTTATGCATCCTGCAGAAAATGCAACACAGTATTGTTTTATAAGACTAAGTGCTTAAAGCATCGTGGTTATGCTTCAAATAAAACTACCAGAGTGCGATGTTAGAGACGGGCCCTGTCAGGAGATCAAAGTAACTTCAAACCAATGATTATATAAACAATGATATTCCTTTTTAGATGATTAAAGGTTTCAAAAAGTAACACCAACTACTAAATATAACTATGTCCTTCAAAACAAAACGCAATCAGTCATTTATTAATCAATCAACTCTACTTGGGTTTCCTTACATCAGTGAAGACTTTTCAGGGCTTTATCTTAAATAAACCGTAAAAATATAAGACAAATACTGGCTAGCATTGAGGCCAGAAAATATCCACTGTGTTTTAGAAATTCATATGTTTCATCACAAACACTTTTCCTTGATTTAAAGCATCATGGTTGTGCATACCTTAGTTCCCATGTGAATACGACGTTTCTGAAGCAGATGCGCGTGAAATTGCACAATAATGTGCAGGTCTAGCCTGGTCCATCTAGTACACAGGATATGCACCAGTACGCACTAATTGTACGTTGGCGCGTATATCAAACTCCCATGGTTACCTATCAACGGCTGGATTTAGTTAAGGTAGACTACCCATTATCGGTCATTTTGAAACTCACTCTTTCGTCGGATAACTTCGGTCGTTCTCGGTATACATCGATTGGGGCCGGAACTATTCGCTTTACAGCGAAAGGTTCCGCCGGCCCCGACCGATTTATACCGAGAGAGTCCAAAGAAAACCGACGACGGAAACAGTTTCAAAATGGCGAAATATCGGTATTCTACCTTAAAGAGAATATCGTATATATCGGGTTCTGCGAGTAACAATTTCTAAAATGGTGGTTTAAGCACAATAATTGTCAATGAATGAATTATCCTTTTCATCTTCTTTGTTTCAAAGTTGTTGAAACTTGATGAATTTTAGAAAAAAGGGGACCAATCTATCCTGAATTTAGGTAATTTGATGGAGAACTCGATTTATGAATAATCACCAATACCTATAGTTGAACTCATGTATGGAGGGACTGTGTGATTTCTGGTTCCCTACTCTTCTCACAATCCTTAGGAGGCTGGCTCCCAGTGCTGGAAAGCAAAACACCACTACCGTGATTTGATCCCAGGCATGGAAATGCAGTGTGGCTTTAGCTTCCATACTATTATCACTATCAAAAGGAGGCTGGCATACAGTACAGTTTATAAAATCTTATTGAACGTATGTTCAACGAGAGGAGTTTAGAACAACACGTATCTTTAAAGTAAGGGGTACGTCGTAATAGAGTACTAAAGAATAGCCTTTGTTAGAACAAAATTATTTGCTTTTTTAAATGGATGCTGAAGATTCATATGGCATTTGATCATTGTGAATGTACTTAAGAAGTCTACAGTGAACCCTCGTTTATCCGGACACCGATTATCCGGATGTCTCGCAATCCGAACAAAATTGTAAGGGAACGGAATTATTGAACCAGTTTATTGCAGACAACCTTTGAAAACATTGTGGGTAAAGGAGAAATTGCTCGTGACGAGCAATTTCTCCTTTACCCACAATGTTTTCTGCCATATCAGAAGATTATCTTTGAATTTCATCACGTTTTGATATGTCTTCTGCAAACTCTTTCAATTTGGGACGGACGACAATTTGAACATGCTCTGCTTCATTAGTCCGGATTATTCGGTAAACCGGATATTTTGTTGGGAACGGACGTGTTCGGATAAACGAGGGTTCACTGTATTATGAAAAACCACTACCGCTATTTGAACCTAGACGTGGAAGGACTGTGTAAATTCAGTTCCCTACTCTTATCTCGAGTCAAAGGAGGCTGGCTCCCAGTACAGTTCATAAATAAACGTCAGACACACCATACACCATGTCGACATGGACATTGTATAAGATCATTACAGGACGCGTAATGACTCATTAACAAGACGATTTCATCAACTATTCTAGTCAAAGGTCGTGCAGCAAATTTGCTTTATATTTAATCCAGTTTGAAATGATGTTTCATTTAGATTACACCAGTCCCTGTCAAATTGTGTATATGCCTACTCCGTTATAGAACCATTAAAGGTAATGAAAATTAAAGAAAATTTCGAAAGTCAAAACGAAATGTCGTTGAAACAATACAGTTTTTACATTGTTGTTTGATGCAAACTTTAAGGTAGCCATTAAAAGCATTATCAATTCAGGAAGCGTCAAATTATCTAAGGACATGTATGTTCACTTTATATGCGGTAGGTATCGAAAGCGATATCACGCGTTTGCATTAAAATACATGTATTAAGCATGAATATTCACTGTATACATACACTCTAAAGAAATAAAAACGATCTACGATTGCTTCCAACGACTGTTATTTGTGCGAACTATATAACAGTAAATCTGATATTGACTTTCAAAGAAATCAAATCTTTATCTCCATATATCTTCTCATCTGTGAACAAGCACCTCTTTGCCTTTTCAAGGTATTGTGCTTGCTTTAAATACAGTTGTCAAAACACGGTTCGTTAAGTGGTGTGAGTTTGGATAAGATAAAGGGTTGAAATTTAAGGCTTTGGCCACGAGACATTTCCGGGTTCGTGTAAAGACACGTACCGAGTGATGTTTTACACATGATTTAAATAAGAGAGGGTCACGCAACAAGGAATAACGCTAGATCACCGCCTTCTGAACAAACAAGCGTCTTTGTCAAAACCGTCAGACCCTGTTCCTCATATGGAATCTTGACGAAGCATCTTTAATAGCCGAATTAAGGATAAAACACCGTGACAAAAGAAGAAATTGCTCATATCGAGCAAATGTTTATTCCATGGAAGATGGTTTCAAATATTTCCAAAATAAGTGAACGATTATATATGTACAAGTTAGTTTAGGATATAGTAAACCTCTGTGACAAAAGAAGAAATCGCTTATATCAAGCTCTTTCTCCTTTTATAAAAATGGTTTTAATATTTGTCTCGTGAAAGAGGGTTTTAAACACTTCAAATGTTCTAATTTTAGTAAACTGTTATATGAACATCGATCGTAGTTTCTCACCAGAAGGATATTACAAATATCTATAAGAAAGGAAGAAACTACTAATGACGGGCAATTTCTTCTTTCTTCACAATGTTTCTAACTTTGTCTGGTGAAGGATGGTTTTAAACACTTCCAATTTCCAATTTCAATCAATAGTTATAAGAACAACGTAGTTTCCCAGACGGATATAGTAAACCTTTATGACCAAAAGAAGAGAATACTTATAACGAGCAGTTTCTCCCTTTGTCAGAATGCTTTAAATATTTATTTGGTGAAAGATAGTTTAAAGCACTTCCAATGTTAGTTAACAGTTATATGTACAGCGATGTATGCCCGAAGGCTTTGACGTGGTAGTAATGGCTTCCCTACAATGTATACTGGATAAACGAATAGGTATAACGTGTTCAAAGTCTTTTCCAAGCCAAATGATATCAGTCCTGGTTTAATTCAGACGAATGTGTAGATAGTTTATTTAGGAAAAGGCACAATGCCTTACACACCACATTAACTATACATTACCAAATGTTAACTTTTCAATAATAATAAGTCCGATGGTGGTCATAAAACAGAATGAGAAGTGATAGCATTATTTCGTAGTATTTACTTTAAACCGTCTCAATTCTTTATTTTATTTCAGACTACATTCTATATATAGGAATTATTCCAAGACAACATGTCTGCAACACTTGTAACGATAATATTTATATCCATGTGCTATGACCAAACGAAACTGCATCACACCGTATGAAGTGTTAGAAACATTTTATCTGGAGCCAGTAACCTTTTCGGTAAACTTGTACAAATTGGTTGCACAAATTGGTCTATTTTGTAAATGCGAAGCAGACAATGTTTTCCATTGCAATTTATGTTGTCGCTTTATAAACAAGTGACCCGATAAAAAAGGTAGATACGGACGCAATAAACTATAAAACTGAGGTCTTATTCAGTTTATTGCTGAAGGAAAGTGTATTATTAAAGCGAAATTAAATTGAAGTCACACTCCGTTCTTGTCTACGAATCAATTAAGTTGTGTTTCCTGTAAAGGAACAGTTATGATGTCTTATCTAAAACCTTAACCCTTATATTGCTGGAACCGACTTCATGCTTATGTAAACAGGTTAGGTCCAGGCCAGCCGCCGAGTAAATTGGCCTGTGATCTAACTTGTTTGCTACTCTGAATATCTCTCTTCATAAAACTAAGTAGATAGTTAAAGTTTTGGAAAGCAGGCGACATAAAAGTCGATTTCTAGAAAATAACCCAGCGTTCTAAGGGCTTAACCCTTGATCAATCTACAGTCTGCCTCTTTCACTGAGGCAAAAGAAAATCGGTACATAATTGGTTGGTTAAAAGTGGTAAATCGAAATACAAAACACTTCACATATGAACATTTTATTTCTCTCACACTATTTTAAAGGTCGTCTGAAGCAGACAGATACAACTCGGAAATTAATCGTATTAACCCTTTACCAAACGCCAAATTTTCGACTGTCCCAAATTGAAAGAGTTTGCAGACGAAAATTAAAAATGTGATGAAATTGAAAAATTATCTTTCAATAGGGTAGAAAACATTGTGGGAAAAGTAGAAATTGCTCGTTAGGAGCAATTTCTCCTTTTCCCACAATGTTTTCTAAAGTCGTCTGCAACAAACTGCTCAAATGTCGTTATTGTTTGGGAAAGGGTTTAACGCCTGTATGTGGCGTCACATGTCTCTAAACGGTAACACTATGCTGTGTCAACTCTGGTAAAATAAACTTTTCACTCTCGGGTGTTGGAACAACTTTCTTTTCTGATCATCGTCAAACGACAGATATTGATAAACATTATTATACATATTCACTTTATTATCGATGTTGATGTTATCCACTGTCTACATTTTTATATAAATGTGTTTGTAGGAACATCTATAGACGTTTGTTTGTCTATGTTGTATGTGTTGAATATTCTTGTAATATTTATATTCTTATTCTATTCTCATTGTAGATCGTCATGTTGGCAATATTTAATTTCATGTATTTCATTCTCGTATTTATGTTCATTGAATTATGTTAAAAATATACCTAATGGGCTTATAAGCCTTATGGAATTATATAAATAAAAACTTTCAATTTTTAAGAACATTCATATCGGTGTTATGTTTAAGAACCAAATTGATGTGATTTTGATGCTGCTATAAATGATGGTACGAATTAAAAAAATATACTCTTAATCTTAAGATTCATCTTGATCTCTACTTTGCCGCACCTTAATGTTATCAACGATGATAACTTAATGATTTACGTTCGATGAAAACACGTCTTTCATTGAAAACAAAAATTCCTTCCCATCGAAAACAAAACAGTTTAAAAGTAAGATGTAAGATGTAAGATGTAAGTAAGGCATGGTTTGTGAAGGAGAAGTGTTTGTTCTATCTGAAGATGTGGTAAAAGTTGATTGATCCATCACGCAATTAAAGGACAATATAATTTACATAATAGATACAGGTGAAGTGTTAACACAACGTTTTGATGTAGACATCAACATGTCCTTTACAATGAGTTTTTTATAAGGCGCCTTGTTAGACGCAAGTTTAAAATGGACCCAGATCAGAGAAGTGGTGACAGCGAATAATGAATCCTGTTCCGAAATGAGTTGACAGAATCATGAATTCTGATCTGAATAGAGTTTAAAGAATAATGGAACCTAGTCCGGTTTTGACAGAATCATGGATCCAGATCCTAGAAGAATAGACCGATTAACGGATTCAGATCCTAGAACAGTTGACAGAATCATGGATCCAGATCCTAGAAGAATAGACCGAATAACGGATTCAGATCCTAGAACAGTTGACAGAGTCATGGATCCAGATCCTAGAAGAATAGACCGAATAACGGATTCAGATCCTAGAACAGTTGACAGAGTCATGGATCCAGATCCTAGAAGAATAGACCGAATAACGGATTCAGATCCTAGAACAGTTGACAGAATCATGGATCCAGATCCTAGAAGAATAGACCGAATAACGGATTCAGATCCTAGAACAGTTGACAGAATCATGGATCCAGATCCTAGAAGAATAGACCGAATAACGGATTCAGATCCTAGAACAGTTGATAGAATCATGGATCCTAGTCAGGTTTTGACAGAATCATGGATCCAGATCCTAGAAGAATAGACCGAATAACGGATTCAGATCCTAGAACAGTTGATAGAATCATGGATCCTAGTCCGGTTTTGACAGAATCATGGATCCAGATCCTAGAAGAATAGACCGAATAACGGATTCAGATCCTAGAACAGTTGATAGAATCATGGATTCGGATCCGACAAGAATCATAAGTCAAAATCAAAAAGGATAAAAAATCATTGATCCAGATGCGATAATGATTGATGGAATCATTGATCAAGATCTGAAAACAGTCGAAAGAAGCCAGACCTGAGATGAGATGACTGAATCATGAATCCAAAATCCAAAATCCGATTAGAATTGAAAAGAAATCCGCAGCGTCACAATCTTCATAGCAATGCATGTTTTATAAAGAGTTATGATTGTCTCTATCCTTTCGTGTTTTCATAATAAATATTCCTACACGAAAGGCGGTTCATGCTTGTCGGCATAAGGTGAAGAGATAAGAGAAAAATCGTTTATGATTAAAGCCCAACTAATTCTGTGACTTAAGTTCGTTTTTGCTGAATAGCCCACACTTTCCAATTAACGGCGAATTGCTTTCGACTCAACCCTGGATTTAATAAACTGTATTTTTCCTTTTTTTGGTAAATAGCAAAAACATTTTATATCGGAAGGGCGTATCTTACTTATAATCAGGTAAAACTGACACCCATTTAAAAACCGAATCCATTGCAGTGTGAATTTTATTCAAGACGCAGACTAAGGTATGTGTACTTATCCCTTAATAGAAAATTTCAATCAACGACATTTATCATAATCATTTAGGTATTTCTTAGAAAGAAAATAAAAAAAAAAATAACGACAGTTCGTCCGATTTTCACCGCCCTACCTTCTTTATCGGTGCCTTTAAATTCAAACAAGTGTATCATGCTTACCTTGGATTCAGAATTCAGGGATTTATTCAGTGCATATAAAAACATATTTCTTATAAAATGCATTAATTTTGTCCCGCATCATGAAAAGGTGAACTTAAGGGATGTGGAAGGAGTTTCTCGCTGGTCTAGGGATCAGTGGAGTCGAAGCCTACCTGCGCATTTAAATGGACTGTCTCACAGATTATGCTATGTGAGTAACACACAGTAAAAAATAAAACGTTGATTCAACCCTTTACCAAACGGCAAATTTTCGACTGTTCCAAATTAAAAGAGGTTGCAGACGACATTCCAAAAGTTGATGAAATTGAAATATAATCTTCTGATAGGAAAGAAAACATTGTAGGAAAAAGCAATTTCTCCTTTTTCAACAAAGTTTTCAAGAGTCGTCTGCAACAAACTGGTCGAATATCGTTTTTGTTTAGTAATGGGTTAAACTGATCATCGAGATTTCATGTGGATATACGGGGTTGACCGTGGACGACCGTGGTGCAGTGGTAGAGCGTCGGCTTTTTGTACCGAGGATCCTGGGTTCGATCACCGTTTTGCGCGGTTAAAATTCCCTGGACTTACCCACATATTGGCCCGAAAACTGGCTTAGTATCCTGGAATCAGTCATCGAGAGTGAATCTTATAAACTTCAAGCTTCCGACGCAATCGATGTAAAATAAATAAGTAAGTAAAACAGCTGGGCTATAACTGACCCAGGCCCATTTACCGTTCAAGCGGTCGAAAATATAATTCCATATCGGAAAGGGCGTGTTTCATTCTAGCACAGTAGTGAACTAAGGAAACCCGACATGTGAAGCGAGTTAGTATAGGGTGGTAACGTTAAAAGGGCGTTCTTGAAGGGAATTTCGAACACGTTTATCTTTATAAAAATGATACTATGCTGTTACCCGATGTAAGGAAACACTGTGTAAAGAGAAAATGCTTGTATAGGGCTTGTGTTTAATTGTTTGTTAAGAAAATGGCGTTTATTATGATAATGTAAAGTGTGGAGTAGGAATCAGGCATGAAAGGATTTTCCGTAAACCACGTACACCCAGACCTGCCCGAGAAACACCAGTATCAGGGATACTGATTTATATGTTCCAGGGTTCTCTTTATAGTTCAGTGGTATTCAAGGTCAGATTTCAAAGAATATCGAATTACGGTATCGGCCGTTTTTGTATGGTTTATTGCTTTGTGCTTCGTTGAAAACCAACTCCCATAAACCAAGAAATTCCGTAAATCTACCCTTCATTGCGTTTTATATTTTATTGTTTTGGTCCAGATCAGCCAGGCATGGCCAAGTCGTGACCTTAACAGTGTCAAAAATGTCTATCTCTCGTCTTATAATATGGTCGAACACGTGTCACCGGCAGCATAGCATGGTAGTATACGTATACCAATTCTTCTATTTAAAATGATTACAATTAGAATCACAATGATTTTGATGATGCTGATGATGATGATTTTGATGTTGATGCTGCTGCTGCTGCTGTTCATGGGGATTTTGGTGGTGGTGATGATGATGATGGAGAGACGATGATGATGATTTTGATGTTGATGCTGCTGCTGCTGCTGTTCAAGGGGATTTTGGTGGTGGTGATGATGATGATGGAGAGACGATGATGATGATTTGCTTTCAATGATTATACCAATGTTTTCTTTAAGATATAACTACATAGACCAATTATATGCACAGAACTACAATTATTGCCATTTGAAGATAAAGCAAAAGGTGTGATTAATAGTAGGGCACATAATCAAGATAAATTCTTATTCTTTTTTTAACCCTTTACCAAAACTAAATTTTCGACTGCCCCAAATTGAAAGAGCTTGAAGACAACATTCCAAAATATGATGAAATTGAAAAATAATTTTCTGATAGGACAGAAAACATTGTGGAAAAAGGAGAAATTGCTCGTTTTTCCACAATGTTTTCCAGAGTCGTCGGCAATAAACTGGTCAAATGTCGTTATTGTTTGGTAATGGGTTAAAGACAAACCTCATAAAACCTTTTAATCGATGTTGTAATGTTTGGATACATAACTTTGCAGTTGAACTTGCAGCGCAAACAGTTACGTCTCGGTTGTAGAGATCCCTGTCGGTGAAAGATGGAAAACGACCATGTCGAGGTAAAACAACAAAAGTATTATTTACTGAGTATGCTCTGCCCGTGTCTATAATGTTTTCACTACATATCTAAAACATCTAAATCTTTCTTGCACGTAAACAGCTGGGAGTGGATCGGATATACAACAGTGTAGTGTTATGCTATATGAAAATTGAAATAATTTTAGGCCAGCGAATGTATCGTTAATGCGTTCAAGTACATACATAGTTTGAAAATGAAATACGTACATGTAGTTTGAAAATGAAATACGTATATATATGCGTTGTCTACATGAGCGTATGTTAATGTATGAATGTTGATTAAAACTGGCCAATAAACTTGACACTTATTACTGGAGGCTCATTCAACATGCCAATCATATGCGTTGCATTTTGGACAACATATCCAGAATTTGTTGGGTTTACGTAGAAAGTTTTAAATAAGAAATCAAAATGTACCTTGGTCAATTCTTAGGGTTAATAACAGATGCAACATTTTGTCATAATTGATATCTTATGTAGTATTTACGTTTGTCAAGAGTTTGTATTTACCGTCTAACTCATCTTTCTTTTTTATTCATTGATTTACATTAAGACTGTATTATTTCAAAATTATATTTTGTTTCATCTATATGTTTGTTTATCCATGTTTGTGCATCGATATGCATTTGTACGGGTCCTCCATCATACCACATAATGAATGGTAACCCTTTATCAATACTAATACAATCGATAGTGGACGTTCCCTTGAAAGACCTCCGAATCCCTAACATCACCCAGCTGTGATGGAATTCGAGTCGCTGTTCAGGGAGCAAACCAATGGAGGAAGATTATTCTGAAGGACAGCCAGTCTGTGCACAGCGGTCAGTACATTACTCCCCTTCACTGGCTGATGTACACATATTTTACTGTAACAGAATTAGTATGGCTGTGAATGATTATGAAAAGTTGCAAGAGTTCTACTAGCCCCCATTGCTGTTTTTATGTATTTTGTTTAAGTAATGTGTTAACGTCTACATCTTTTTAAGTAAAAATAGCAGACGATTCTTCAAGATCCACCTCTGACCACGAGAGAAATTTCTCTCAACATTCTCTCTATAATTTTACACCATTGTACGGGGTTTACTTTAATTTGAGACAGTCACAAAACCCTATATGATGAAATGTGTTAAATTCAAAACTGGGATAAAGAGAGAGCAAAGAAACATCATGCGGCAAAATAAAGTTATCAACAGTTTCCATTAGAGATTCTATGCCCAACAATTAGTTTCCAGATATATGACATAAACATGGACTCCGATCTGTCAACACTGATAAGCCAAGATTTATCTGGTGGGGCTCTTGCATGTTGATAAACGTCATATAGCTTCCTCGTATAGAGGATAATAAAACACTGAGGGTTTCCCAGCTATAATAGACTATATCGAGGGTTCAGTACAATACTATATAGTAAGTGCTTCAAGTTTATGAAGCACTTACTATAGTCTTGCATTGCACCCTCGATATGCTATCGTCTGATCAGAAAAAAAGATTTCATCATTGAACAATCGAGATTAATTATGAATTGACCAGCCGAAATACTCCCCCCCCAAATGAATATTTATAAAGCTTTAATCAATTAATGTGTCTACAGCCCTCCTTTAAACAAATGCACGTATACATTGCTTTTTAATAGTTCCTATACGAAGGTTCAGTCCAAGAATACAGTTAGTTCTTTATAAAAGGTAGGGACATCCGTGGCCTTGTGGTTAGATTTCTTATCTTGAAATCAGAATGCCCCTTTCAAATCCCGTTGGTGGCATTTGGACTTGCACGAGAGGCAGTTTCCCGACTGACTTACGGAGTGCCGATGGTATTACTTGGCTTGATTTGCTCTTATAGGTAGGTTAGTAGGCTGTGATGAATCAAAACTACATCACGACAGGTGCATATAACCTTTGACAAGGGAGATATCACAATACCTTTTCACCGCTACTCCTTTCACCGAAAAAACGAAAGTTCAATGCGGTAGTTAACGTTAATTTCCGGCGTTTTGTTCGCTCCTTGAGGTCTTTCACTCTGTTAAAATCCTTATGTGGCCTTATGTAATGTTTCTGTTTCCCTTAAGGTGAGAGGTTTAATGACAGTTAACCCTTAATCCGATAGTAAGATATTTTGATACAAGACGTAATCTCGTTACAGAGTTAAAATTGTTAGCAGCTGTTGATTTTCCCTGACGTTTCTGAACCGTGGAAAGACAACGAAAGCCTGGTGAATCCTGCTGGGCAACCATATGAATGTCCATCGCCTTTTCTTTCCGTTAAGTGACCACAATCGACATAATCAACTTTTAGACACTGTCAAGTAGAATTGGTGTGTAGCGTAACGACTAGGTGGTCAGCAGAACAGGATATCATAAGGGGTTCCCAATTCAAGCCTTTATAGTACTTCTTCGACAGAAGGCACCCGGTCCAGTTGAAGGTAGGTAAGTGACGGTGGTAGTCCTACAGACCCATGCCGCGGTTCAAAGCTGATGCATACAGGCATATCAGTCTCATGTCATCGTTAATTTATCGTAATTATGATCGCTGTCAATCAAATCCCATGACAGGTCAAATGATGAGGACAACCTCAACAGGTGGTCAACCGGTCAAGATATTCAAGTTTATAGACGGGGGAAAATCATTACCACATTGCCATTCATTCATGAAGTCATACCGCCTAGTCAGCAGTGACGTGCGTTAACTCATTACCACTTAACGCTACATTTTTGCGTCTTGCAACAGACGACTTTAAAAGAAGGCATTGTGGCAAAAGGAGATAATGCCTGTCACAAGCTTTTTTTTCTTTTTTCAATCTGTTTTCATCTCACAACAGCAGAACTGAAAGGTTTTTATCATGTTTACTAAGCTTTTATATAATCGCTTGCGTCAAGTGAAAAACTGTCGTCTGCAGGTGGTAAAGAGTTAATATGGAAAGAGTCTGGCTTGATGCTAAGTCATAGCGGAATTGATTTTGGTCGTTATTTGGCATTACATGTCACATCTAATCTGTATCACAGCTCTATGCATCCATGAATCAATTTCTTCATTTGGAATATTGTAACTGGTCCTTATACATAAACAAAAATAAGTCATGCATCTAGGACAAATGATACATACATGTATACATATAAAAAAGAATACATTGTGCTGTGCGACACAATATCCTCTTTGTTTAGACATATTGAAAGCAGCAAGAAGAGGCAAGAGCTAAGGTAGAACATCCATTGTCCGCCATTTTTAATTGCTTTCCTTCGTCGGTTTACTTCGGTCGTTCTCGATATACATCGGTCTGGGGCGGAACTATTCGCATCACACCGAATAGCTCCGTCCACGACCGATGTATACCGAGAACGAACGAGGTAATCCGACGAAAGAATGGCGGGATATGGGTGTTCTACCTTAAAGAAACACACATCTGATAGGAACTAGGTGGATTCACTGTTAGAAATGTAGATTATGTTCGTCTTGAACAATTCTCTGTTTACGTCATTAGTACATTGAAGATCATATATAGTGGAACACGTATATATATGAGATACACTGTTGAAATCGTTTTTGTACTGATATCAGACAATAATCTCTCTATCTTCGGTATCAGAACGATTATTCTTACATGAGGGAAACGCCAAACTATAGGCTAAAGAGCAGAATTGATTTCAAGTCTCTTTATATTAGAACAACGGTGGCTGATATAGGATGCAGGTTTACCAATGCGCACATATATCGATGACGTTAACTTCTTTAACATGTGGCGAGTTTGAAAGTTTCCTTACAAAAAAAATGACAAAATGTTTGATATGATTCGTTCTTTATTATCCATCCACGATTTGCACGAATAATCAAGTGAAATATATCGCTTTAATACTTGGTTTTAATGCCATCTGTTCTCACATTTCCGAGGCAGGGAAAGTGTTAATGCCGTTTATATGATAGACCGGATAGTTTTATATTCACTTACACCACGGCTGTAAATCAACTGTCACAGAGTGTCAACAGAAAAGGTTATTCATACGTCTGAAGGGAAGTGACGGCTAGGACAAAACCATTCCGAATAAACATGGCGACGTGCTATGGTTTGTTCTGATGGTCTGCTTATGGGCTAATGTAGTTTTCAACAGTTGTTCACATTTATCACGTCCACCTATATATTTAACTGGTATTACCGTAACGTAAACGTGTCGATGTATTACTTCATTGAGCTGGAATCAGGCCTTGTTTTTAGAACATTGTAACCACAAAAAAGAAAAAGGAGTGATCCAATTTTGTTTTTACGGGAGTAGTGTTGTATTTCTTCAACATAATGTTATCAGACCGAATGTCAGAGCATTGTTACCAAAAAAGGACGTGGAGTGTTTCTTTTATGTAACTTCTGTATTGGTACGCGCATTAAATGTGTATAACGATAAAAGTTCTGATAACAAATGTGTCAGACCGTCATTTTTTATGATCCCTCGTTGCATAACCGTACATACAAATTAGGAAACTCTATGGGAAAACGAAAGGAAAAATATTTCTCCATTAATATGTACATACCTTTTAACCTTAACCCATCCACAGCTGAAGGCATAGGACGACATTGTAAACAACAATTAGACAAATCACGCGAAGGGCAGTAAAATAAGGGTTTAATGACAAAAGGCAAATATAATCCTTGAGTTAACAAATATACCACCAGTGGTTGTTTTTTTCAATTTGAACCTAAGCGTCATATATATATATATATATACTTGATAATTCCTTTAAACATTTAAAGAAAATGCCATTAACGAGTATTTCCCTCGTTATATGAATGATTAATCCTTATTTCTCCAAAGTTATTATTATTGTTAATGATAGCAAGTTGTTAAAGGCATTTTTTGCCAACCAGTTACGAAAGTCCCATTCGTGAGAAAAGGTTAAACAGTTAACTATAAAGTGTTTTGAATAGGTCTTACGACGGGTATGGCAGATTTAGGGATGGGAGCATTATTTATAGCGCATAATCTCTTATTCTAATAAATAAAACATGCACCGCTTAGATCTAAATCAATATCAAACAAATTCAACACTTTTATATGGAATATACTTCGACTGCACACGGCGACATGGCATTACCATATAAACTACTTTTCTGAGCATGTATATGTACAGTATGTCGATGGGACAGAAGCCTAGATAATTTTGTAGGAGGATATTTCCTTCTTTTTTTTTCTTCTTTTCTTTTTTTTTTTCAGTTTAAACAATTTTATTTCAAGTACAAAGTTACATAGCTTGACATTCATTTACATGTATTCATATTGATATACAATATCTTGTAGTATTAAGCCCATAGACACATTCACTAATATATATTATTTATCAAACATAAAGTCGATGGATATGTCTTTCCAAATCATATTCAAATTCAAAGACAGAATGCAAGTTTATTATCAAATAAAATGTTCAGGAAGAAAAGGGCTAATGTAAATAAGTGTTCAGAGATTAATGTTTTCCTCCTCTATGAAAAAATTACCCAACGCTTACGTTAGTGTACGTCAACCTGGCCTCCTGTATGACGTCTTTATCAACATTAGCAGAAAATAATAACTCACATTTTAACATGATACATTTAAAGTCTGGTTTCAATTTTGACCTTCCTCAAAGTACGAAGAAACGGTTAAGAATTGATACGTTCCTACTGATGAAATTGGATACCTTTTTGCAAATGTTATAATATACCTTATCACATTTGTTAACTTTTTTGAAAAATGTTATAGAATAAACTGATATAATAAGAAAATTTACGCAGTTTAAGTCCACAAATAATTATGTATCTTTAATCAGAATGCCTGTGATTTAACGCAATTTTCAATAATTATCAGTTACATCACAAGGTTCCGTGGATCCTAGCGAGTTGTACAGTATGTTGTTGACAAGGAATCACATTTTTCTGTCATACTATCACTACAATTAGTCAGCTTGTTCTCAAAGGAGGTCAGTATCAGCATTGTTCGTTTTTCTTTTTTGGAAAGACGAAGTACAGTCTAACTTGTGTTAAGCAACCACCCCTTTAAGCAGCCAACCTGCCTTAAACAGCCACTACAGAAAGTCCCATTGTTAGATTTATAGCGTACATCAATATGTATTAAGCAGCCAACCTGTCTTAGACAGCCAATTTACTCTGTCCCATAGGCTGACCTCTTAACACAAGTTTGACTGTACTATTATCTAACCCCCTTCCTTCCTCACACGAGTAGGAACCCTACCCGTCACAACTGTGGTACATGTTTCATACAACCAAACAACTCTTTTTCACAGAGATGAACATTGAAACAAACGTAATACTTCTAATATATCTAATATAACAACAAATCCTTGGATACATAATGTAAACGACTTATAATTATTGTTAATTGCCAACATTGGTACATGACATAAGCGACTCGGAATTAAACATGTCTGTCCCTAGACTAGTATGGGTTCCCTTCCCCTTACTACGTTATACGTTATTACTTTAAGTAAGGTCAGGGAATCAGACAATCTCTAGACTAGCTGTGCTATTTTCAAAATTGTACAGGTTGATGCGACCGTGTGAGTTGTGGTCAGAGGCTTAGAGCTGCTATTATCATGGTGCGGACAATAAAGTAAAAAAGCTCTTTATCTATTTGTTTTCTGAGTCATGAACATCACGACGTGTCCATTAAGAGACATAAATGGTGACGCATGATCCGAATTGAGTCCCGAGTTATAGAAAATGAAATGAAATCATGGGGACCAACAGGAATCTATTGGCAACGCATTTTAAGCACAATCCTTAACCTATTACCAAACAATAACGACATTTGATCACCTTGTTGCAGACGACTCTTGAAAACATTGTTGGAAAATGAGAAATTGCTCGTTACCAGCAATTTTTCCTTTTCCATCAATGTTTTCTAACTTATCAGAAGATTAATTTCCAATTTTAACACATTTTGAAATGTCATCTGCAAAGTCTTTCAATTTGGGAAAGTCCAAATTTTGGTGTTTGGTAAAGGGTTAAAGGGGGCTTTGTGACCAGTTATGTATCCAATGACTAACAAACAAAAGTTATAAAGCACGAAAAATATTGTTCCTGTGACCATTGCCTTACACCGAGAAAATGATCGTAACAAGACTTTAAATAAATGCCTCACGATTAATTCTCATGATTACATTAAGTCAGTCGAATTGTTTAAAAACTTACCCCAGTTTACTCACTCAATGTTATGTACCGCCATCATATTTACAGGTTTTATTTATCGGATTTCTCGAAAATCCCCAAAAGAATTAGAACTGACAATTAATAACGAGTGCATGTCAAATTTGTCATCTCTCGAAGCGTGTGGACCGCACGGAATGGATTTCTGAATTACTAAACCATTGTCCAGGTTTTTTCACACTTCACAAAGCATTTCCACGTCTAATGGAAATTCTCACCTGGGTATCTCTTAGCAACAGTTGACCGTGTCCGACCACGAACAAAGGCGCTATTTACGGGATGGCTGGACCATGCTGTGGACGCTGACCAGTGCTCACGTGCTGGACAGGACATCGGAAACAGGGGGACAGCTGGACACCAAAGTGTCTACAGCACTCCCTCATAAAGAACTATATAATTAATTCCAATTTAGCCTGTGATCCTGGCCATTGGTTATACTCTGCAGTCGGTTTATATGCACGAGCCAGAGACATGTCTTGCAAAGTTTTGTACGCTAGCTTTCCTCGCAAACGTTAATACAATGACAAAAAAGAGTACGTCAGAAAAGCGTTAACTTAGACGTCAACGGAGCATACGTCCTACCTGTGAAATCGCTATCGTACTTTTAAACTCATGTATACGTTTTATTCACACAAAGTAACTTTTGATATTCGATGGTTACGGTAATGTTGTAAAAGTAGACGTAAAGTTACGAATCCTGCAATGACATGTCCAAGAAATCTGTTAAATACGACAATTCAAAGTATAAAAGTAACATTTATTTTGTGATTTTTGGTAGAAACCAACGTTGCTTGATAAGGAACTGTTCAAATCAAGCAGTTTGTTCTCATGTCACAATTGGTTATTGAGTCGTCAGCTCACATGCGTTTAATAACGTTCATGATTAAGAAAGGGCCAAAACGAAAGACGGATAGGTCATTTTACGAACAATATCACTGCTCTCAAATACATTCAGATGACGTACAAAGAATGTCTAAAAGTAGTGCTTTCTTTTCTTTATGTCTATCCTATTTTAAGATTTTCCAATACCATGCATGCATCGAGACAGACAAAAGAATGACGTTTCCATGGGTTTTACTTTCACCCACGTATAAGTATAATAAAGGTTATGAGATCAAATCGTTGACTGTACGTCTGAGCTGGTGTGGTCGATTACACTAAACTCTGCAAACACTTATTCCCTCTTTGTGCAGGATAGTGATGTAGTGGTAGAGCGTAGGTTTCTGGACACGAGGGTCTTGATTTCGAATGCTGTGAGTAGCGGGATCTGCCTTGCGACCTTTAATTTATCCACATTCGGCGCGAATACTGGTTATGTATCCAGGAAGCAGAATCGAGAGTGGCTAATCTAAGTTGTAAGAACTTGTTTCACAATCGATGTAAAATGAATAAGTTTAAACTAAACACTTCTTCCCTTAACCCATACCCCTTATCCAACTTACCATTGTCTTATCCCCAAACTCATACCCCTAATCTATACCTCTAAAACCTACCTCTGAGCCAAACCCTAGCCTTTACTCCTCATAACCATAACTACTACCCCTAGCACATACCCCTAGCTCCTAACTACTACCCCTAGCACATACCCCTAGCTCCTAACTACTACCCCTAGCACATACCCCTAGCTCCTAACTGCTACCCCTAGCACATACCCCTAGCTCCTAACTACTACCCCTAGCACATACCCCTAGCTCCTAACTACTACCCCTAGCACATACCCCTAGCTCCTAACTACTACCCCTAGCACATACCCCTAGCTCCTAACAACTACCCCTAGCACATACCCCTAGCTCCTAACTACTACCCCTAGCACATACCCCTAGCTCCTAACTACTACCCCTAGCACATACCCCTAGCTCCTAACTACTACCCCTAGCACATACCCCTAGTCTCTAACTACTACCCCTAGCACATACCCCTAGCTCCTAACTACCCCTTGCTCCTAACCCTAGCACATACCCCTAGCACATACCCCCTAGCTCCCAACTACTTCACCCCTAGCACACACCCCCTAGTCTCTAACTACTACCCCTAGTACATACCCCTAGCTCCTAACTACACACCCTAGCACATACCCCTAGCTCCTAACTACTACCCCTAGCACACACCCCCCAGCTCCCAACTACTCACCCCCAGCACATAACCCCTACAGTTCCTAACCACCCCCCAGCACATACCCCTTGCTCCTAACTACTACCCCTAGCACATACCCCTTGCTCCTAACTACTACCCCTAGCACATACCCCTAGCTCCTAACTACTACCCCTAGCACATACCCCTTGCTCCTAACTACTACCCCTAGCACATACCCCCTAGCTCCTAACTACTACCCCTAGCACATACCCCTAGCTCCTAACTACTACCCCTAGCACATACCCCTAGCTCCTAACTACTACCCCTAGCACATACCCCTAGCTCCTAACTACTACCCCTAGCACATACCCCTAGTTCCTAACTACTACCCCTAGCACATACCCCTTGCTCCTAACTACTACCCCTAGCACATACCCCCTAGCTCCTAACTACTACCCCTAGCACATACCCCTAGCTCCTAACTACTACCCCTAGCACATACCCCTAGCTCCTAACTACTACCCCTAGCACATACCCCTAGCTCCTAACTACTACCCCTAGCACATACCCCTTGCTCCTAACTACTACCCCTAGCACATACCCCTTGCTCCTAACTACTACCCCTAGCACATACCCCTCAACATCATATCAACCTCCTTAATGAGCGTACTTGAACGGTCATTATCCGAGTCATCTTCATATAATCGATGTGACAGAACGACGACCACTATAGTCATTCATAAACTATTTTAATACTGGAATCATGCATGGTTTACCAATTAAATTAAATATAATTATGACGTAGTGTAAAACCCGTTCAACAACAACAACGTACAAGACACAGGCTACTCAAGAGGTTTCCGCAGAGAAGTGATTCCTTATAAAATTAAAAGTATGCCATGTGGATATTTCTGCTAGTCGTACATGTATACCATGTCGAAAGAGACATACTTCTAGATCAATAAGATGGCTTATCCCCGCCCGTCACACAAAAGAGAACCTCTACATAATAGGGCTCCTTTTTTAATCAGTCGAACGAATTTGAACTGTCGAAAATAAGATGGCGGGAAACAAAATTGTAAACCCTTTACCAGATACCAGACGGAATTTGGTACAACTGTTAAAGTTATCGATACAAAGATGTAGACGCGTCTTTCCCATCTCCATCTTAACCAGTATCAAACGATGAAGATGCTTCAATCCAATCTATATCTTCATATAGGCCATGTATCATGATGTCATGAAATCTAACTAAATCATTCCATAAAAACGTTCCTTTTCTAAAGTCATTGAAAGTACAAACACACCAAAGTGAAGAACTGATGTAACGATAAGTCACTGGGTCGCACGAACCACTTCTGGGAGGCTGATTTGATTAGCGGTTTACAGACACGCGTATTTAGAGCGAAAAGGACGGGAAATGAATACAAAAGAGCATTTCTGAAACTGCATATAGGGGTTATACTGGATAATTTTCAGAGATCCAGCAATTAGAATGATTTATTGGAATGTGTGATAACATTTCGAATATTCCACCCCCACCCCCCATTGAACTAGATTAATAAAACTCTTACGTTATTGTATATGCTGGCATTATAACGATGAAACGCCCTAGGAACTTATTGACGAGTCTCTAACATATATCTGGTCTGGATATTTTGATAGATACATGTCAGGTTATATCTCAGTATTAACGATTTCAAAAGCACAGAAACGAATTGCTGAATTTGTTAACCAATTTGATGACAACCGTGAGTTAAAAACACTGTTGATGCGTCATGCGTTCAAAAGAAATATACGAATTGTCTTTAACTAAAAAGACATTTATGATGCAACCTATCTCGTATTACGAACCGTCTCCTAATATGGCAAACCAATGTTATTTGCATCTTTGGCATTTTCCACCGGTGCTTTGTGTCTGGAAGTTTCGGAGAGAAAATCGATCGTCTTTTCAAAGCACTCGGAAAATAAAAGGATGTTTCTCAAATGTTCTCTTTTCACAGACTAACTATTTTGTTCGCTGCGATTAGAAAAGACATCATATTATTTGCGTTCACAAGCAACCAGCTCTGTTCCCTTTATCTATTTTTAGAAAATTACCAATCATTCTTAGGGTTTAAAACTTTATGGTTAGATAAGAGCCATATCGAGGTTTAATGGTGAGTACTGCGTTATCAAGTTCGTCAAATTTTACAGACCAACTCGGAGAAATTGGACTCTTCCATCGAGTTATGGTAACCAAAAACGCATTTCCTTAAACTGTGAAAACCTGCTGTAGCGACTGTCCATGTCAGTCCTATGTCTGACTTTCTTAGCCTCTGTAGACTACATTTCGATCTCATCATTGAATGATTAAACTAAATGGTTCGTATGTAAATCACCTGAAGACAACTGACACCGATGCTTTGTTTACTAAATAAGTCGTCTGAATGAGTGTCCAAAACTCGTTTTGTTAAAGGGTCGATATAAGAGTACCGATACTCCCGTTGGGGTTTTGATTATTTCAAACTGACAACGGGCTGCCATCTCGGAGACGCAAACTCCATTAATATCATGGATGGACTCAACGCTTTTATGCCTAGAGGGGACCTTCAAGGAAGTCATTGTTTCAATATAAATCTATATCATGGTTGCACGTTACGTTTGTGTAGTGAAATCTTTTCAACCATTAATATATTAAAAGCATCCATGAATTTGTCTGTGGAAAGTCAACTTATGGATTTTCATGAGATGTAGAGTCCTGACTGATTTACGAAATGCCGACGTTTCTCTCCTGCTTTACTAGCCATTGTGGGCAGTTGAGTATGGAGCATTCCTCCATCTTTGTGAGTCGGGTATCGCGACACAATTGGAAGAATAATAACGCGATTTAAAACCCTTTAAATAAATATGAAAACAAACTGATGGAAGAGAAACGTTAATGGGTGCAAGTTTATTGAATAAGAGTGCATACTTATTTTCATTGTCATGCAGTTAATTGTATTTTTAAGGACAATGAGCTTGCATGCTTAGGTTTTAATGCACTTTATTCTGTGAAGTTCAATATTAGACATGTTTAGCATCTGACCTGAGTCGATAATGGTCTCGAAGTGAAGACACACGACTGTACGGTGAAGCCCATTATGTCGTGAGCCGGGGACAATACTAAGTAATTACCTGATTAAGTCTGAAGTAATTCCGCACGACCGGACATCAAGGATCAGCTAACGGTGTATTGATTAGACCACAAACACACGGAATGATGGTTGAACGTCTATCACTCGTAACTCGTGATCATGGGTGAGGTAAAAATCCCCATTTGTTTTAACCCTTTCCCAAACACAGAATTTTGGACTGCCCCAAATTGAAAGAGTTTGCAGACGACATTTCAAAATGTGATAAAATTGGGAAATGATCTTCTGAAGGGCAGAAAACATTGCGGGAAAAGGAGAAATTGCTCGTTACGAGCAATTTTTCCTTTTTCCACAATGTTTTCCAGAGTCGTCTGCAATAGAGTGGTCAAGTGTCTTTATTGTTTGGTAATAGATTAAGCCTCTCTGGAGAGTTATTGCCGAGCTACTGCTGTCAATCCATGTGTTATGACTATAACGTTATAATTTTGTAATGGCTATAGATATGCATTTTGCTATTTATGCTTCATTGAATTGAATTGAGTTGAATTCGATATACCGAGGGGAATTAATGCTTCATAAAGATGAATTAAACTAAAGGGAATATACTGAGGGGGTTTCATGCTTCATAAAATTGCATTGAAATCAAATGAATATACTGAAGTGAATTATACATAATCCAATAAAGTGCCTTGTCAAGCACGTGTCAGTAATCAAACCACCAATATCATTTATTCCAACATGTCTTCTTTATCTTGTTATATTCGATGCAATCTAAATGTGAATATGTATATAGAGACTACCATATCCATTGCGTGTCAGTATATGTTTATTAACTACGAGCTTGCGTGATTTTGAAATGTCTCAACAAAAACTATGTTTTGTTATGAAGGGATCAATATTATGATCTAATAATAGCATAGGAAAGTAACTACAATGTAGGGTTTGTAGATGATATGAAACAGTTAGCTCACTGAACAGGCCTCGTATATGATCCAATTGTGATTTAACAGACTTTTATCCAGATTTGGATGAAATTCAAATGTTTTCTTTTTCAAATTGTACGTGTATATAGTAATTAATTTAGTAATAATGTCTTCTTGTGTAGAATTCTGGGCAGTTGAATTGAACAATATTTCATTTTCTTGACAAATAAAGCACACATCGATGTTTTCTTTGTGTCCCGGCTATTCTAAACGAAACCGTGTATGGAACAATCAGTTATTCGTATGCTGTTCTTAAGACAGCCTAAATGTTAACATGATCTACTCTATATAGCACAAATTGATGATTTTTTTTTGGTGTCGCCGCCACCTTTAAACGCCTTTGAAAATGGCCATATACCATTTGAGGTGGTAGTGATCAATCCAATAAAGGGGTGATCACTTTACGGAGTTTGGAAATCCATATGTACCACTGTATTTTGGTCATTGGCATTGAAGCCATGTCATTCGCCAAACAAGACGATAAACCATTTGGGGGACAATCGGTTATTCGTATGCTATTCTGGATCCAGCCTAAATGTTAACATGAACTACTCTATATAGCACAAATTGATGATTTCTTTTGGTGTCGCTGCCATCTTTAAACGCCTATGAAAATGGCCATAAGCCATTTATGATGGTAGGGATCAATCCCATAAAGGGGAGATCACTGTGAGGAGTTTGAGAGGCCATATGTACCACTGTCTTTTTGGTCTTTGGGATTGAAGCCATGTCATTCGCAGTACAAGACATTACCATGTGGGGGACAATCGGTTATTCGTATACGGTTTTGTATCAAGCCTTAATGTTAACATGAACTATGCTATGTAGCCACATTCATCGGTTGTTATCTCGTCACGTGACACTATCACCGGAAGCCTTTCAAAAACGTTTAATTCCGTTTCTTTTACAAACAGTGACCTAAGGTTATCTACATCCATTTGCGTACAGTGTAAACAAATCCCTGCACATTCAGCTTTTATAAACGGCCGGTTGTTGTGCACGTATGTTTGTTAACCCTTAAAGTGCTGGAACCGACTTCATGCTATGCAAACAGGCTAGATCTAGGCCAATTAAATTGGCGGCTGGCCTGTAATCTAAACCGTTTGCTTCTCTGAGTGTCTTTCCTCAACGAAATCAAGCAGATATTGAAGGTTTTGGAAAGCAGATGACACTAAAATCTGTTATTCGAAAATTACCCAGCATTCTTAGGGTTAAGTTTGAAGGTGATGTCTTCAGTATTTCAAAGATAACACCTAACATCTATATGGGCTAGACGAACTTGACTGTCTTTTGCATAATCATATTGTTAGACATGTTTCTTAATTTGAATTTAGCCCCAAGCAGTATTGTATATTATACGTTATAATTTATATTATACATTTCGCTTTCCCTCTTGATAATTTACTTCATATTTAAATCATAGTATATGCATGCACATCTTCAATTCGACATTAACCGTCCCTATCAAACTGAATATTATGTATACCTCATTTATATAAATGAAGGCGAAACGGTACTTTTAGTTTGAAAAGGACAGAAACTGAATTAAAAGGACTATTTCACTGATTGAGATTCTAAAAATTTGAAATAAATTGTCTTCCATGACATCACAGATTTATAAAAGTCCCTTAAACTTTAAGGGACTTTTATAAATCTGTGATGTCATGGAAGACAATTTATTTATTTTTAAGTTAAAGCTTTTTAGTGAAACAGTGCTAAATATTTTCCGTTACTTTGTGATGAAGATATGGTACATTTATGTTGCTGATATATTAAGCCGTTTGAACGATTCTTTTCACAAGCACCGATCTAAAGTTTTATTATCCACAGGTGAGTGGCGGTAATCGAAGATAGCACCATCAATTGGGCCTCACAAACATTAGATTGGGCATTTCATTAATGTTTTCCATCATGCAAAATGATCGGCATGTGTGGACGTTTGCAATCAAAGTACTGAAAGGTATGGAAAACTCCTTTAATGACAACACAGATATTCAGCATCTTTAGAATGGTTTAAGAATGAACTTCTCTTTAAAGACGAAGATCATTTAAGTAAAAGATTTTAATTCTGTTCCCCACATACCATAAATTTTGGGTGGCAGTACTCATTAAACAATTTTGCAAGCATTATTTGTTTATATCTTATCGTTTGTTTGTCATTTTTCTGTAGGTTTGTGTGCTTAGGTTTCAATGATTAATGCTTATTGTATATCATGGGTGTTTTTTTTCTCGCCCAATAAGACTAGCCATTAAACAAATAACCTATTTTGTTTTCAAATTAAAAAACATGCCATTTTGATATGGTACTTTGAAACGCATTGCCAAATTGAACATAGTTGAATTCAACCTAAATAAAAGGTTAATGATGATATTTATTCTCGATTAAGTTTCACTCATCCTAGGTGTACATTTCGTGCATTGGACAAGTGTTTGATAAATAGATATTAAATCCTGTTAAAGAAAACACTTCACAAAATATTATCTCTGTATTTACAACGTTCTAACATTATATCCGAATATCTAGGTACATGATAAGCTTAGCACCAATGCAAACTCAGTATAAGATCGTTCGGGGTCCTGTGAGGCCATGGTGGTGAAGGTAGGGGACTTTTAACTCGGGGGTCTAGCGTCCAAGCCCCATTGTTACCTCTGGTTTCGTGGGAGTGGCCTTTGGTAATCTCTTCAGAGCCCTAGCCTAGATCCAGAAAAGACGTAACATAGCTACCACCATGGTGTTGACGGCGTTAACACCATACAAAGAAATTATCAATCGGAACTACTCGGGTATTTCCGTGATGTGTTTTCATTGGATAAACCCGATGTGTTCAGATTGAGAAATTATAACTTCGGTTATGTCAATCGGAAACCCTTTGCTGACGTCACACTGGTTTGGCACTTCGAGGATGTTTGTCACAAAGTCTATCGCGTCTGTCAATAAAGTCTAGACGGAGTCAACCTTATCCCAAACGTCGATAATGTCCTTTTCTTAGACAGACGATATGGATATACGAAAGTCGACAAGAATCATGTTGTGTATATTTGTATTTGTTGTAAAACACATTTTCAACGATACATTAGTTATGACCCAACCACCATGATTCGTGGATTCAAACCAGTGTTACATTTGTTACATCGAAGGAAAAATTCGCTTTCTGTTCAATTTTGAATCAGCTTTTGGGTTTCCATTGATAGTTTGCATTCCGTAAATATTTGGTTTTGGTATGGCATTATGCAAACTATTTTGACAAATAAAATTGTTCATTGAAAATGAAAGGGAAGTGATCTTCACATAGGCGTAGGAGCAGGGGGGGCCAGGGGGGGCCCGGCCCCCCAATATCCAGACTGGGGGGGCCAGAGTTTACTTTGGCCCCCCCAATATTCACAGTGGCAAATGAAGTTATTTGTATAGAAAAATAAAAGAAATGAAATTTAACAGCAGAATAAAAATAAATGTGCATTTTTGTGCTCGATGTAATACCAAATCGCCTTTTGTTACGAACAATAACCAAAATTCTTTTGACGTCATCATCGCAAATGGCAATCTGAACACATCGGTTTTATCCAATGAAAACTTAACTCGGATGATCCAAGCTGTAACTGCGTGACAGCTTGGAGGCGCCCTGCGATAAAAACGCGTCAGCATTCCCCCCCCCCCCCCCCCCCCCCCCCTCTGTGTGTGAGGGGTCCAATCGGCGTCGAGGAAAAATAATATGGGCACCAATCAGAAAGAAGGTGGAATTGACCAATAAGATTGCTTATTGCTTCCATTTCCGGTGATTTACAGAAAAAACAAAAACCTGAACGATTGTTAACATTTGATCGACGGGAAATATGAATTCATTTTTAAACCAAAGCAGAGTCATTTGATGAAATCCATTGTCGAAGGAAAAGACACTTTAGATTCAATTTTGATAAAGCATCCCTTACATAAAATAGGTAAACTCAACATTCTTTCGGACTGTTTGTCAACTCCATATCACGATGCTAAAAATTGAACATCAACGCCTCCCTGATTAAATTGATAAAAACAAAATCAACACGTTTGGTTTGAAGCGATTTGCTTCGCCACACTTATTTCGAAAACAATCCTTTGTGAATATTTGTATTATATTCCCATTCTCTTCTTCTTCGTCTACTCAACTCCTTCTTAGTGCTATTTTAGACTTGAGAACAAATTTGATTATGTCAAATGCCAATTTTAGAAAACACTATACTGTATATATATATTTATATGATGTAAATGTTATTGTAATTTAATTTGAATAAATGGGTTGTTGTATGACAATTCAAAGGAAAAAAACAAAACAAAATTTTCGGACGTATATCTTTCACGATGACTGTAAAGGTGTCCGAATAGAATCTGAATAGAATTACAGTCATCGTGAAAGATATACAGGTACGTCCGAAGTATTTCGGAACCATTTAATGTGTGATACCTTAAGATTTTTAATTGTGTTGAAAGTAAATTCATCATTGGTTCACGTAGATTTCTTTATATACTGAGAGAAACAACCCGAAAATTGTGATACATTTGAATAACGCATCAAGGCCACAAAGAAGTAGACAAAACTAGGCCGTTTGGGTCATCGATTTGTCAAGAAGTCTTTCTCCAGTCTATTTCCTTGAATCTAATTCTTAGCTACTTGAAACCGTAATTGTTCACTGAAATGCCACTATTAATGTTGTTGAACTTGGATAGCCACTTAAACGTTTTTAATTAAAATTCATTTATTTTCCGCACATATTTCAAGATTTGAAGAGGGACAGGGAAGCTTGTTCTTGGTTTGATCAATACGAATGTCCAAATATTTTCCGTCTGATCAATACGAATGTCCTAATATTTTCCGTCATAAACACAATTCATAAGTGGCAAATTGAAAATTTAAGTAGGTTTAAAAGTGACGAAACATTCATAACATTTATGAGTACCTACACTTGAATCAGTTGTGATATGGCACCCAAAACGGTCTCAATTTGAACGCGTATATTCTTATGTTCATATCTATACTTATGAAATGATACATTGGGTTATGGTTGTAGTGCATATTTTGAATTTTTTTTTTTATCTTTTTTTCTAAATGTTTTACTGGTCCAATTTAACAAACAAATAGTTCATTAACCAATCTATTTTTTATCAAAATAAAATCGGTTTGTCCGACTCATTCCATGCATGAAAGCATTGGGCAATACCTTTTCTCGTACCATTTTAATTTTCAAAAAATATTGAATCCAAAGGTAAGGTATCAAGCTGCAATAACGACCGATCTAACATCATCAGTTTTGTAAGCTTTCAACATTTAGTTACCCTTCAGTTTCCCAGACAAGGTCGTTACCATTCTAAAATTCAAACTGCAATTAAACACACAAACTTATCGATTAGGTAAAATACAAACTATTAACTATATCAAGAAAGTAATCGATATTGTATTGGTAAAAAAGGATTTGGTTTTGACGACTACCATTTCGCTGCAAACATAGATGATATTCAGAAGAAACTTGCTCTTAAATCTGTAAATTTGATTAATATCAATGTACTTTAGAAATAAAAATCTATGTCAAATGCGTATTCTTTGAGGACAAAACTATGATGCTATTAACAGGATAAAGGGTAAGGCTAGTGTTGTGTGATGTACGGCGGTGTCTGGAATAGTGTCTCTGTGTGACGCGCGTCGCTCCCGTCTGGGGTAATAAAACTTGGCGTTTCATATATAGTAGACCAACAACCCGAAAGATGTAATATTCTATACTCCCCCTTTATAACATGCCCAAAGCTGTTTATATAGCTTATTTAAGCTTTTTGAATACTTCGTTTAAAAGACATAGTTGTTATCTATGTCTCTGATTTGTTTCCATTCGCGCTCGCCCAACCTGCAAACAGTATACTTTGAAATAGTTTCAAGATTTATACTTCAGATTAGACCCATACTGCAGATTTCTATAATTCAAGAAAATATCAAATTGAGAGTCCATTTTCCCATAGAATCGGCCATCAGAAATGATAAGCTAAAGGGTTTTTGTGTGGCTAAAGTTTCCATAAAAAAATTCTCTGATGGTTTAGTGTTTTCTAGATTCTCGCAATAGAGTCACAAATATCTTTACTCAATGAATGAATATCTACGTATTCAATTGAAATCAACTGTTGCCATACTTTGGCAATTGACAAAATTCATATGAGGGAAAGGGCATCTCGGATTTAATGTAAATAGATATACATGTATATATATTCTACCAAACGAAAAGGAGCCGATATTGTATTCCAGCCAGACTTTACCTGTAATTTTAACTCCGCCCCTTTCTACAGATTTCCCGACATGCACTACCTCGAAAAATCGATATCCGCTTGACGCGCTTTTATATCGAACGCATCCAGACGTAGAGTGAAATATCTACGTCTGGATCATTCGGACTAATGAAAACTCAGCTCACTAAAATACCCGGGTAGTTTTGATCTACGAAAACAGTGGTGTAAACCATGTTCTTTAAAAGGTGTCAGACTCAATATTGTCTTCAATTGTTAGCTAAAGCTTAAAGAATAATATAATTGTTTGACTATTTCATATAGTTGTATCCGTGGCTGTGACAGCCTGGTCGCTGCCACTATTTGTTTAATTCAATACAATTGATTTCCGCGTGAGATCGAGACCTGGTATATCCCTTTTTTTTTTATTATAGATACATGTTTTCATACGCTTTCTTTTAATTCTTATGATGTTATTGAATTTGTACATGCATGAATAGTCATGAAAAAGTTTAGGAACATTTATTCTTAGACCGGTCCTCATCTGAAGTTGGCCCCCCAATGTTGAAAACGCTCCTACGCCTATGCTTCATAATCATGACGAAATCTTGAAACAAATAAAATCGAGGGCAATCTATTTAAGAGTATATAGGTATTTACATTCGGGTTTTTAACCCTTTCCCAAACAATAACGACATTTGGCCACTTTGTTGCAGACGACTTTAGAAAACATTGTTGGAAAAGGAGAAATTGCTCGTAACGAGCAATTTTTCCTTTTCTTACAAGGTTTTCTGCTCTATCTGAAGAGTATTTTTCAGTTTCATCACATTTTGATATGTCGTCCGCAAACTCTTTCAATTTGAGACAGTCGAAAATTTGTTGTTTGGGAAAGGGTTAAGTGAGACGTAATGATTTACAATAATCCTATTTCAAAACGCACCGAACCATGCAGTGTGTTAACGGGTAGAGCATGTAAATAAGGCGAATATTATACAATATTGAATTAACATACGTCTGGTTTAAGGTGGTATGAATCTAGAATTATCCAGATTTTATTGAAGTTAAAGCTGATATTCGTAACGTGACAAGATTTAAGAATAACATGAAAAGTATGCACAACTTAAAGTTCATGCGTAAGATTAGAATTGTACATAATTTGATGATTATCCACAACGTAAAACTCATGCGCAAGAGAAGAATTATGCGTACTATGAATATTATGCGCAATTTACAATTGATCCAGGCCAACCGTCAACTAAATTGGCGACTGGCCTGTCATCTTACCTATTTGCTACTCTGAGTATCCTTCCTGAACAAGATTAAGCAGATGTTTAAGGTTATAAAAACCAGACGACACCAACAATCTATTTTTAGAAGATTACTCAGCATTCTAAGGGCTAGATGCGCATATAAATGATAAATTGTCACAACTCCAGGTCTCTTCTTTCTTTTGGCCTAACATTTCTCTACTCATCCAAAGGATGTACGTTCTGTCCATAAGTTACAATATGCCTATACATATACAGACGTTTGTAATGACAGGTTTGGACTGTTGACTTTTTTCCCACGCTTTGATTTGCATTAAAACTACATCTGAAGACATGGAGTTGAATTAATTTTCTTCTCTTTAACCGGAAGGAAGTTTTGATATCACACAAAGCCGGTTTATCAACATCTTAATGACTATGCATTTTGGAGTCTCGCAAGGGCACTACTGTATGGATATGCATATTCTAGGGGCGTGCTACGTTGGCCTATAACCTCTCCTTATGAATAGATTCTTCACGTTATCGGGTTTGTTTATCACGTCAAAATAACTTAAGCTATATTACAATGTCATTCTAAGCTGCTGTTACGGCCTTTGTCAAGCTGGCTAGAACCATTGTCAGGCAGGCCTTCCTTTAATTAAAACCAAACTCTGTACCGGGAGTTGAACACATAAGAAATGACACCGAGCGTATTCAAGCTAACTTATCGAAAACTTTCTCTTTTATCATGGGAAACAAACACTGATTAGTGTTTCCCAATTCTGCTTTTTATGATTTCGAGAATACGAAAAAGGTGCCATTGAACCATAAAGTGTAAGGCGACAATACCAAGAGAGCTCTTTTATTCACAATGATTTCCATTCAATGTCCAAACTCTTATTCCTCACACTTTATTATTGTCACATACTGATGGTTTTTTTTATAGACGAGTTAAAAAAAACCTACGTGTGAGAATCGCTTAAACGAAACGAAACATAATGGACCTAATAGAGAATCTCTTCCTGCTCTTTTTTCTGGCTCGCAGGGGAGAAATAATTCATATCAATAGTCACTCGACATATGTTAAGTGTGTGAACATAAGTTTTATTTGTAACCTATTAACAATGGGTCAAATCTCATAAAAGAAAATCCAATGTAAGTATCATTACTATTGTCACGCAATCTAAATCCGACAAGTGTACGACACAAGTGACTGTTTATCGATATAATTCACTCAATCTTGCAATTAATGATTACATTCCCCACACCGATTCGTACCAACCTGTGAGTAACAACTTCGCCTAATGTAAACATTATACCGCATCTTGCAAATGACTCAAGAAAAAACTGTGCCGAACGATTTTTTCCCAAAGAGTAAGACATCAACCATAAACCCAGACCAACAATCAAAACAATCCGACGTCTGGCAAAGCTTAAGTTGTCAAACATTTTGGACATTGAAATTTCATGTTGTATTCAAGATAGGTTAATGTACGCTAATTCTAAAGTTACCCTTTCATTAATGTATTATTCACATAACCGAGGTAATTTATGAAACAGCTAATTGATTATATGCCTGACAATCGTCATTATAATTGGAAATACCTCGGGTGGTTTGTATTTTTAGGGATTAGATCTACTACTATTTCAAGAATGGTTCAGTTATACCGCAATGTGCTCTAGATTAAAGTCCATACTGCCCTTTTGGACGTTATTCTTATAACCAAGATTGCATGTACCTATGGTGGAGGTGATCATGTTATGTATAAAGGCGTTATGTATAAAGGCGCCATGTATCAAGGCGTTATGTATATAGGCGTTATATATAAAGGCGTTATGTATAAAGGCCTTATGTATTAAGGCGTTATGTATAAAGGCGTTATATATAAAGGTGTTATGTATGAAGGCGTTATGTATAAAGGCGTTATATATATAATGGTGTCATGTATTAAGGCGTCATGTATAAAGGCGTTATATATAAAGGTGTTATGTATGAAGCGTTATGTATAAAGACATTATATATAACGGTGTTATGTATGAAGGCGTTATGTATAAAGGCGTTATGTATAAAGGTGTCATGTATAAAGGCGTCATATATAAAGGTGTTATGTATGAAGGCGTCATGTATAAAGGCGTTATATATAACGGTGTTATGTATGAAGGCGTTATGTATAAAGGCGTTATGTATAAAGGCGTCATGTATAAAAGCGTTATATATAAAGGTGTTATGTATGAAGGCGTTATGTATAAAGAAGTTATGTAGAAAGGCGTCATATATAAAGGTGTTATGTATGAAGGCGTCATGCATAAAGGCGTTATATATAACGGTGTTTTGTATGAAGGCGTTATGTATAAAGTCGTTATGTATAAAGGCGTTATGTATTAAGGCGTCATGTATAAAGGCGTTATATATAACGGTGTTACGTATGAAGGCGTTAAGTATAAAGAAGTTATGCATAAAGGCGCCATGTATAAATGTGTTATGTATGAAGGCGTTATGTATAAAGAAGTTATGTATAAAGGCGTCATATATAAAGGTGATATGTATGAAGGCATTATGTATAAAGAAGTTATGTATAAAGGCGTTATGTATTAAGGTGTTATGTATAAAGGCGTTATTTATAAAGGCGTTATGTATAAAAGCGTTATGTATAAAGGCGTCATATATAAAGCGTTATGTATGAAGGCGTTATGTATAAAGAAGTTATGTATAAAGGCGTTATGCATTAAGGAGTTATGTATAAAGGCGTTATTTATAAAGGTGTTATGTATAAAGGCGTTATGTATAAAGGCGTCATGTATAAAAGCGTTATATATAAAAGTGTTATGTATGAAGACGTTATGTATAAAGAAGTTATGTATAAAGGCGTCATATATAAAGGTGTTATGTATGAAGGCGTTATGTATAAAGAAGTTATGTATTAAGGTGTTATGTAGAAAGGCGTTATGTAGAAAGAAGTTATGTGTAAAGGCCTTATCTATAAAGGCGATATGTAGAAAGGCGTTTTGTACAAAGGTGTTATGTAGAAAGGCATTATGTAGAAAGGCGTTATGTAGAAAGGCGTTATGTAAAAAGGCGTTATGTATAAAGAAGTAATGCACAAAGGCGTTATGTATTAAGGTGTTATGTTTATGGCGTTATGTAAAAAGCGTTATGTAAAAAGGTGTTAATTTAGGCGTTATGTATGAATGCGTCATGTTTAGAGGCGTTATGTAAAAAGGTGTTATACATTAAGGCGTTATGTATAAAGGCGTTATGTAAAATGGCGTTATGTATAAAGGTGTCATGTATACGGCGTTATGTATAAGGCGTGATGTGAAATGGCGTTATGTATAAAGGGGTCATGAATAAGGTCGTCATGTACAAATGCGTCATTGATCAAGGCGTATTCAATTAAAGCGTTATACAGTATCATCTAATACATACACCATCAGACTATTAAAAGATATACAGGGTAGACGAACGCGTGATTTGCTCGATTTAGATAAAATGTAAGGTGATCATAGTCTACAAAGAAGACCCATTTTCTCAAATATAATAAATATATTATATATTCCCGGATTTTAAGAAAAAAAAATAAACCAACATAAATAATCCATCGTCTACCAGTGTTTATGGTCAATGTTGTGTGAAATTGTGTGTCAAATAGATGATTCAGTGGAAGACTATAGTAAGTGCTTCATTAACATGAAGCACTTACTATAGCCTTGCACTGAACCCTCGAAATGTCGTCTACTTCACGCAGCGTTGCTAGGGTACGCTATACCATGCCGTTTGTACAATGACTGGGAAGAATGGTGGCGTAAGTTTTCCATAATTTGCACACAACAGTCACACCACAGGCGCTCTGTTTTTACTAGGGTTATTCATTTCAAGAGACATAATCATGTGAAAATACGAATTACTCGGTATAGGTCAAACCAAGCCACACGGTCAGAGAATGGGAACGGTTTTGTGTGTGAAACTTAGTCACTCTGCGAAGGTGTGAAGTCGGGTAATAATCAGCCTCGGCTTGAAACTCGAATGTTGTTTATTTTCAAACTCTTCGGACCTATTTCATGATAAATACGTCTATGTTTGGTGTTCATACTGGGTATCGTATCACACAAAGGATGGTGTTCAGTGAACATCATTTATTGGTAAGATACAAAAATGAAATAAATGTCAAATGTGTTAAAAAAAAGTTCGCAAAAAAACCCAATGTATTCCGTCCCGTCTCACAGGTTTGTCCGAATCACCTTTCATCTAAAATTGTATAAGGAAGATGTGTGGTAAGTTATTCGGAATGCATATGTGAGCCATGTGCCTGTCTCAAGAAGGTTCCTACTATACATTTCCTCTTAAACGTAAATATAAAAATGAAAGGAGTACCAGAAAAGCATTAACTAAGAACACAGACCTACATGTGAAACCTATTTCGTACTTTTGAACACATATACAATGTACTTTGTCATCTTTCATTCACATAAACAAGGATACCTCTGAGAAATGAGGCTTACGACAAAAAAGACCCCAAGTTAAGAGTTATTGTGAGACAAAACGCCGAAAGCATGAATTTGAAACGACATATGATTTTGATTGAATCAATGGGTTCTCTTGTATATGTATTTCATACAATGCAGTGTTCACGAAACCTATTGTTCACGAAACCTATTTTATTTCATTCTTTAAATAGAAGTTGGCTTATCCAGTATGCTACTAACTCATGAACACATATTTATAACAAAAAAAAGATGCATCTTTATATTTCAAATTTAAGAACTGAATAATGTGTAGGTCACCTAGTTCTGCGTCAAGGGTGAAGCGCTTGAATATATATCATTTATCATGTTACGATAGCTCATCACTATTCAGTTTCATAGGATGTTACATGCTAATTAAACCCTTCACGACTTATCGAGTGAGAAGCAGTTAGATTACATTGATTCTATGATATGATACGTCATAAAATCTAAGATCAATTTCAAGAGTTTGAATACGCTGGTTGTTGGTCGCTGATTTCCATTCCGTTTTGTTTTAACATATCGGCGCTGAGTTAACAATTAGTTTCCCACGGTAGATTCCTACACGTTCGTCGTAATAGTCTACCTAAGCCATCTCCCTCTGAACATCAGCACATCCGGTCATTGGTGTGCGGGAAAACAGCTTGTCATGTAAACCATGTCATAGTTCTAAGCCAGTGTTCGAACTCGATATTCCGCCACTATGGTCAGAATCGTGGCTGACTCGCTAACAAAAAGTTTGATCGGTTCTCAGTAAAAAATGATACGTTAGGACATTAAGGTACAACAATCTTAGTTTATATTTCAGGAATAACTATCTCGTAAACTCAAACTGTCGTTGAGGAAGAATCTATTTCAGCAGGCGCTTTCATCTGTTGTAACATTTTGTAATGATGGTTGAACCATAGTGACACAAGCATACAAGTATCTGTCGCCGTCAGTTAAACAAGTATCTCATTTAAATATAAAGGATTACACGGACGTTTGATGTGGGAAGAAAACTTGACAAATGACATGAAAACGCCTCATCAGAATAAAGGACACGTCCCCAAAAGCCTTGTCTACACTTCTTGGTCTGATGTGGTTGCTGCATACCATGTTGAGCAAGAAAAAGGTCAGATTTAAGTCAAAGAAACTCATTTCCCACATGATATTTTGTCATCAGTCAAACCTGATAGCGTAGGCATATCATGATCATAAAGTAAATAATGATGAATGAAAGTTGCTTTGTGATATAGGATAATCAGATATTAAACACAATTGGGAGATAATTAGAAATTGCTTATCCCTTTAACAAACGCCAATTTTTCGACTGTCCAAAATTGAAAGAAAATATACTTTCTGATAGGGCAGAAAACATTGTGGAAAAAAGAGAAATTGCTCGTTAAGAGCAATTTCTCTTTTTCCACAATGTTTTCCAGAGTTGTCTGCAACAGATAGGTCAAATGTCGTTATTGTTGTGTAATGGGTTATCTGTCTTTTGACGCATCTGTTGCAAGCCTTTATACTATATATATTCATATAAACGTGAACGAGTTATTACCCACCAATCGTTACATACTATGAACTTGACCCCTAACGTTGCCTACAGTAGGTCACGTATAACGTTAACGTTACGTGTTCCCATGATGCGTCGTGAATAATGGTTTATTATATTCTGTATTTATAATGGTTTATGTGAGTTTAGATTCAAACAGCCTGGTGAACTAGAGATAATATTGCACAACATACGACCCGAGAAACAAAGACAGAGACGTCTCGTTAAACGGAGACAGGGCAACACGGAGAAAGACAATGAAACATGTTTTTTTTTAAAGACATGCCCGACCAAAAGGTAGTCATATATGTATTTAATCATAGACATATAAAAAGGCACAGAGAGGAAGAGAATGTATAAAAGACTGATAGATGTGCATTCAAAAGACCTAAAAGCAGACATGTAGGTGGCAAGAAAGAAACCAAGATTCACAGCGGCAAATTCGTTAAACAGAGACAGGGCAACACGGAGAACGACAATGAAACATGTTTTTTGTATGCCCGAAATAAAGACAGATATATAGACATATATTATGTATTCAATCGTAGACAGACAATAATATACACAAAGAAAGAGAAGGGACAAACGACAAATATGCATGCATTAATAAGACCGAAAAGCAGACAGATAGGTGACAAGAAAGAAACCAAGACTCATAGCGGTAAATTGTGCTTTGGCAAGAAGTAATCATATCTTAAGCGCCGCTCTCTGATTTGGGAGGCCAAAATCTGACCCGGACGCTTCAATCTAATTTTGGGCGCTAAAATATTATTTGGATTGTCACTAATTGTTTCAGGACGCCACGATCTGTTGCGGGACGCCAAAATAAGTTTCAGGACGCCATTATCTGTTTCGTGACGTCATAATCTCACAAGGGACGTCACAGTCTAATTCTGGACGCCATAACCTGAATCTAAACACCCCATTCTGTTTCGAGACGCGACGCCACAATCTGTGAAGGAACGGCATAATTTGTTTACGGACACCATAATCTGTTTCGGGACAACACAATTCGATTCAAGACGCCAAAATATGTTTAGGGTCGCCACAATTTAATTTGAGACGCCACAATAAGATTTTGGATGCTCTCTTACGTTCTAACCTAATTCGATCAGCCTTATAAAGGCGTATAAGGGTCAACCGTAAAAATTGAGATGTTGAGAGCGTCTTAGTAGTATCAAATTTCTCTGGCTTCCATATATCACCTGTGTTTATGGAGTAGGCCATACGGTGAGATTATAATATATTTAAAAATCCTTTAAAATGGATGACATTTACGAGCGATGCATATTAAATGTAAATTAGAATAAGACAATAAGACAACTCTTTGAAATGAAAAACACTATTTATGAGAAATAAGCTTTTGAATTAACAGAATGTCTGTTCATAAAGATTTTTTTTTTCATTTCTTGGCGTGTTAATTGATTCCCTTATGTGGAAACATGTGACCGGTCTGAACTGTAAAAAAAGAACAAACAAATTGAAAACCAGAATTTCAGCGTAGAAAGAAAAGATACCGTTTTATTCATGGTTTAACGCTTTACCAAACGCCAAAAGTTCGACTGTCCAAAATTGAAACAGTTTGCAGACCACATTTCAAAATGTGATGAAACGGAAAAATAATCTTCTGATAGGACAGAAAACATTTTGGGAAAAGGAGAAATTGCTCGTAAAGAGCAATTTCTCCTTTTCCAACAATGTTTTTCAGAGTCGTCTGCAACAAACTGGTCAAATGTCGTTTTTGGTTGGTAATGGATTAAGACAACTATGCAACAAAAGGATAAGATACTCATGATATTGAAATGTATTTAAATGACAAAACGTTTCAACAGTTTTCAAGGAGCCTGAGCATAACAGCCATGTGATCAAATTACCTTATAAAACAATGAACAGATCCAACTAAGAATGGAATAATTAATCTTAATCGGAACGTGTTTAAATAAACATGTATGCAATAACGACATCATTTTAATGTGGTGTCGGTGAAATGTAAATGATTCACGCAATCTATCATATCTAACGATTAAAGTAGACAGCCAGTGAAGTATATGATAACGTGATAGATAAAACTTCTGCCAAATACAAACGTGTTACTGTATCATACTATAATAGCTCGTAGAGTTGGGCTTCTGCTTTCCCACTGTTATCAATGATCACGTATATGAAAGCCTTATTCAGAGGTAAACTTACTTACCAATTTTCTTGTCATTGTAATTTACAAAGATTCAATAAATATAAATGCTAAGATAACCCTTTACCAAACGCCAAATTTTCGACTGTCAAAAATTAAAAGAGTTTGCAGACGACATTACAAAATGTGATAAAATTGGAAAAGTAATCTTCGGGTAGGGTAGAAAACGTTGTGTGAAAAGGAGAAATTGCTCGTAAAGAGCAATTTCTCCTTTTCCCACAATGTTTTTCAGAGTCGTCTGCAACATACCGGTCAAATGTTGTTATTGGTTGGAAATGAATTAAGACAACCATGTAACAAAAGAAAGTCGTGATGTTAAAATGTGTTTAAATGACAAAAAAACGTTTCAACAAGATAACCCTTTACCAAACGCCAAATTTTCGACTGTCACAAATTAAAAAAAAATTCAGACGACATAACAAAATGTGATGAAATTGGAAAATATCATCGGGTAGGGTAGAAAACGTTGTGGGAAAAAGAGAAATTGCCCGTAAAGATCCAACTCAGATCTGTCATATATAACGATTAAAGTGGACAGCGAGTGAAGTATATGATAACATGATAGATAAGACTTCTGCCAAATACAAACGTGTTACTGTATCATACTATAATGGCTTGTATGGTTAGGCTTCTCCTTTCCCACTGTGATCAACTTAACCAATATCAATAACGCATTCAGAAGTAAACTAACTTACAAAGTTTCTTGTAATTGCAATTTACAAAGATTCAATGATTATGAATGCTAAGTTAAAATCAACTGTTATTACATGATCATTGAAAGTTGTGGTATCAAATCTTGACGGAAATCTTTAGTCATCACTCTATGTTTAAGATAAAAAATGGTTGAATGCAAAATGGTTTTAACCATTCAAACGAATAAGAATGCTTAGTTAAAATTATAATAGTCATAACATGATCCTTGGAAGTTGGAAGTTGTGGCATCAAATATTGATCAAATATCTTATTCATCACTCTATGTTAAAGATGAACCAAGTTTTATTTGCATGTAAAATGGTCTTTACCCTTTAAACGAATACGAATGCTTAGTTAACATGAAAACAGTAAAAACATTATTATTGCACGCTGTGGCATCAGCTCTTGACCGAAATTTCTATTCATTACTCTATGTTAAAGATAAGCAAAGTTTTCTTTGCATGTGAAGTGGTCCTAATCAGTTAACTCATTACCAAACAATAATGACATTTAACCAGTTTGTTGCAGACGACCATGGTAAACATTGTTGGCAAAGGAAAATTTTCTCTTTACGAGAATTTTCTCCTTTTCCCACAATGTTTTCTGCCCTACCAGAAGATTATCGTTCAATTTCATCATATTTTGAAAAGTTGTCTGCAAACACTTTTGGACAGTCGAAAATTTGGCGTTTGGTAAAGGGTTAAACGTGTATTTCGGTTTCATTCGATTAACGCCCGTCTGACCTTGGATCTGGAAAGGTCACGCCCGGTAGTATGGTTTGGATTAAACCGTTAGTACGGCTCGTTAAAACTGCGCATGTGTAACAGCGCAATCGAGGCTCGGATTTCAAACTGTCCTAAATTAACGTTAAAAATGGGAGCAGCGGCAAATTGAATCAACCAATAGAAGTTTTGCTGGCGAAAACCTGTTTTCATGCATACACAAATGTTGTTCACAAGGAAAGTTTTATAACACCCTTCTATGGTAGTATAGGGCTCTTTTGTATTAGGTATGTTTTAGCATGGGTGTATTATTAAAACGATAAACAGATAAAGGAAGTGGTGTGCAGATCATACATTTTCTCTAAAACGTTATTTGCTTTTTACGTTCACATTAAATGATGCGTTAGTGTTTATGCTTAAAAAATGAATAAAAGTCACATGGATCCTACATGTGAAGGGTTAAGCAAATGTAAACTTTTGACTTTAGCAGCTCAACCTTTTTTAACATGGGAGGGGTGGAAGAGCTAATTTCAAATGAAGTGAAATTCCACGTATATACCTTATGCATCCGTAGTTGCCTCACAAATAATGAGAAAGTTCTGCGTTTACAAAATTATCGTTACCATTGAATACCAAGGGAAACTTTGTAATGTGAATGAAAAATAGATATGCGTTTAAATGTAATATACTATCTGAATTTCAAATGTAAATTTGTTTTTTCCAAATGAAAGGTAGACATGCGAATAGGAGTGCGATGATGATTTCATTGGTAGGATTCAGGTTCCGTTCACATCTAAGTTAAAGTTTATCTGATGTTCTTGTTTCCTCATTATATCAACGTTAACAAGGAAATATTGTACATGAACCTTTGTGAGAAATTGCGATTGCATTGTTTGCCAAAACGTCAAAGCTGTTGTGTCACTTTCTTCACGAATAACCTGTGAAAACAAATGTTATCATGTATGTCTCATACAGTTCAATACTTATTCAAACTAATTGGAAAAAGACGTTTACGACAAGCCCCTCTGTTCCGTATAATTTCCTTTCAATTTCAAACTGATGTACTTCCGTTATTGTTTCAACCCATTAACAATAACGGCATTTAACCAGTTTGTTCCAGAAGACTCTGGAACTCATTGTGGGAAAAGGAGAAATAGCTCTTAACGAGCAATTTCTCCTTTTGCCACAATGATTTCTCCCATATAAGAAGATTATATTTCAATTTCATCACATTCTGAAATGTCGAGTGCAAACTCTTTCAATTTGGGACAGTCGAAAATTTGGCGTTTGGTAAAGAGTTAGCGCCGACCACAGACAGTGGTTACAGGGGGATGATTCATAACCGATTATGGACCTGCATATAGTCGTAAATAACATATGAAAACGCTTCATGGCAAGAAACCGCATAGAGTATATTATCACGATTTGATAGGACACTGTGACAGCACTGTTTGGCACATTGACGATGTATTAAATATGTTTAATTGCTGTGGCGTAATTCATTATTTGGTGAGGCGTTTAACTTGCATGCTCAGCATTTGAATACATAATACCAAAACTCCACCCCGATATGATGATTTGTTTTCATATGAGTAAAACATCGCGTCAACATTATTTCAAGTATGTTTCGATACCCGACTCTAGTGATGGAGTATGATCCATTACTCAACTGCCCATAAAGGCTGGTCAAGCCGGGTAGACCCATCTGCATTCCGTAAGTCAGTCGGGAGACTCACCCTAATGATAATCCAAATTCCGTCTGAGGGATTTGAACCCATGCGGAGAGGGACCGTGTGCTTTTAAGTTCTGTACTCTTACCACTAGGCCACGGAGGTGAATGCTCTTCACGTACTAAATCAATAACTCTTTCCACAGAAGCACGGATGCCTATAGACAAAGGACATATTATTTCCCTGTCAGACTCGGTATTTAATTATGGATTTACTCGGAACTTTAATTTAATTTAATTGGATTTAAGTTGAGCATTTGACAGGCTCTGGAGTACACGTGAGTTTCAGATAAATCCATAATTGCGTTCAATGGGACTTATAAAGGATGCTATGACACTACATTGGTTTTGAATGATTTTTTTTTCACCTATTTTTGCGAATATATTAGAATACTAAGAAAATTACATAAATCTGCACATGTTAATGAAAAGAATGAAAACATGCATATAAACACGCAGATAAAACATATCTCATCATAGCATGATGTGACATATGCATGTTTAAAAGGTCAGGAAATTGGCGGTTGACCTGTTATCTAACCTGTTTACTGCTTTGAGTATCTTTCTTAGTCAAAATTTAGCATATATTTAAAAAAAAAATTGTAAGTAGACGACTTAAAAACCTTTTTTAAGAAAATTACCCAACATTCCAAGTTTTAATACGTTATTTAGTTAACCATTATAAAACATAACGACATTTGTTGGAGACGATTCAGGAAAACATTGTGGGAAAAGGACAAATTACTCTTTACGAGCAATTTCCCCTCTTCCCCACAATGTTTTTTGCCCTATCAGAAGATTATTTTCCAATTTCATCACATTTTGAAATGTCATCTGTAACCATTCAATTTGGAACAGTCGAGCATTTGGCGTTTGGTAAAGGGTTAAACGGTACTCTATGTGCATTTCGCTGTGTCAAAAAATAATTATTCATAATTACTCCATGGTGGTATACTCTACAGGGTAGGTATACCAACCTGTGTTAGAGGGAATGTCGAATGATTTATTGATCTGGGGACCACTTGCATTAATCTAATCTATACATGCATGTGCTGTAAACAAGATAAACCTCGGCTGGTTGTTGACTGATACCAAATATTGATCTAAGATTTAAGCAAACTTTGTTTGAAAAGGTATTGACGCGCAAATATGGAATGCATTTTTAAAATGATGTTCGTATGGAATTGATGATTCATCCCATGGTGATTTGGATAAGTTTCAACAACTCAATTGAATTAAAGACACCTGTCGTTTCCAAGTCGTATTCAATTTATTCTTTGATATAAGGTGTTTACATCGCGTCAGCAAGTTCCTTTTAAAATACGCCTCACTACAGACGGGGGACGGCTTTACAGCTAATCTGCACATTAGGTCCTACACCTGATACGCCTTGTACTTTTAAGATCGTATCTGTTCATTGATTCCAATGTACTCTCAAGGCTCTGCTAGTTTAGTTTACACTTGTCTATTTTACATCGATTGTGAAACAATGTTTTACAACTTAGATTAATCACACTCGATTCTATGTGCTATGCTGAACTAAGAATAGTGTTTAGTCCCCTTAGATATAAGCTGAAACGTCAAGTTGGTTCATTAAACTCTAAAACGCTGTCATGAAATGGACACAGCAATCGTCATCCTTTCTTTTATGGAGCAGTGTGTACTAGCACCGTCCAAAAATAAATCAGTACACAAGCTGTCAAGTCTGGCCGAGGCACCAGCATTTGTGTACATACATCCCGAACAAAAAGGCATGCCACCATCCATACGGGAAACACATAAGCTCATCTCTTACTTAAAAGACTATGTACAAGAATTCGAAACTCAAACTTTTTAAATGGGACTAGCCTTTTGGGTACTCCCACCCGGAAGTACTCCGAAGGAGGTCTGAGACCATAAGAGCAGAGTCAGTTTGGATAGAACAATCGGTATGTTGTAAGACCAGTGTAGCGTTTTACTTATCATTTCATGCAAAGAATTAGCGAAAGTTTAAAACAGAATTACCCCTCATTTCAATATTGAAATAAGCGATATTGTACAGTAACATAACGTAAGAATCATCTCTCTGAGACGTTTCCAATGATGTATCAAGTTAAAAAATTATATTTTTATTTATAACAATTCCAATGTATCTCAGTTTTGACTTACGCAATTATTTTCCTAAAAAGAAATGCGGTTAGTGAAACAGCATCCAGCAGACTAGTTTCATTAAGAAAACTTTATCATGAATCATGGAGTAAGCTGAATTGATATATAGCAATTGTAATTGTTGTTTTCTTCTTTTCTTTTTTTTCTTTTTGCCTCTGATATAGTTTCAGCAGACGTCGAGCATGAAAGAGATGTCTCAAAGTACGTGCTTAGTACACTTGTGGAGCAACTAGTATTACCATTCTAGTATTATTATCATTTGTCACCAAACGGATAAAAAGATCACAAAATATTAATAGAGGTCGTTGTGTACAACACACCGCTTCTCGATTCAACTCAAGAATGCACACCACCAACAAAGCTTCCATGTGAATCCAATTGACTACCTAATTCACGGCTTAAACTTGACCTTCTGACCTTAATCCGTATTTAGCGGCATAAGGATTAACTGTTTGATCGTCTAATTAGCTTGTGAATTATAAGGACACTGAATCAGAAGGGGTTCAATTTTAAAGCTGTCTCGTTATATGCAATATTTTATCTGTCAGTCAATGCATAGCGTGTGTAAGAGGCTATGGTAATACAGGCGGATAATGCGAAAAGTACCATTGAAAAAGCTAGTTTAAGCTTAAAACAAATGCATAAGCATTATAACGACAACACAAGAAGAATATTTGTCTAGTCTATCATCTTTTCTTGTACAGTTCGAATGGTAAGGTCAATCAATTAGATGTAAGAATTAGTATGAATAGGCGTTTAATACGCAGAGTTACTACTTGTATCTAGAACGCACAGTGACAGTAAACATCTAGATGACTCCATGGTGGAGTTTTTCTTGGAGTCGGTTTATTGAGATATATAACACTGTACTTGTGGAAGACGACATATTTATATGTTATGTATCAGGTTATTCAGGTGTACTGCTATATGATCACAGTGCAGGGGCAAGTCTTACAAAGGTTCGTAGGTCAGTTTTACTCGTAAACGTAAATATACAGTGTAAAAGAGTACCTCAGAAAGGTGTTAGCGTAGACGTGAGTCCTTTATGTGAAACGCTTCACGTACTTTGAAATGCGTATCAAATTTTCATTCACAAAACAATATAACCTTTGTGTTTCAAGGTTTACAAAAACGTTGCAAACGTAGTGTAGTTACAGTTCTTATTGAAACATGCCCAATTAGTAGATGTTAGACAGTTCCTACACTCAGTATTGACGCGAAAGTATGAACTCGCCTGTACCACTCGAATAATGCACTCTAGATTCGCTACTGTATCGTGATAGGTGTTGACAATATGTTGTGCATTATTGTAGCTGTGATGCTTATCCACGCATCCTTAGGGCAAAAACGTATCGATATTGAAAAACCTAAATCTCGAGCCTCTTCGAGACTGTCTAGACTGGTAATCAAGTATTTGCAGCCATTTTATGGGCCCTTTTCTTTGTAAATAATGATGTGAACACAGTAAATATTGCTATGGATGTCAATAACTGATGTGATCGTGAGAATGATAAATATTTTATTACTTTACCACCAACTGGACAACGGCTTTGATAAATAGCATCAAACTTTGATCGGGACTTTCAGTACTTTGAAATTTAAATTCTCTCATAAAGTTGAATTTTACCTTTTTGCTGTTTATCCCTGTTTTCCTTAACATGGTGTATAGTATGTTACATTTCAAAATACTCACACAATATACGCTTAAACCATATAAAGGGACCGTTTTGTCATTGTGTTAAAAATAATAAATTACGACAAGTATAGATAATCAGAAAATCATAAACATATATATATGATGCTTTAAAGGAACAGTGTGTTAATTGAAGATATTTCCAATTAAGAGACATACATTTTTCCCCTTTGTGGCGATTTTTACTGAAGTCGTTAGGGTTTTCATGATGTGGGCGTACTTTTAGGGTAAGAGTTAACCATGTCATCTGAAGCGAACGGTATAATACTACACGTTTACCAAATGGTATTTTGACTGGACTGAAAAATTCATTAATTATATATTTGAAATAAACAAGTGTGTCCTTTGTTATAATTGAAAGCAATGTAATCGATACACCAACGGAAGCGTGCCCATTAAATGAATCAATGATTTTGAATAGGAAATCTGTTTTCTTTTTTCTTTTCTTTTTTTCACCTTCGTTTTTTGTCAAATGTACCTGTAAAGCTATGTCGATCAAACCAGTTTAGTTTGGTTCCGCTTTACGATACTTGAAGTTTAACCCTTAAAATGCTGGGCAATTTTCTAAAATTAGATTTTTGTATTGTCTGCTTTCCAAAACCTTGATATCTGGTTAATGTTGATGGGGAGAGATACTCAAAGTAGCAAACAGGTTAGAATACAGGCCAGTCGCCAATTTACTTGTAAACTGGCGACTGGCCTGGATCTAACCAGTTTGCATAAACATGAAGTCGGTTCCGTCACTATAAGTGTTAAGATTATCCTTTTACAATGCGCACCCCACCTTTATTTCGCTTTAAAGATAAGGTTAACTCCCACAATGTGTATCCCACACCCCGAATACCTGCCCACGCACCACTCCACAGCAGTGACCGTTAGTTAAACCGATCTTCACCCCACTCTCGTTAAAGTTGCTTCTTTACAGATGTGAGAAAACGTGGACATTGGAAACTTATTTCCTTAAATCGTATAACCGGTGAAATTTTGTATGAGGCATAAAAAGGAACATTGGAATAAGCTTGAATTTAAGTATTAAGTGCCTGTATATACTGAGTAAATATGTGTTCCGATCCAAAAGCGTTGTAGTGACTTTAAACTTTATTCAATAACGTCTGAACACACATTGATATATTGACACAATGGGAATCAATTTTGTGTTGAGGAACTATATAATTAACTATTTCACCGCAGTACAAAATAGACATTGTTTCAAGGACTTTTTATTTTGACATGCAAATTGTCTCGTGCGATCAAGCAACTTTAAATCGTTCAAAAACACATGAACAGCCCCCAATCGCTCAGAATTTTAATGACGAGAAATAAATCGACTAGAACACATGTAAATACTATGTGAGAATATGTAAACAAACCATTTTTACATACATAAATAGGCTATAATAACTGAAATGAGAAAGTAGATTTGGATTGTGCATACAGGAATGTGTGTGTCTCGATCTTACGATGATTTGTTTCTAGCGACTTCCTTCTTATAAAACGCTAATCAATGCACTGAACACAGGGACTCCATAGATAATGTGCAGTTTTGAAAGTTATCATTTTCCAACATTGCCTCAGTGAACAAACGTTTTTAACCCTTTACGAAACGCCAAATTTTCGACTGTCCCAAAATTGAAAGAGTTTGCAGACGACATTTCAAGATGTGACGAAATTAAAACACCATCTTCTGATAGAACAGAAAAACATTGTGGAAAAAGGGGAAATTGCTCGTCACGAGTAATTTCTCGTTTTCTCACATTGTTTTCCAGAGTCGTCTGCAACAAAGTGGTCAAATGTTGTTATTGTTTGGCTATGGGTAAAGGCCCAATTACCCATCACTGGATGAAATAACCATCTCTGCGTCCAGTTAGAGACTTGTCATTCATGCTGTTAGGGCGCCAATCTATCTAGCTTCTAGGAGAGGCAGAACGTGGGAAAACTAGAGGGTCAGTGTGTCAGTTATGGCCTCGCGGGAAATGTCACCTTTAGTTTGGTGTATTCTCTCACAAGCTGTGCAACCTAACATTTAAACGCTCATGAAAGGATTAATGCCATTCCAAACTGTATTATTTAGTAAACTTTTGATCAGATACAAATAGTATTCACAAAATAAACCACTAGTACAACTTAAACGTGAAAGCCGAAGAGATATACGCCAGTTTAATAATTCAGATGTCTTGATTCTTCACCTCTTACCTGATCACGTGAATGACAAACTTTCGAACCGACCAAGCAGTATTCGTTATTTTAAATATGTAAACAAATCGATTGTTGATAAACATGATTGAATTGGAGACAACTATATTTCAAGCAAAAATATATCTTATGTTAAAGAAGTTTATTAAAAAAAAAAGGTCTCACAGAATTTATGAACTCATTTTAATGTCTTTTATGAACTCAATGAATGTTTCAGTAATTCATTTGTACTCGTATCCTAGCATGTGCCATTAAAGGCGCTGTTAACGCTGAACATACACATTCACACTTATACTCAGTTAGCCTTTTTAACCCTTTCCCAAACAATAACGACATTTGACCACTTTGTTGAAGACGACTTTAGAAAACATTGCGGGAAAAGGAGAAATTGCTCGTAACGAGCAATTTTTCCTTTGCCTACAAGGTTTTTTGCTCTTTCTGAAGAATATTGTTCAATTTCATCACATTTTGAAATGTTATCTGCAAACTCTTTCAATTTGGGGCAGTCGAAAATGTGTTGTTTAGGAAAGGGTTAAGTGCGTTGCATTTCACGTGAATGTGTCTTTACGGACTTTACTATGCCATTACCAACATGAGCATCAACATCCATGTGATTGTCTAGTGAAGCTTGCGATTGTCTCCTTGAATCATCGCCTTTGTAAGTGTCTCGTAACCCATATGAGTGCTTCATAACATATAAACATGTAATTACATCGTAGCCTATGTGCGTGCCACGTTACCTATGTGAGTGCCTCTTAACCTATTTGGTACCTCGTAACCTATGTGATTGCGCCGTTATCTTTTAATTACACCGTTGCCGTTGTGTCTCGTAACCTATGTGAGTGCGTCTTTACCTATACAATTACATCGTAGCCTATGTAAATGCCTCGTTACCAATGTGAGTGTCCCTAACCAATGTGGTACCTCGTAACCTATGTGATTGCGCCGTTATGTTTTAATTACACCGTTGCCGTTGTGTCTCGTAACATATGTGAGTGCGTCTTAACCTTTACAATTACATCGTAGCCTATGTAAATGCCTCGTTACCAATGTGAGTGTCCCTAACCAATGTGGTACCTCGTAACCTATGTGATTGCGCCGTTATCTTTTAATTACACCGTTGCCGTTGTGTCTCGTAACATATGTGAGTGCGTCTTAACCTATACAATTACATCGTAGCCTATGTAAATGCCTCGTTACCAATGTGAGTGTCCCTAACCAATGTGGTAACTCGTAACCTATGTGATTGTGCCGTTATTCTTTTAATTACATCGTTGCCTTTGTGTCTCGTAACCTATGTGAGTGCGTCATAACCTATACAATAACATCGTAGCCTATGTAAATGCCTCGTTACATATGTGAGTGCCTCTTAACCTATAGGGGTACCTCGTAACCTATGTGATTGCGCTGTTGACTTTGTAATTGCGTCGTAACCGATGAGCTTTCTATGTAATCTGTTTGGTCGACTTGTAACGTATGTGCTGCCTCGTTACCTTTTCGATTATGTCGTAACCAATGTGATTGCGTCGTATTCCACATAAATGTCTCTTTATTCATAAAATCTTCTCGATCGTTTGTTGAGACCAGGTATATTGTGACAACATTGTATTTACAATCGGCTGTTTACGTCCATAGCCTAGTTTTAAGGTTGTTCGAGTGTAGACACTGACTCACTGATAAGAACGTGTTATTCAAGGACACCCAACATAGACAGTCCCTTTACATCGTGAGCAATGGGTCGTATTGAAGACTGAAAACTTCTTTCGTGATATTCAACTTCTAAAAATCACCCTTTTTATAAACTTACAGGTATTTTGAAAGAATGTTTTCAATTTGAAACTATCCAATATTTATCCAAATACACGCTCAGGTGTATCCTGAATGTTTTAGGTTTACACACTTAAAGTCACCATCCCCACCTCTACTCGAATGACTCATTTGTTACCCTTTTGTGTAACTATGTGGCCACTGAACGGTCAAATCGACATTTAAAAGTTACCTGTTCACGGAAGAGAAAAAATGGAGGTCAGAATACAATGTCGTTGGAATGATACAGTTTCTTTGTACTGATGTTTGATATGGAATTCAAAGTACTAAGTAGCTATTGAAAGCATAATCAATTGAGGAAGTGTCAATATTACCTATGTATGTACAGTTTATATGCGGTAGATCCCAAAAGCGATGTCACCCTTTCGTATTAAAGAACATGTTAATTCACTGTATACACCCTTTATAGAATTAAAAACGATACAAGTTTGCTTCCAATGACTATTATTCAGTGCGTAGTATATAACAGTACAGCAGTTGTGCAGTTTTAAAGAAGTTCATTATTGACTTCCAAATTTCCTCACATCTGTGAGCATGCACCTTTAACCCATTACCAAACAATAGATATATTTGACCAGTTTGTTGCAGACGACTCTGGAAAATGTTGTGAGAACAGGGGAAATTGCTCGTAAACGAGCAAAAATTACTTTTTCAATTTCAGCACATTTTGAAATGTCGTCTGCAAACCGTGTCAATTTGCGACAGTCGGAAATTTGGCGTTAAGTAAAGGGTTAAAGCTTCCCTTACAGACTACGGGGAGATTACGGGTGACCCCAACTCATGACCTGGTTCGTCGCAACCTCACCTTGTTTAGTAAATAAAAAGATCAATAGATCACACTAACACAATACCAGTTATGATTGAACACAGGGGTAAACACTCCCTTCAACCCAGAGGTATACAGGTGGGCTGTCGGGTAACACTTTCCCCTATTATAGGGGATATGAGCCAAACTAATTTGACGCGATCGGAAAATATTGAGATATTTTTGCATAGGGCAATATCTCCTTTCCTGTCCTACAGGAAAATAAATGGTAATATTCACGTCGAAAAACTTTGACTAGGAATTATATCACATATTCTGCTCATGAAGCAAAGGATTAACAAGTATTTAGTCTTTGTCTAGAGGATGACCAGCACTAGACAAAAGTTATTAAGAATTAAACTAAGCATGATTTTTATGGTTAGTGATAGAGATCGGTATGACAAAAGGAGTAGTTGCCGATCAGAGCGACATTTTCTATTAGCCTATATCACAAATATTTGTCAGAGCGACATTTTCTATTAGCCTATATCACAAATATTTGTCATGTCGTCTGTAGCAAGAGCATGAAAAGTATATACATGGAGGAAGTGGCCATAAGGGATGTTAAATCACCCAGCATTCTAGGGGTTAAAGGACAAGAGGAAATGATCTCTATGGCAAGCACAGTCAATCTCTCCACTCGACTGTACTGAACAAAACGTATCGTTGGTAATTCATACAACATTGTACGACGCTTTGTGATTCCTTGTCATTCACAACAAAAGCAAACAATTATCGAACAATGGCCAGTTCGATAGCATACATATCTAATGTTCCACAAGAAAATTGCCATAACTCGGTGGGAATAGAATGATTCTTGGAACAGGGGTCGAATAAAAGTCACAAACACCATGTTTGTTTCCTTACAAAGACATCCTTTTTCAAAGAATCGATTTTTTGGTTTGATTATTATGGTACGATGTTCACGGGAAGCATCGTACGATCAGTATTGCCTTTTTTTATACCCTTCCCTTTTAAGTATAGAATCTTATAAGACGGACAATCTTTTCGCTGAATGCACGTCTGCACGTCTGTCTCGTTCTGCTTGAGTCTCTTGATGTCTCTATGTATGTCTGTTTCTCTCTCCGTTTCTCTCACTCTCTCTCTCTCTCTGTTTCTCTCTCTCTCTCTCTCTCTCTCTCTCTCTCTCTCTCTCTCTCTCTCTCTCTCTCTCTCTCTCTCTCTCTCTCTCTCTCTCTCTCTCTCTCTCTCTCTCCCTCTCCCTCTCTCTCTCTCTCTATCTCTCTCTCTATCTTTCTCTCTCTCTCTCTCTCTCTCTCTCTCTCTCTCTCTCTCTCTCTCTCTCTCTCTCTCTCTCTCTCGACCATTCTCCTTTTCTCTCTTTCTCTCTTTCTCTCTTTCTTCCTCTCTCTCTCCTCTCTCTCTCTTTTTCATTCTAACTATCTCTATCTGTCTCTGTCTCTGTCTCTGTCTCTGTCCCTATCTCTGTCTCTCTCTCTCTCTCTCTCTCTCTCTCTCTCTCTCTCTCTCTCTCTCTCTCTCTCTCTGTCTCTGTCTGTATGTATGTATGTCCATCTATCTATATCTCTCTCCTCTTTCTATCTCTCTCTCTCTCTTTCCCCCTCTCTCTCGCTCCCTCTTTCTCTCCCCCTTTCCCTCTCACATACTTTCTCAACCTTACTCTCACTGTCCTTTTTACTCTCTCGCTCTCTCTGACTCATACTATACATCTCTTTTACTCAACATTTGTCTTCCTTTAGAAATACATTTTATTATAATGATATATAATATGATATATAAAAGATGATAGCGTTTGGCGAAATAATCGTTAAACATGTTAATACTATTACATATCAAGTCTAAAGGATATCTCAAAATAAAATACTTACAATATTAACGAATAGCACCAGTCCAACGTGCATGAGCTTAAGATCCATTGTAAAACGATAATAGTCACACACTAAACGGTAATAATCAACTCCGTAAATAAATCAGAATTATTACCGACAATCACTACACTCACACTGTTAAAGGCCCGAAACCATACACCGAGCCTATTACCCCACGAGAAGTTGGTATACTGAACAAAATACAGAACAACTCCAGGAAATTATAATCAATAACGTGCCTCGCTTCGCCTAGGGTTCGCCAGTTTAAAGTCTTGCGATGTTCTTCTCCCGAAAATTGTCCAATTTGCCTTTTACGTCTGCGTTTTGATTGTACAAGAAAGGCTGTGGGGTAATTTCATGAGCGATGAATTTTGTCGTCTGTTACAGGCGCGTTACACGGGAATACAGTCGTCTATGTCGTCTGCTTAAACCGCTCGCTTGACAACGTAACTGACGTTCACGCATAACGTTAGCGTTTTAATTCCTTTCTTAATATTAACCCTTAGAATGCTGAATAATTTCCTTAAATTAGATTTTTGTGTTGTCTGCTTTCTAAAACATTGAATGTTTGCTTAATTTCGATGACGATAGATACTCAGAGTAGCAAACAGGTTATATCACAGGTCAGCCGCCGATTTACTTGGCGGCTGGCCTGGATCTAACCTATTTGCATAAGCATGAAGTCGGCTCCAGCACATATAAATGCATTCAATTAACGCATATAAATGTACATGTAACAAGCGTCTTCAATTAAATAAAAGGAAATTTTATAGCATTACGAGTGAAGAAATACTTATGACAAAGTAAGTCCTGATTGCGAGTAATTTTTGCTTTTGATAAATCAATTCTTACATATTGCAACACAAACTGTGTTACATGTAGGTGTATCCACTAACTGTTAAAATGTCGTCTGTATTTTTTTTATTTTTTTTACTAGTTAGAACCAACCGAAATATCTTAAATCTGAATATCAATTAGTAACCAAAATCTAGAGAATAAACAATCTAACATATTAATATCCAGTACAGATTTCTTTCTTCAGTTATTACACACTTATCATTAAATAAACACCGAACTAGTTAATACCATTTTAAAGTATTGAATAGTAGTATACCGTTTATTGTATATTACATGAATACCTCGTCTGTAAATTAATCGGTGATTTAAAAATAGCAAAGGACTATTTCTTTTTGATAGTGTAGGTAAACATCGACATGGATCAACACTTCTCGATAAATTAAACAACTAATACATAACTCACTATATGAGACGATTAGCTGTCAATAACACGAATGCGATCACAGATTTATAACTAGGACAGACACGTATGACGATTCTAATCTTGAAGTTAGAGTTATCGCAGTGAAGTGCAGCGAGCGATATCTAAGACGATATGGTGAGACCCTCCAACCACAACCATCAAAACGCATTTATGATAATGTAATAGAAAAAGAGTTACCCAAACCATAACATATTACAATATCATTGTAAGGAAAATGGCGAGAATCGGATGCTAAGTCCCTAGTATATCTGGGCCGGCCAAAAGCGTTACCCAAACCATAACGTATTACAATATCATTGTGGGGATAAAATGGCCAGAATCGGATACTAAGTCCCTAGTATATCTGGGCCGGCCAAAAGCGTTACCTAAACCGTAACGTATTACAATATCATTGTAAGGATGAAGTGGCCAGAATCGGATGCTAAGTCCATAGTATATCTGGGCCGGCCAAAAGCGTTACCTAAACCGTAACGTATTACAATATCATTGTAAGGAAAATGGCGAGAATCGGATGCTAAGTCCCTAGTAAATCTGGGCCGGCCAAAAGCGTTACCCAAACCATAACGTATTTCAATATCATCGTAAGGATAAAAAGGCCAGAATCGGATGCTAAGTCCCTAGTATATCTGGGCCGGCCAAAAGCGTTACCCAAACCATAACGTATTTCAATATCATCGTAAGGATAAAAAGGCCAGAATCGGATGCTAAGTCCCTAGTATATCTGGGCCGGCCAAAAGCGTTACCTAAACCGTAACGTATTACAATATCATTGTAAGGATGAAGTGGCCAGAATCGGATGCTAAGTCCCTAGTATATCTGAACCGGCCAAAAGCGTTACCCAAACCAAAGACCTAATAAACACAGATAAGCAACTCTGCAAAATACCGTTCTTTCTCGCGTTGACATCTCGTTCGCGAGATTTTGTCTTCCTGTAAATACAGACGCTTTATTTTGTTAATCAAAGCTTCTGCCGTCGCTGATCAGCTAGGTAGCCCTTTTATTGAACCTCCCCAAAAACCAATAAACAGATGGCCACCAGTTGTGGTGCCCTGCTGTGATAATTACCGGGGATTATAACTTATTGTAATATTCCACTGTGTCAAACTGAAATGTTTAGCTAAATTTTATGACGGAGGAAAATTTCAGCAGCAAAATTTACTGTTAAAATATTAGCTTAAATCTATACTCTTGTGGAATGGGTCTCTAAATGGGAATTATCTTTTTTTTGTGGCATATCATGTACAATATTCTATGAATTAATAATTCGTAATTCGTAATTATTCGTAACATTCTATTTTTTTTAAAAAATGTACTCAATACCATCATCATCACCATCTGCATCATCATCATCATCATCATCATCAACAATGTTAGAATTATATTATCAAACAACAACTAGCTAAAGGTTTTATCCATTCTAATAAAATCTAGATATAAAATAATAAATGCGTGTGTATTTCTATTTATAAAGGAAAAATGATCGTTCGGATAAATTTTCAAATAAAGATAAACGTTCAGGAAGAAAGTTCATCATTTCTGTTTCAATAAGAAATTTTCTGTAAGTAGATCATGGTCACGTGAAACATTCTCATTCCAGTGAACGGTCGTCAGATTTCTAAAACAACTTGGCACAAGAAAGAACGTATGCCTGACATTTTTTAAAGAGATACAGACTTGGCTACCTAACCTCAAAAAGCAACCTTACATGTGATATAGATGGAATTAATGTACGAATTTGTAGAAAGAAAATATTTAGCCATTGAAAACCATTGTTTTCAATAAATGTTTATCAAAATTCTAGATAATTCGAAAAAGAAGGGTTAACGTGCCCATTGTTTATCAAGTGATATACAGGAAGCTTGCAACATACTATTGTACTTTATTGTCAACTGAGCATTTGAGTTATCCCCGTGGGGGTTAAGATAACAGACATTCCAAAGACTAGGCTAACTTTAGAATTACATTTTTTATTAGATCTTTTTAGAGTGTCTTCTCAGCTAGAGCCATATACTTCTGCGCACAAATATGCACCTGAGTCTGCTTTTTATCTCTTGATTTGCAGCATGTTGATGTCATACACTTCCAGCACACACAAACATGCTGTCATTAGCGGCAAATTTTACACTTTCTTTGCATGGCAATTATTTCCAGCTGAACCAAACAGAACATATCGTTACATCTTCCACGTATACAGTTAATACAATAAAAGAGTACTAAGAATAAATTCAAATTAAAAAAAAAAAAGACCAGATAAGAGAATTTAAATGCCTCTTAACATCACAAAAATATGAAAAAGTCCTTGATCTTCCCTTGTTCGATAAAAATATGTGTAATGAATCAAAGTTTGTCTAAATCAACCCATATTTTGTTTTTGTTTCCGAGGAGTTAGACAAAAACTATTGCTCTACTACTAAAACATGCAACCAAATGATTTAAAAAAACCAAGACCAGATAAGAGAATTTAAATGCCTCTCAACATCACAAAAATGTATAAAAGTCCTTGATCTTCAATTGGTCGATAAAAATATGTGTACTGAATCAAAGTTTGTCTAAATCAACCCATATTTTGTTTTTGTTTTCGAGGAGTTAGACAAAAACTATCGCTCTACTACTAAAACATGCAACCATATGATTTCAAAAAACCAAGACCAGATAAGAGAATTAAAATGCCTCTCAACATCACAAAAATGTATAAAAGTCCTTGATCTTCCCTTGGTCGATAAAAATATGTGTAATGAATCAAAGTTTGTCTAAATCAACCCATATTTTGTTTTTGTTTCCGAGGAGTTAGACAAAAACTATTGCTCTACTACTAAAACATGCAACCATATGATTTAAAAAAACCAAGACCAGATAAGAGAATTTTAAATGCCTCTCAACATCACAAAAATGTATAAAAGTCCTTGATCTTCAATTGGTTGATAAAAATATGTGTACTGATTCAAAGTTTGTCTAAATCAACCCATATTTTGTTTTTGTTTTCGAGGAGTTAGACAAAAACTATCGCTCTACTACTAAAACATGCAACCATATGATTTAAAAAAAAACAAGACCAGATAAAAGAATCTAAATGCTTCTCAACATCACAAAAATGTATAAAAGTCCTTGATCTTCAATTGGTCGATAAAAATATGTGTAATGAATCAAAGTTTGTCTAAATCAACCCATTTTTTGTTTTTGTTTCCGAGGAGTTAGACAAAAACTATTGCTCTACTACTAAAACATGCAACCATATGATTTCAAAAAACCAAGACCAGATTAAAGAATCTAAATGCCTCTCAACATCACAAAAATGTATAAAAGTCCTTGATCTTCAATTGGTCGATAAAACTATGTGTAATGAATCGAAGTTTGTCTAAATCAACCCATATTTTGTTTTTGTTTCTGAGGAGTTATACAAATACTCTACCATCCCATTCAATTCCAGACATATAGCACTTTCGGTTCTATTGATGATACACATTTTAAAACACGTGTTTCACCAGTGGTAAAAGGAAATCAATTGTCTCATATGCAATTATTGATAAAAACAACACACTAATAAAGGAATGTTAAAACTATCGAAAAATTAATAAAATAAACGTTAGTTTTCACACTTTATTCAACCTTCGTTTACATCGTCTAGCTGGCAGACACACTTCAGTGCCGACGAGATTAGGAAGTCTCGCATAGTCTCCCGAAATCTCATCCTCCACGAGATGATAAGGGAGTTCGGTCTTTACCTATGGGGAGTTGCTTATCTGTGTTTATTAGGTCTTTGCCCAAACCATAACGTATTTCAATATCATCGTAAGGATAAAATGGCCAGAATCGGATGCTAAGTCCCTAGTATATCTGGGCCGGCCAAAAGCGTTACCTAAACCGTAACGTATTACAATATCATTGTAAGGATGAAGTGGCCAGAATCGGATGCTAAGTCCCTAGTATATCTGGGCCGGCCAAAAGCGTTACCTAAACCGTAACGTATTACAGTATCATTGTAAGGATGAAGTGGCCAGAATCGGATGCTAAGTCCCTAGTATATTTGGGCCGGCCAAAAGCGTTACCCAAACCATTACGTATTACAATAGCATTGTAAGGATGAAGTGGCCAGAATCGGATGCTAAGTCCCTAGTATATTTGGGCCGGCCAAAAGCGTTACCCAACCCATAACGTATTTCAATATCATTGTAAGGATAAAATGGCCAGAATCGGATGCTAAGTCCCTAGTATATGTGGGCCGGCCAAAAGCGTTACCCAACCCATAACGTATTACAATATCATTGTAAGGATGAAGTGGCCAGAATCGGATGCTAAGTCCCTAGTATATTTGGGCCGGCCAAAAGCGTTACCCAACCCATAACGTATTTCAATATCATTGTAAGGATAAAATGGCCAGAATCGGATGCTAAGTCCCTAGTATATCTGGGCCGGCCAAAAGAGATACCCCCATCATAATGTATTATAATGTTATAGGATGTGCTGAAAGGTCAGATCTGGATACTCAGCTCCTGATATATCTGGACCGGCCAGAAGAGTTACCTCTATCATAATGTATAATAATGTTATAGGATGTGCTGAAAGGTCAGATCTGGATACTCAGCTCCTGATATATCTGGGCCGGCCAAAAGAGTTACCCCCATCATAATGTATTATAATGTTATAGGATGTGCTGAAAGGTCAGATCTGGATACTCAGCTCCTGATATATCTGGACCGGCCAGAAGAGTTACCTCTATCATAATGTATAATAATGTTATAGTATCTGTTGAATGGTCAGATCTGGATACTCAGCTCCTGATATATCTGGGCCGGCCAAAAGAGTCACCCCCATCATAATGTATAATAATGTTATAGTATGTGCTGAAAGGTCAGATCTGGATACTCAGCTCCTGATATATCTGGGCCGGCCAAAAGAGTCACCCCCATCATAATGTATAATAATGTTATAGTATGTGCTGAAAGGTCAGATCTGGATACTCAGCTCCTGATATATCTGGGCCGGCCAAAAGAGTTACCCTATCATAATGTATAATAATGTTATAGGATGTGCTGAAAGGTCAGATCTGGATACTCAGCTCCTGATATATCTGGGCCGGCCAAAAGAGTTACCCCTATCATAATGTATAATAATGTTATAGGATGTGCTGAAAGGTCAGATCTGGATACTCAACTTCTAGTATATCTGGGCCGGCCAAAAGAGTTACCCCTATCATAATGTATAATAATGTTATAGGATGTGCTGAAAGGTCAGATCTGGATACTCAGCTCCTAGTATATCTGGGCCGGCCAAAAGAGTCACCCCCATCATAATGTATAATAATGTTATAGTATCTGTTGAATGGTCAGATCTGGATACTCAGCTCCTGATATATCTGGGCCGGCCAAAAGAGTCACCCCCATCATAATGTATAATAATGTTATAGTATGTGCTGAAAGGTCAGATCTGGATACTCAGCTCCTGATATATCTGGGCCGGCCAAAAGAGTTACCCCTATCATAATGTATAATAATGTTATAGGATGTGCTGAAAGGTCAGATCTGGATACTCAACTTCTAGTATATCTGGGCCGGCCAAAAGAGTTACCCCTATCATAATGTATAATAATGTTATAGTATGTGCTGAAAGGTCAGATCTGGATACTCAGCTCCTGATATATCTGGGCCGGCCAAAAGAGTCACCCCCATCATAATGTATAATAATGTTATAGTATGTGCTGAAAGGTCAGATCTGGATACTCAGCTCCTGATATATCTGGGCCGGCCAAAAGAGTTACCTCTATCATAATGTATAATAATGTTATAGTATGTGCTGAAAGGTCAGATCTGGATACTCAGCTCCTAGTATATCTAGACCGGCCAAAAGAGTTACCCCCATCATAATGTATAATAATGTTATAGTATGTGCTGAAATGTCAGATCTGGATACTCAGCTCCTAGTATATCTGGGCTGGCCAAAAGAGTTACCCCCATCATAATGTATAATGATGTTATAGGATGTGCTGAAAGGTCAGATCTTGATACTCAGCTCCTAGTATATCTGGGCCGGCCAAAAGAGTCACCCCCATCATAATGTATAATAATGTTATAGTATGTGCTGAAAGGTCAGATCTGGATACTCAGCTCCTGATATATCTGGGCCGGCCAAAAGAGTTACCCCTATCATAATGTATAATAATGTTATAGTATGTGCTGAAAGGTCAGATCTGGATACTCAGCTCCTGATATATCTAGGCCGGCCAAAAGAGTTACCTCTATCATAATGTATAATGATGTTATAGTATGTGCTGAAAGGTCAGATCTGGATACTCAGCTCCTGATATATCTAGGCCGGCCAAAAGAGTTACCTCTATCATAATGTATAATAATGTTATAGGATGTGCTGAAAGGTCAGATCTGGATACTCAGCTCCTGATATATCTAGGCCGGCCAAAAGAGTTACCTCTATCATAATGTATAATAATGTTATAGGATGTGCTGAAAGGTCAGATCTGGATACTCAGCTCCTGATATATCTGGGCCGGCCAAAAGAGTCACCCCCATCATAATGTATAATAATGTTATAGTATGTGCTGAATGGTCGGATTTGGATATACATGTACCCTGTTTAGAATATATGGGCCGCCCATACGGACACGTATTGCTCAGCTCTTATTTTTGGCCCTCATCGTTTGACCTTCAAACGAAAAAAGCACAGTTCCATCAGAACTTTTAACCCTTTCCCAAACAATAACGACATTTGACCAATTTGTTGCAGACGACTTTAGAAAACATTGAGTGAAAAGGAAAAATTGCTCGTGACGAGCAATTTTTTCTTTTCCCACAATGTTTTCTGGCCTATCAGAAGATTATTTACAATTTCATCACATTTGGAAATGTCATCTGCAATCTCCTTCAATTTGGGACAGTCGAAAATTTGTTGTTTGTGAAAGGGTTAAATTGACCCTTTTCGCTCAGCTTCTATCATACACTAGATTTGATTTTATCAGACTTCTACAACTGAATGATTCCAGAAAGTTAAAACTATTATGCATATATATATATTTTCTTTTACAAATCTAGTTGATCTGTATTTTGGGTTTAAACTCGTTTTCTATAGAAACCGGTTTGGATTAATAATTGAATTTCATCTCAAATATATAATGGATGCTTTTTATCATAGATGTTATTTTGAACAATACTGTATTTTGCAGTTTGTATTTAGTAAATTTTATAAATGTTTTTGTTTAATCAGGGACATGGCAATGTTTGCTATTGGACACAAAGTCCTTATGATATGTATTTTGGGCCGGAGGCCTTTTTGTACAAATAAAACATTCGCAGTTCTGAGTATCATATGGTATAAAGCGCTTGACCCTTTAAATTGGGCTGCTATCACCTAGTCCTTATAACTTGGCCCTTATCGCACAAATCATATTAGACGGCCCTTATTGCTATGCCCTTATTTCTTTCAGCCCTTATCAAGGCTCCCTTTACACACAGCACGTATTACTGGGTACCCATTGATCAGCCCTTTTACAGGGTCTTTATTGCTTTGCTCTTATGGCTGTGTAATCATTGGTCGGGTCTGATAGCTATGGCCAGTCTGAAGGACGAGGTATCCCACCCCTGAATTCAACATGACAGAATAAGGTTTAATGGCTGTACGATTATGGTCAAGTAACAAGAGCTGATCGAAAAGGGTCAAGTGATAAGGACCGGGCAGTAAGGCCCTAGTTATAAGGATTGGTCGATAAGTCCAAGTCAAAAGGACTTGGTGGTTTGGTCCCTGCAACAAGAGCTAAGTGATGAGGACCGAGTAAATAAGGGTCTTGGAATAAGGGCCAGACGATAAGAGTAAAGTGTTAAGATCGTGTATTTTGTAAAGCATCCCGGATATATTAAAACGACAGTAAACGTTTTATTTTACACAACACACATTTGTGATACCTATCAGAAACAGAAGGGCTTAAGCCAACCAAACAAACATGACGTGTGATATATGTACATATAAGTGTGATGATAGCAGTAAAGACATCGCTTAATCTACATTTAAGGTAACATGATAAACAGAATAGATGATTAATGTCTTTGAATAGAAAAGTTCGCCAGATAATATACTAATGCCTTGTCCGATAACATATCCGATTCAAGACACAAACCATATGGGGAGCGACGTGAGAAAACCCACCTTATGACCAAAATTTTCGATTTTCGTTTTTTCAGCGATTATTTTAGTTCGATTTGCCTTTGTTAAAATGATATAAGTCTCATGTAAATGCGTCAGAAAATACGGTTCCTATAACCGTTCAAAGACGTCAGGTAAGTAGTGAAATATCACGCAAGTGACGCGACGTCAGCTTTTTGGCGAACGACGTAATCTAAATCGACGTTTGAGTTTTGGAGTTTCCACATCTGAGCTCTTCATTTTACGGAAACACCTTTTTAGTTAATCCTAGTGCTTAAGCTTAGGAAACAAAACAATCATGTTTAGATTTAATTCAAAATAATAAATATTCCAATTAAATCGGTTCATATTTACATCAAAGGAAATTAAACAGTACAGATCTAGTGGTCAACCTGAGACATATGTCTCTGGGTCAACGAAAGGATATACTCCCTTTTGACATGACTTACTGTAGTTTGTGTCAAACCTTCGAAATAAACAGGTCACTACTTGAAAAGGGCAGAATTGTTTTCTTTTCCACTACTCGCCAGAGATCAGGAAAATGCCGGTTTTGGACCGACTTCGGTTGTGTCGGACCGATTGCAACTAGCAATTTTATGGAAAAATTGGTCGGGATATCACAGACAGATATGGATTTATACACGCTTAACAGTACACGTTTCTGTATTATCTCAAAATTAATCAATTTATTGTAATTCCCGTGTAAAACAATGTCCTAAGCGTGTATTTCTGGGCTTGATTATGGAAACTTATCGACGTGCTTGACTGAGAAGTACAAATTACATGTTTGTTTCTCGAGAACCGATTGTTTTAACAATATTTGGTACATTTTTAATGGCGCATGGTAGATTGCAAGAAATCAGGGAATATTTATTTGTAAAGCATGTCGTTCTGTTCCATGAAAAGTTTGCTTCCCTTGCCGATTGAAACGCGCTCTATTAACATTGAACAATCTTCATCATGAGGCTTGAAGATTCAGATTGTTTTTCGTAAGACGATAGACAACGAACAGATCATCCTGTTTATGTTTGAAATTGATCGACTTTTTCTACAATAATTATTGAAAGTAAACAATTCAGAAACAAAATAAAATATATTTAAAATGTATTTTATGTGATGTCAAATTCAAGGCTTATTTATTATTGTCATCTAAGCGCAATGCATGGTTAAAAGTGTTTTTCTTTTTTTCTTTTTTTCATGCGATGACACTTAAACGTTATGTGAGCTAATACAAAGTAAACTAAACACAATGTATGACCAGTTCTATTGAAGACAATCCCTTTCATTAGTATACGCATAAAACACAGAGCTGCATGTGTCGATCGTTTCAATAATGTTTAATAAGCGTGTACATTTGTTTAATTGCGGAGTATATATGTGTTATATTGCGATTATTGACCTACAGTCGATGATTGAAGACAATTTGCCCATATTGGAAAAGAAGATATGTGTCAATTCAAAAATAGTTGTGAATCCGAGACCTACATAAAACGTGCATGTGGTATACTATCGTTTTTGACTGCCCTGTCATCATCATCCAAATAAGGTAGCCAACGACAATCTTATTGTTTTACCCCAAAATAAATACAGTGTAAGCTGTTCATTGGAAAAAAAAATAAAAGTCTATATTATACATCTTGAAATGCATAATCAAATTGATAAAGAGGTCAATAGTGAGGCAGATCGCGTTTTCTCAAGAGCCAAATTTATCAAGGTCAGCAGTGCGAATCACAGACCGATAACCGGATGCCATATAACATTGTGATGTTGGGCACTAACCATATACATGTAACATGCAGCCGTTTGACGAATCATGAGGTCATAGATACGTTATGGCATATGACGCCATTCTCTACCTGTTAACTGTCGCTTAATGTCGATTTTCAGCTTTGTTTCCCTTTTTTCATGTTTTATTTTCAGTTTTTACTATTAATTTGAATCCATATCACTAACAGGGTAAACAAAATAGATGATTTGTGTCTTTGTGTAGGAATGGTTATCGGGATAGGCTTCGGATAATTATCCGATTGTCATTCGGCTCACAGAATAGTATTCCTACGCCTTGCCCGATACCATTACCGATTCACGAGACTAACCATCTATTGTCTATATATCACTGTGATAAAGTACATGTCATGATATAGTCATGTCACCGTATTCAGTAAAACTAGCCATGTTTTTTGTATGTCATAACCGATGGAGGACACTTTTCATCAAAGGCAGCATGCAACTGTTAAGGTGTGACAGACTAATAAAGAATGGTGAAATGACTTATTAAAACAATGTCAGTCAAAAGAAAATGAACAACATAAAACGCGCAAGTCTTCCGGAACGGCTTTTGTCTGTACTTAGATATGTGGCGGACCACACCAGTTGTCTGCATTGATAAAGCATGCATCGTGACCTCATTCACAATTCTCCAGTTCCCAGTTCTACATGGAGATAACAGACTCTGTTCCGTATGTCTATCTTCCATATTGCCCGATATTCTGATTCTCACCTATTGGGGAATTGACTTGCTTTGACTGGAGACTAATGCTGACTCCAAAAAATTGAATTTTTCTAAGGAAAAGAATAGAGCGGTCCCGTTGGTCGGACATAGTTTGGGAGGCTCACGCTCTGACTTAAGTCAAATGTGGAGTGCTCGAATCTTTGTGCTGTTTTGGAGCTTCTTCATATTATTAATGGATATGTCGTGGAATAGCGGTAACGTATCACAACAAACAACTATTTCATTTTCAAGGAAGTGTGTTCCACATCTCTGCCTTTTTGCCCCGCCTTTTTCAAGCTCCGTGACCAGGATCTGTAAGAGTGTCATGACTTTCAGATCTTTTTCCTGATTTTACGAGGCTAGAGGACGAACGACAGAACATAATTTGTTTGGCACTTAAGTTAACATCCTTGACCACACTCGTTGATGCAAACATCCCCAGAATAAGGTTCCTGATCTGTATTAAAGTCACAATGAGTAAATGACCCATCCTTACTAATGGACGCAACATATGACCTAGCCCGACCACTGATTCACTAAATTTACTACCGTTATCAACTACTGGGTGTCCCCTGTCGTTTTTCCTTGAAAACATCCTCAAACAAGTTCTGACATATGGTTGATGTCATTTCGAAGTGGTTTGATAAGAATGATTCTAATTCCTAAAATCCAAGGACATAACTGTTAAACCTAGGGGTAACTTTAATCTTAATACAGCTGTATACATGTAAAACATTTATACAAATCAATTATATAATAGTTGTTTAAAGGAAAGCGAATAAAGAAACTCAATAACCTTATTGCTAGACATAACGACGCGGTACGTAGGGCCTAGTATGTTTTGCTACAATCACGGTTTTTAAAATTGAATCCTTGAAGAATTGACTGATAATCTGCAGGCAATATGTCGTACTTTACATGTAGTCACGCATTCAATAGAAAATGAGTTTAAAAAAACTTGATTCAACCAGGTATATAAGAATGAGAAAAGATTTGTCGGTAGCATTGCTGATATATTTACTTCCCCGATCGCGGCTGAGATTTCAATGAAAATGAGTATCATAGTAGTCTAGATCTAAATGTTATACATAGTAAATAAATGAAGAATGATTTTTACTCTTAACTGCAGTTCCTTCTAAGACTGGAACATTTATTCGAGGGATTAAAGATAGAATGTTCAAACAATATCGCGTTTGAAAACAGCGGGGAAACTTAAACAACGCTGTAATAAATGACGTCACTTTGACAGCGATTTATCGATTGTTGCGCGTTAAACCATAAGGTGGGTTTTCTCACGTCGCACGTCATATATATCTATTCTCTATTTATTCTTCGAATTGTTGAGATAAAAATCAAAGTTACACCGTCTGTTTCTGGCTAAGTAAAAAATCTAAACTAAAAGGGGTTCTGAATATTTAAATAACGGATTGGACGCCACACATCTAAGGGATGTAACTACGCGTTGACTATTCAATTTGTTATACCATAGTTACTTCCCTTGTATATGGTTTTAAGTGTGATTGGATGTTGACGTACATTTGGATATCGGCACTATCATTCCTCTTGAAGCTGACCCAATTTGGAACAAATAACAAAGGAGATTGGGGGAGCATTTTATTGATGGATAAAGTCAAAGTTTACATATGTTAAAGAAGGGACGCATTGATGAAAATGAAGTGATTCCATTGAAAAAAACAAACAACGCATCATGTTTTTCGATCGTCAAAATTCGATTCGATCCGAATTAAGAGATACATGAATGCATATGTATTAAGTAACTTGCAAGCAAAGTCAGCAAATCAGACTTTGGATTGTTTAAAACTCGATCAAGTTTACCTAGGTCCACCTAGTTTTGTTTCTCACACTTTGAAACTATTCTCTTACATTCCTCTTTATTCCACTCTCAAAGGAACATAATTTATTAAGGGCAAATATATACATAACATGTGTTATATAATACCATGTAAGAAGAAAAAAGCGACTTGGAAGACACAGTGCAGAAGGTCGTTCTACCCATGGCACGTTAGTCCGAATGATCGAGACGTAGATACATGCCAGGGGCGTAGCTAAGGCATTTAGTAAGTGTACGAACGGTTAGTCGTGTGTGGTCTGCGGGAATACTCCCCGAAGAGAAGATTTTATGTTTTATGCTCAATCTGGTGCAATATAAGGATGTTTCGAACAAGGAGATACGTGTATACATAGAACGCCTGTGGAAAAATATCCTTAAATTGTCTTGATATAGGACGTTCAATATAGGCCTAGATCTTAGATCTTCATTTTCTATGGACAATGTGTAGGCCTACGCATGTGAGTACTCTGCGTACAGATAGCTACGCGTCTGCATGTAACACAGTCACAGCTTGGATAATCTTAGCCAGGGGCCTGGCCCATGCGTATGCGGGTAAAAATGGGCCAGGACCCCAACATATCCCGTTTGTGTCACAGACAAAGTGAGAAAAGTTTCATAGCTTTTGGAAATCTGATAATGTTCGTACTGTGTTATATGGTTAAACATGATGTAGGCCTATTAATGGTGTTTTTATGTTTTTATATGATTTCCATTAAGAATTGGACTATAATAACGTTTCATATGGTGGGGTAGGGGGAGATGAGGTGGGGTTTGGAAATCATCATTCACACTTTACCTGCAGTGTGTGTAGGCTGCACCTTCCGCCCCCTCGACGACTTTCAATCAATGCATAAATTCGACTAGACGCAACTGGTCGTTTTAGAAGTGTGCGTGTCAAATACCTTTATCAAACTGAGGATATGCTAATGGTGGTTCTTTTCTCTTTTGGTTTGTATAAAAATAAAGGCCTATAGAGCTTGCTCATATCATAGACATAATAAGCATGTTTATTGGGTATTTGCTCATGTTAATTTTGCCACTATTGGTCTAATTTAATTGTTTCAATGCTTCAAGTAATTGTCTCGTAGGCCTACAAGTGCAGGTGCTTACCTCTCTCCATAGAATTAATGTAGCTTTTATTTAAGGTGGTTTATTATCTCCGCGGACCAAACAGTATATAAGGTGCCTGATATGCCTCTCGTCTGACGAATATAATATAGTCATCTGCTGCTAGTTACCAAATCGGCGAATATGTCTTTATTGGAATTTGCTGTGATTTCCGATGTTGGGGCACGAAAAATTCCACAAATGCACTTTATAAGTTACTATGCACAGAGACATAGATCTCTGCTATGCACATTTGACTTTTTACATCAGCCGACCAACATTTACCATTTGTTGGCTTTTTGCCCGACAAAACCGAATTCACTTCTAGCGGAGCAGACGAGTTTCCAGTACGACCTTGACCTTAGCGTAACCTCTGCTGCATGCACACACATACTGATGGTTCGATGTTAGGATGTCCACGCAAACCAAAGTTCCGTGCATTGACAAGCTCTTTGAAGCAGACGGATACCTTAAACTTCATGAAGGAGAGATAAGACGCAGGTGAGTTCTATTCTGCTTTTATTTCTTTTCGAGTTTTAGCGATCATCCGGTAAACAAATTGTTTGAAAGTGTCTATAATACCGGATAGTACTAACGTCCGGATATTTGACAAGCATTGTTTTGACTGATCCAGGCGACAGTTTACCTGCTTACAGCAGACGGAGAAATCGTAGATAAATTGCACCAATTCAACCACATGGGGTGTATCTGCTTGCATGCTTTTGGTTTCAGTGTTTTCGTCTTGACATGATTAATATAAACTACTTTTCTTGAAAGTCGTCTGCTTCGTTTGTTTCTGTAAGGGAAACATTTAAAGATATTTTGCCATCAAATGATTAAGCCTAGATTGAAACATATAGCAAACCATTGAGACCACATTTGATTCATCATATTAATGCTAAATATTTATTTTAATTGTTTTCAGGAATCTAGAAAATCTTGAAAAGTTGCTTTTTAACAGAGAGAATGGAAAATATGATTAAAGTACCTCAAACCATTGCTTTTTCTGCAGTGATGTGTTCTTCACTTTAAAAAAATCATTATTGACTGTTTATTTTGTGTGAAGAAGGCAATACATTAGTATTTTAGCTGAAACAATATTGATTCCAAAACCGAAGTATCACCTTCGAATCTTAAGTAGATATCCATTTTCTTTGATGCGTTTCATGATAAAAAATCCTGCGCCATTGTATCCATACTCTTTGCAATATATCATGATTGTTTGACCAAAGAAGACCAATAGTGTAGATGTTGAATAGGCAAGGACGTAGAGAGAATGGCTAAAACTTTTAAATTATCCAATGAATATGTTCCTTTAGTCATTTAATTGTTTCTTCTTCATAGTATTATGTAGACATGAAGGCCAACATAGGTCACATGGTCAATGATAAGTGCAGGCTATCTATTGGAAATCCAGTTGACTTTTTTCACAGTATTTCCCAGTGGCTGAGCTTGTCACAATTGGATAAAGAGCTAGATTAATGAGATTTCTACACTCTAAACTTACTGAATAATCACTGTCTTAATGCATGATGAGGAAAGGCCATTGATATTCTGTGATTTTTGTTTTTTTATAATACACTGCAGACTCATTATAACGCGGTCGTCGGGAGCCATGATGCTAGATCCGCGTTAATAGTGGGGTTGACAAATATAACGCGGGGTCCCTTACGCGCTATATGCCAGACCATAACCACTTAAGAAACAATAAGATTCAAGAAGTAGTCTATTCATATTTCAAGATTGTGTTGAGTTACGGACTTATCATTGAATTTATTGTGAATAAAAGAAAAGCAAATAAAAAACATAATCAAAACTTACATGTTTAACTATATATTCCTTTTTATTTGTTTCATTACGATTCAAGTTAAGGATCATTGATAGAGGCACGTGCAGTTTAAATACACACTACAGAAAAAGGAGGGTGGATTCAGTTAACCCATGTTCTATTTATAGATTTAATCGATAGTTCTCCCAGCATGTGTACCTAATGCTTTACCATTTAAACTAGGTGTAAAACACTCCCCTGAATAAGCGTGTACAAACTAATGATATTATGTAATTTATCAACACTATGTACACATAGATTTAAATCTTCCCTCGGGTAACGGATTGTGTACGTATAAAGGCCACGCGCTTTGTTTAAAAGACCGTGACAAACAATGGGGATTACCCAGGGAGTTATTGATTTTCACGCCTTCGGAGTGCAATTTGTAGGTAGACTTTCTATTTAGGATGCCGACCACGTCATTTTGCAGAAAGGGGGAGATTTAGGCTATTGTTTAAGCCCTAATGTGCTTGAAATTTTGGGAGCCATAGGAGACCCGCGTTATAATGAGTATCGCGTTATAACGGGTCGCGGTATAATGAGTCTGCAGTGTACATGTATTGAGTGTATGAGGACTAGGGGCCGAATTTGTGAAAATCAAATTTCACTCCTTGCCACCTTCAGATGATTTTTTTTGCTTTAATAAGACAACTTTAGAAAAGCTTTGTAAAGGTTTCAAAAACCTTTCAGTTCTGCTGTTGTGATATGTGAGTAGATTGAAAAAGCGTTGTGGCGAAAGCAGAAATTGCTTGTGACAAGCAATATTTCTCTTTTTGCCACAATGCTTTTTGAATGTCATCTATTGCAAAACAGTGGTGTTAGATGGTAATGTGTTAAGGTAGTTGACTTTTAACTCTTTGGTTAAAGCTTGATCCCCATCAATGTCACTGGAATGCCAAGACCATTCAGATCCCTAGCCTAATTCTGGTGAATCTCAGGATATCCATGATATAACTGGAATATTGTTGACATAGTGTTAAACTCCGTACAAAAAAAGGGAAGAAGTAAAGATTCTTTAGATAATTCTCATAACACAGTCAAGTTTGAGTGATCAAGTTAAATGAGACGCTATATATTGTGCATGTGACAGTTTACTCCTAGGTATGAGCTGTGTTTCTTATCTGATAACATAAGCACCAACCAATCCTACCCTAATCCATGTCCCCATTGTTCAAAGGGGCATAATCTTGTATCACATATAAAGCAGCTATTGGTAAGAGTTATATCCCTTATAGTGTGTATAATGGTAATACTTTATATAGCACTACACAATTTTTATCTTTTAATGCATCCAGGGGAAATAATACAATTATCATTTGATGTCATTTATAATTGGAAAGTTCTGTCTTAGGGTTTTCCCTTAACCCCTTGGTTTATGCTAATTTGGTAAACATTTGAGATTTGACCCCTTATTTAAGGAATTGTGATTAGAAAATAATGATCTTTTAGGGTCATATCCTGGAATTTGGGGTCATTTACTTTGTGAGTTGGGGGTCAAGGAAAACCCTGTCTTTATTTGAAATGTTATAATTTGTTTACTTGTGAGAATAAAGAGATTTGGACAGAGATATGGACAGTTTGATTTGAGAAAGCTTTTCTGTTTCGCACCAGGTATGGGTGTTTGCAGAATGAGTTAGAGAAGATCGAGAAGGATGGGAGTGGGTTAGATAAGTTTACCCGGGGATACGAGGAGTTTGGTATAAAGAGAACCCCAGACAATGGTATCTACATGCAGGAATGGGCTCCAGGAGCAGAGGGCATTTCTCTCAGAGGAGATTTCAGTAAGTCTTTTACTAACTTTACTTAATTGTTTTACATTGATTGTAAAGGAAGCTTGAAGCTTGTTTAAATCACTCTGGATGACTGCTTCCTGGATACTTAACCAGTTCTCTGGCTGATTTGAGGGTTTATAGTCCCTGTAATTTTCAATGTGCCTAAAGTGGATCAAATGCAGGACCCTCTGTACAAGAAGCCAACCCTCTCCACTTTGCTATTGTCGTTATTGGTTAACATCAACTGAATATTTTCATTTAGGTATATTACAGCATTCGCTTGATCAAAAGCCAGTTCATTAATTTTTTTAGGATTTTGCTATCTTGTCGTAAAGCTGTATCTTAATTCCTAAGTACAATGGAAGGTATAGCCCTTAGGCAGATTCATACCTCTTGGTGACCTTAAATAGTTAACATTTGTTTCCTGTAGTTTTTAGATATGAGCAGCATGGGTTATATGAAGTTGAATGTCAAATTACCATAAGCAGGACTGAAATGACCCCATGATTATAAAGCTCTGACGTGACCTTTTTCTGTTTCAGACAATTGGAACCAGGTAGAGCACAACTTTACCAAGAAGGAGTTTGGTAAATGGGAATTAAAGCTTCCCCCTAACCCTGATGGAAGCTGTCCCATACAGCATGGCTCCAAAATAAAGGTACTCACATACACAATCAAACATGTAAAAATAGTACTTTGTGGTTTAACACCATTTTCAATAATGTATTCTTAAGTTTGACACAGAATTTTGACTAGGCTTTAAGACTCCTTGCACTTTTTAAAAAAAATGATTTTATGGAGAGAAATCAATTTTAGAATGAGTGAGTTCTTAAGGTTCTTAATTTCTAAATTAATTGATGAAAGTGATAATTAAGAAAAACATAAATAAAACAAATGTGATTTCAAATAAAATGCTCATTTTGGTATTGTCACATTAAGCATAATGTATAGTTTGATGCATGAAAGATCTAGATAAGAAATTTCTCTTTAGAGCTGGGGTGTAGAGGAATTGAAGGTTTTTGCCTGGCTCTTGACCAATTGGGATTTGGAGATTTCCTGATCACTGAATACTTTCATTGGTTTTTGGTTTTGGTATGAACTGGAATGATTCTTAAACCCACAACCTTTTATTTATGAGACAGACACCTTACTTCTGTCTCTATGTTTTAAACATGTATTAATGCACCAGTAGAAAATTCCTGTAACACTGTAGTAAAAGGCTTGTAATTAATGGAAAGCTGGTCCAACCTAGGTATAATCATCAGTAATCTGTAAACCTCATAAAAGTTTTAGGAAGCTACCAATGACATGTCACATTGCAACATTTTACTTTTATTAAATTAAACTATCCATACACATTGGTTTTGAATTACACAAACTATTTCATGTAAGTTATTTCTTTAAACTGTTGTGAGATTTACAGATTACTGATGGTTACCAAGATGCTTCCAATGACATGACATTGTTTACTTTGCAATATTGCTTATTTCAATATTGGAACAATAACAACTTATGCAAAATTTATTTTAAATGTAAGATGTTAAGTAAAACATTATCCCAAAAGCTGTTTTTTTCTCTACTTCAGCTGGTGATGCATACCCGTGGTGGTAAGCTGGAAGACAGACTGTCCCCTTGGGCAAAATATGTAACTAAAGCAGGCAAGGTGCCTGTGTATGACCAGATCTTCTGGGATCCCCCACAGGTAAGTCTCTGGGTGATTTTATGCCTATTTCAACAATCTAAAATTTATTTTGCATCAGTTTCTGTTCCTAGATTCACACCAGGACAGTGCTAATGGCTTTAGATATGGATTTTGCTTTTCCAGTTATTTTGGGATCACCATTACCCAGAGTTCCATGAATAGAAGCCATTAATACCATTGTGTTTTGATCTCACGTTGGATTGGCCTGATAATGGAACCCACAATAATGCATATTAGAGGTGGAAACTATCTTTTGATGAATGTGCTTGTTACTACCAACAGTTTGAAAATTTCTCCAATTGTTTGTATAAAGAGTAATCAAACTTGAAGGTATTAGAACAGTAGATTAGTATCAATTACAAGAAAAAGGCCAATGTACGGTGGCACTGAGGTGACATGTCACATGTAATAATTTTTTTTCCAATTCCGTTTTCTCGAGATAATAAATTTTATTATCAAGGGAAAACGAGGCAAAGTTTGTTTTCCCGACATACAAAAAATATTTTCTTGAGAAAACGAAAAAGATTTGTTTTTTGAGGTAATAAAAAATATTATCTCAGCAAAACAAATCAGAGTTTGTTTTCCAAAGATGAAAAAAAAAATATCTCGAGAAAACGAATCAAAGTTTGTTTTCCCGACATAATTTTTTAAGTCGTGCGCACGACTTAGCCAATCAGAACCCTCCGTCAACGGTTGACACTGACAAAGGGTTGTGATTGGCTTATTAAGTCGTGCACAGGACTTAAAATATTATGTCGGGAAAACAAACTTCGCATTCGTTTTGTTGATATAATAATATTTTTTATCTCGGGAAATTGAACTTTGGTTCGTTTTGTTGAGATAATATTTTTCTTATCTCGAGAAAACAAATCTTTTTCGTTTTCTTGAGATAATATTTTTCTTATGTTGGGAAAACAAACTTCGCCTCGTTTTCCCTTGATAATAAAATTTATTATCTTGAGAAAACGGAATTGGAAAAAGAATTATTACACATGTCACCTCAGTGCCACCGTACCAATGCCTTTATAATTTTCTGTAATATTTAACAAGTATTTTTGTCACTTGGATTGTAAATATCAATATTGCATGGTTTCAATTTTCTGGATCGAAAGCTTACCTCACACAATTATCTTATCTTAATGTTAACCACCATACATGACAAGTGTAGCTTGACTTTGTGGTTGCTTTTTTTAAGTAGAGTTTTCATTATATATATTTCAGAGACATGAGTTTAAGAATCCGCACCCTCCTAAGCCCCACAGCCTGAGGATATACGAGGCTCATGTTGGTATCTCATCTTGGGAAGGCAAAGTGTCAACCTATACAGAGTTTACCAGAGATGTCCTGCCGAGGATTGCCTATCTGGGTAAACCCACTATTTTTATGAAAATAGCTATGTTTATTTAAATAAATTTTGGCAAGATGTGTGGTTGTAGATAGTTGTTTGTTTCCTTTATTTACATACTACATTGTTTTAACATGAATGTAGAAACTTTTTTTCTAAAATACTACAAGGCCCTCTTTGGCCTAGTCTACCTGGCTTAACCAGCCCTCAGGCAGTCAAGTGAGGAAGCAGTCAAGTTTTGGTTTTTCCCCCATCATTATAAGCTAGACATTGCACCAAAACTGAAGTAATGTTGATGCAATATAAAACTCAAATTATAATTGTTCTTAGGATTTCCCTCATGCCAAATGTGTTTACTTATATACAGGTTACAATGCCATTCAACTTATGGCCATCATGGAGCATGCATACTACGCAAGTTTTGGTTACCAGATAACCAGCTTCTTCGCAGCATCAAGGTGAGATAAAGTTTACACTATTCACCCTAAATTACAAACAATATAAACAATCAATATCTTTTCGAAAAATATCAAAATCCAAATGTCTTTATCAAAGACTAAAAGAGTGTCTGGTCAATTAATGTTTTTCTTTTTTTTACTAACCCCATATTGTCAAAGCGATTACAGGTAAATAAAAGTTTTGGTTTGAATATATCTTACCTTATCATGTATTTGGTGGTGTTTATAAAACATTTTACAGCTAGATACAGTAAGTGCATCATGAACAAATGATAGCTTGTTACGAAAAGAAAATGGTCATGATAGACTTTATGTACATTGTTTTCCATGTAAGCTAATTTCGTTTATTTGTTTTTAGTCGATTTGGCACACCCGAAGAGCTAAAGGCACTAGTTGATGCTGCCCATGGACTCGGTATGACTGTGTTGTTGGATATCGTACACAGTCACGCATCCAAAAATGTCGTGGACGGACTCAATCAATTTGACGGTACAGAATCATGTTATTTTCATGACGGGGGAAGAGGCACACATGACTTGTGGGATTCCAGGTTGTTCAACTATCAGGCGTAAGTTGATTATTTGTTGAATAAGTTTAGTTATAGAATTCTTGAATTAAGTCTGCTCATGCATAGTCTGAGTGGTTGGTATTGAGTGAATCATTATAACATGCAAAATCACTAACTTGACTCCTTTGTCTAGATTGAAATTTTATAGAAGCCCAAATTTAAAGAAGACCCAAATCAAAATGATACAAGTTTGGAGGAAAAAAATAATTTCCTTTTTGATATATTATAGAAGACTCTCCATTTTGACAAAAGAGGAAATTGCTTGTTAGAAGCAAGAAGCACAGTACTTGTTTCTTTAGTGATCTGCTGTGTGTTGCTTTAAAGGGTTAATACATGAAGAAGAGGTTTAGTGAAGGTTTAGTTGGACTTCACTATATGAGTGATATGAGAGTTTAAGATAACTTGTAGTTCAGATCTACATCAATAGATCTAGTTCCACAAAAAAATTCTAATCCAAATTGCCTGTAAGATCATAGTTGCATTGTATCATTCATTTGATATGAGAGTTTCACATACAATATAGATCTTTTGGCAATTAATCAAGTCCTTAAAAAAATTATTATAAGAATTTTTTTCGAGATCATGTTGTATTATAAACCTGGATTAAGCCTTGTTGAGACCTTACTATTCTAGTTCTAGTTTCACCATTAAAATGTATGGTTAAATATTGGTGAATGTTTCCAGGTTTGAAGTTCAGAGGTTTTTACTCTCCAACTTGCGATGGTGGATTGAAGAATACCAGTTTGATGGTTTTAGATTTGATGGAGTAACATCGATGTTGTATCATACACATGGAATTGGTAAGTGCATGGCTTACTTACTTACTTAATCCTGAATTTATTTGTCATCTGCTGCGGGAGTCCCATTCACTGGGATGGGCAGCAGGCGGCTAGTTTTTCTTATACCGAATCTCCAATTTGTTCTGTCCATTGGGCTGATACTGACGAGTGAAAACATCATTCACTCTTTGATTGTATGTTTGTCTTATCTGACTTATAAAACAGGGCATTTGCGTTATTAGAGAAATATTGTGATTCCTTGCTCAAAAGTGGTCTTGGGAGACACAGCTTTTTTTTATTTAGCTTGAATAAAGTTAATTAATCAGACATCTAAAATGGTTTTTTTTTATTTTTGTTGTTTTAAGTGGTAGTTAAATCTGAAAAGAAACTAAAGTGACAGAAGAATAAAAACACTTGTTCAATCTGAGTTTAACAAATCCTATAGATTAATGCTTAAATGCATAAGTTTACTTAGTCGTTTACAAAAATGCAGGATCAATTTATCCCTGGTTGTTTGATCATTTGCTGCAAACTACATCTTAGGGTAAAATGGTTAATTAATCCCTTCATACATAATTTATTTGACCCAACTGTCACAAGTTTGTTAGGTAAAGGACTCCATAAGCCCCAATTGTCTACCCCAATTTGTTTATGTATATATTTTACATTAAACTATCTTTAATAAAGAATCACATATGATAGGAAGCATTGCTAATAAAAAGTAATTTCTCATGTCACATAACTTTCTACCCAAATGGAGAAGGAATTTGCTTTTTTTTCATACTTAATTTTCAATTTTAGGTTTAGATTTGAACCAGTCAAAAAGTCTTGTCACAAGAGAAAAAATTGTTCATATATGTTTGTAATAATTTTATATCATGCATTTAGTACAGGAAATGTTTGGGATGTGTTATAATTTCAGGTCATGGCTTTAGCGGTGATTATAATGAGTATTTTGGGATGAACACAGACACAGAGGCGCTTACTTACCTTACTCTAGCTAACTACATGCTTCACACATTCTACCCAGACTTCATGGTCACTGTGGCGGAGGTAAGACAACGGGGAAGATCAAACATAATCCCTTATAGGACTTGTCCAAATTGATAGCAATAATATTGTTATGGTTTTGGGAAGGAACCCAGGGGAGGCAAAATAGGTTTTAATTTACTTATCTGTAAATGCCAAAACTTTTTCTATACTTGTCCATATGACAGTTATTTAGTAAATTCCACTTAAAATTCACTTCTTTATTTGTAAGAATTCATTTCATAAACAGTGTAATATAAATAAGTTTAAACAAACAATTAAGTATTCTTTGTGATGTTTGATTTTTAGTTATCGTGATAAAGGTTTTTGACATTTTCTGTAGCAGGTGTATAAGAATAAGTATATATGGGTGAAAGACTTGATCAAGTTCTGTGGTTGATACAGGATTTGAGTTTTGACTTTAGAGTATTATGTATCTTGTAGGATGTATCCGGAATGCCAGCATTATGTCGACCCACAGAAGAGGGAGGGGGAGGGTTTGACTATCGACTGGCAATGTCAATACCCGACATGTGGATAAAGGTAAGGTTAAATGTCCTTGTTTGTGTAAATGTCTTTATCTCTTCCCTTAATCCTCCTTGCACATCAAAACTGTATTATTCATGCAACTCGGATTGCTATCAAAATATGATAATACATTAGGGTGTTAACCCATATATGCACTCTACACATTCATACTAATAATACCAAAATTCCTTAGAGAGACTTTAAAGGAAATCCTGATCTTTCAATTCTTGATCAATTTTTAGATTAATTTAACAACTAATAGAGATGCCTCGGTTTTCAAATTGACATCATTTCAACTGCAATTACTAAGATAAAACAGCTCTCTTGAAACAAAATGGCTTGAATATAGCGGTTTTTCATCCCATAGAATAGGCCAGTAAAGAACAGGCACATTTAACCTCATTGGCCAAGTACTACTGCATACTCAACACTGTCATATTGTCAACATAGACCAGGTGCTCAAACTGTACGATATATACTTTTAGACCCTAAAGGAGAAATCTGATGATGATTGGGACCTAGCAGGCATCTGCCATAATTTGACTAACAGACGATACACAGAGAAATGTATCGGGTATGTGGAGAGCCATGATCAAGCCCTGGTGGGAGACAAAACTATTGCATTTTGGCTGATGGATAAGGAAATGTACACACACATGTCTGACCTGTCTCCGCCCAATATGATCATAGATCGTGGAATGGCCCTGCATAAAATGTTGAGGTTGATTACTATTGGACTGGGAGGAGAGGGGTATCTCAACTTTATTGGTAAGTAGACTTTTGAGATTAATATTATCTTGACTTTATTTGTAAGAAGTGTTTTGAGATTTATGGTATCTCAACTTTATTGGTAATTGTTGTTTTGATGTTTAGAATGTCGTAACTTTACTGGTAATTAATGATTCGAGATTGAAGGTATAGTGTAAAAGTTAAAACGTAGCAGCTTTTATTTAACATGCAACTGGCATTGGTTTTGAAATGTTCGGGTCTTTGTTGTCAAAGAGAAATTGACCACTTTTTACATTACCTTAACCCTTTACCAAATGCCAAGTTTTCGGCTGTTCCAAATTGAAAGAGTTTGCAGACTACATTTCAAAATGTGATAAAGATTAAGATAATATTTTGATAGGTCAGAACCTGTTGTGGGAAAACGAAAAATTGCTTGTTACGATCAATTTCTACTTTTCCCAAAATGTTTTCCAGAGCCGTCTGCAACAAACTGGTTAATTGTTATTGTTTGGTAATGGGTTAAACTGTTTTTTTTAATTCACAACAGGAAATGAATGGGGTCACCCCGAGTGGCTGGACTTTCCACGAGTCGGGAATAATGAGAGTTACCATTACTGTAGACGCCAGTGGAACCTACTGGACAACAACCTGCTTAAGTATAAATACTTGAACAACTTTGATAGGGACATGTTACACCTAGAGAGAAACCATGGCTGGCTTGCCCCGTTATCACAGGTGAGTTTGTTTTATTTGCCTTTTCCTTCATAAAGGTTTTTGTTGGTTCTATTCCTGGTATCTGAAGATTTGGATTTTCATGAGTGGTAGCGGTGGGTTTGATTTTTAAGTACTTTGTACACTTTACTTGCAACACTCAAATATTTACAAAGGTTTTGTTAAGAGCTGGGTGTCTGGGATTACCTCCAGCAACAGATTTAAAATCAACGAAACCATGATAAAGAATTTTGTGATTGATGAAAGATGAAGATAACAAATTTACATGCATAATTAGAGACAACAGTTTAAAAGTATGAAAACTACCAAATGTGGTAGAATTAGGTAGAAACCTTTATGACTAAAGGGGAAGTTATTTGGAGAAGTTTATTACTCCTTTGATGACAATGGTCTTTAAAATGTACTGGTATGTGCATATATATTCAGTCTATAACCGAAAGAAAAGGCCCCTGTGATGACAATTTGGAAAAGAAAATGTTTTTGTTAAGTTTAAACTTATTTATTTTACATCAATTGTAATGAAAGCTTGAAGCTTATGAAGCTTATTGAATCCACTCTCAATGACTGCTTCTTGGATACCAAACCAATACTGGCACTGATTTGAGGGCAAATCCTGTCTATTTTCAAATCACCTAATTGATATTGAACCCTAGACCCTCGGTACAAGAGGCCGGCGCTCTACCTCTGCACCACTATCTTCCCACTTTTTAACTTGATACAACAGTATAGTTTAATGGGTTTTGTGTTACATTGTATTATTTTCTAGCAATATGTGAGTCGAAAACACCAGGGTGACAAGGTGATCGTGTTTGAGAGAGCAGCGAAACTAGTCTTTGTATTCAACTTCCATCCCAATGCAAGTTATACAGATTACAAGATAGGCACAGACTTTCCGGGAAGGTAAATCATGTTGTGATCATTGTCTTATCCCATATATTGGGTTTTGTTAGCAGTCCAACTTATATCTGACAGCAGTTGACATTTACAAAGTACAGAAAAGAAAGGTTTATTTGTGATATCATAAAGAAAATAGTCTTTAAAGCTTAAAGGGACTATTGCACAGATTGTATTTTGTGAGTTGACTTTAAATATTCAATAATAAATAAGTGACAATTTTAAACTTCTTCATTTTTAAATTGTTTGCCTTTTTGTCCTCTTCATTTTCCTTTCCACTCATACCTTTCATTTGGGATTATAACCAAAGTCTGTTTAACCTTTAGAAAACTGGGTAATTTTCTAAAAATAGATTTTTGTGTTGCTTTCCGAAACCTTAGATATAAGCTTAATTTTGCTGAGGTAAGATAGTCAGAGTCCAAACAGGTTAGCTGGCCTGGATCTAACCTGTTTTCATAAGCATGAAGTTGGTTCCAACACTTTAAGGGTTGAGTGCATGAATTAAGCATATATTATACTGGAATAACTGTTTTATGATTTCAGATACAAGATTGTATTAGACAGTGATGCAGAGCAGTATGGGGGACACAAGCGCCTCGACCACAACACAGATTTCTTCACATCCGATGAGGCCTGGGATAATAGGAAACATTCCCTAATGGTAGGTAGTCTAGAACAGTCTGTGTGCCTTAATGATGTCTGAGTCTATGGTTAATCTGGGGCTTCTGTGGCCTAGTGGTTGGAGTACAGAATTTGAAATCACATTGCCCCTCTCTGTGTGTTTCAAATCCTGGTGGTGGCATTCGGATTTTCATGAAAGGTGGTCTTGAGAATGACTTACGGAATGCTGATGATTCTACCTGGCTTGATCAACCCTTTTGAGTGGTTGAGTATGGGATCTTCCTCCATCATAATGAGTTAGGCGTTGCAACATAACTGAAATTATGTTGGTGTGTATATTTCTAAGCTGTACAGAGGATATACAATGGATTTCAATACTATTGCAATGCTTTTGGATCTGCATACATACTTTTTCATTGTATAGAGGCTTCATAAACTTTAATGGAAACTAATGGTTTATTTCCAATGGCTTTTCCCCAGTACCTCTCATACAACTGTTCAGCTGCTATAAAGTTTTAAAGAAATTATTATATTCAAATTTCCTCACATCTGTTAACAAGCAGCGTTTTATTTAATTGGTACATGTGTTATCAAAAGGGCAAACTATTTCACATGTTTATTTTTTATTTCACAGGTGTATATCCCGAGTAGGGTGGCCTTTGTTCTGGAGAAGCAAGACAATTAATTACAATGATGGGAAAAGATATTACTTTGTATAAGAGGGATTTATGTGAATGGTTCAGTGCTGTCGTGTTTGCATATACGTCTTCAATCTGCATGTTGATAGTTGATGTCTCTAAACTAATGTAAAAGAACAAATCTGTTATAAGGGTTGTGACAAATGTATCTTTAACGTTGGAAGAAAACATTATGATAAAAGAAAAATGGTATAATCAGGGGCAGGGTAATCTAGTTTTTATTTACTTGTCTGTAGAAACAAGATATTGTTTTGCCCTTGCCTGTAAAATGGTTATAAAGGAAATTTCAGTCAAAATTCAGTTGTATATAAAGGCTTTTGGACAAATTGGGCAAAAAGAGCAATTGATTTTTCCACCCCTGGTTATGATCGTATTTCTTTTTATCTTTGTCATTGTTTCTCTTAAGTTTTCCGGAAATAGTGTAAAATGAAAATACCTTGTAATTTAGTTAAGAGTTTCTATGCGGATTTAAATGTTATACGTAAGAATTAGAAATTATTTTACAAACATAAAGATCTTACCTCAGTACTTTACTAGATCCTCCATACATGATTTGATAAAAGTTTTGGTAAGAGCCAATCATTGTATTGTAATGTCATCTTGTACAGTACTGGACTATTCTACAGTAATTTTGTGCTGACAGTTGTACAACCCGGACTGTTTGCTATTGCATGTTTTATCTGTTTGTGACAATGTGTATCAGCACACAAATTTGTTAAATATATCCAGTAAATTCTTAAAAAAAGAAGTGCTATTTATAGCATAATATTTTTTGTTTTGTCATATACTTTTATGTCTAATGTTCTTAATTAAAAGTTTTTGAAGGTATTGAAAAATGTTTTTAATTTGGGACATTTACTTTGGTATAAAAACAAATACTTTTTTGATAACTAAACTGCTTGTATGAGCAATTTAGTTTCTTCCAAGAATTGAAATTAGATTAAGCTTTAGAAGCCATGTAAAATCAAGGACTTTTTATGTTGAAGATTTGTCCTTGGTAGTGCTTACATTTTTATAAAAGTTTAATTTAAACATGCTCTCGTAGAATGGTATGTCATGGTTAAAGTTTTGTGCTTGTTGAATCAGTATTTTATAATACCAATTTAGTTAATATTTATCATGTGATGATTTTATTTTTATTGTGGTATATGGGCATATAATGTAATCAGTTTTGTTCCTATTGACTGAAAGTTTTAGCCTGGAAAATGCAAAAAATAGATTTGAGTATCAATATCACGACGGTTCTATTTTTTTTGTTCAAGGTTACCTTTACAGTAGTTAACTTTGTAGTTTTGCCTTGGATATTTTCCATACACCAATATAATGCTTTCCTAAAGGCTATTTATGTTTGAGCAGAAATCAAGATAGTATTGTACAAAACAATCTAGTTTTCACCTTAGAGACTGACACAGGAAATAATCACAAGGTTTAGGCGTATGCCTTGAATTCTACATTAACTTTGTTTATAAGTTTGAAACTTTTTTCTTAATTGTTAAACGATTAAGTAATGTTGCCTGTTGTACAGAGTAGACATCTGTTTAAAGTTGTAAACAGTCAATCTTGTTTTAAATGACCGCTGTTAACCCTTAGAATGCTGGATAATTTTTTTAAAATTGATTTTTGTGTCGTCTCCTTTCCTTAACCTTAAATATCTGCTTAATTTTGTTGAGGAAAGATAGTCAGAGTAGCAAACAGGTAAGATCACAGGCCAGCCGCCACTGGCCTGGATTTAACCTGTTTGCAAAAGCATGAAGTTGGTTCTTGCACTTTAAGGGTTAAACAGTTTGTGAAAGGTTGTTAAGCCTGGGACTGTCTTAAAACAGGACGCAAGTCTTGTATAAAGCTCCTAATTAGGAAGCTTTAGGAATGACTGGTATTTGTAATAAGGCCTTAATTATCATATACACCACCAATATGTCTCCTTTTACCATTGTAGCAAGATTGGCTGTATATATATATGTCAGGTTATTTTTCATCAAGTTATACTGTGTCCACTTGAACCTTCCAACATGACGTCTTGAAATAGTGATCATCTTGAATGACTTCCAATATAATGTCTTAACTTTCTTAAAGCTCAAACATGCTTTTTAGTAGGAGACTTTAAATTGCTGTGAAATATCTATATGAAAGAATTCATATCTTCTTTATAATACATTTAATGTATTCATTCTTTGTAATATTGTGACCAAATAAGAATTTTCCTGCAATCGTTAAATTTTTCTTAAGTCACAATCATTTTTCAATATCATCTGCTTCAAATAGTCTCGAAATGGTTTTAGTCTGTAAACGTTTAAATGCTTGCTCTTGTGCTATTTTGAACCAAAGGCTGTGACAACCAGTTTAAAGTAACAATGATTACTTAATAGGGTTTCAGTTGATCATCAGCATGTCCGTTAGTGATGTTCATGACTATTGTCCTGTTTTTGATGTTTGTTAGCTTATATATATACACTTATATGTGGATAGGAAACCAATATTAATTAAAGCTATTTGTAAATGATATGAATTCTCTCTTTCATTTGAATCCCAAAGTTTGCTGTATTACTGTAACTCCCTTTCTGGATGACTTAAAGTAAACACATGATTTTGCATTCAGGATTGGGATGAATGGTCCTGTGTGGCTCAGTGGTTAAGGTGGTGGACTCAGACCACGGGGGTCCCGGGTTCGAGACCTCTCGTTTCGTGGGAGTGGCCTTAAGCAAGTCACTTCAGAGCCCTAGCCTAGTACTGGTACATACAGGAAAGCCGTTCCTGAACTGAAAAATCTTGGTACGGCACTGACGAAGCGGACCCATATGGGACCTGTGTCAGTTAATGACTCTAATCTAATCTAATGATTGTAGTGCAGTTAATGCATGCAGTACAGGCATTGTTAGCTTGAACCAATATATCCTAAAAATTATGAATGGAAACCTTTCTTTATTCAGTCATCGTTGTTAGCTTCATGAAATCTAAGTTGAGGCGCAAACAATCATCCTTACCGAATCTGCATGCTTTGTTGATGAACAAATTTAGAAAGAATCAACGATGGGCAGTTTTCCAATTCACCGATATGCTTTGAAGTACAGGAAGTTTGTTTCCGAAGTGCATAACTTGGGACAGATGGATTCAATTCCAAGTTCTGCTCTATTGACTTGTTTCCCATGAATGTAATTTGTGACTGGTCCGAATTGAAAGCATCATCTGACTTCAAAATGTAGCATTACTTAAAGCATTTTCTGTGTGGTATTGGTTGGAAACCACCGTGATTAAAGGATAACCTAATCTTAGGTCAATAAATAATATTGAATCATGAGGTTACGTGAACGATTCAAATCTTTGCAGATGCGACTTTCAAGAATTAAACATGACACCCTTTGTGTAATGCGGGAGACATCATTGTGAACAATTGAGGAATTGCTCGGTTCAAGAAATTTCACCAATTTGAGTAATTGTTGCTTGTATATCTCCTTTAAATCCGTTAAGGCGATTATCATTCACTGATTATTCGCTAAACTTTAGCGTCCGATTCTCCCAAAGAAACCCATGGCTCGAATCCTAGTCACAAGCTCGAGCGGATTGTGTTGAAGGGAGAGACGGTCGGGTGGCTTGTGTTGAAGGGAGAGACGGTCGGGTGGCTTGTGTTGAAGGGAGAGACGGTCGGGTGGCTTGTGTTGAAGGGAGAGACGGTCGGGTGGCTTGTGTTGAAGGGAGAGACGTCGGGTGGCTTGTGTTGAAGGGAGAGACGATCGGGTGGCTTGTGTTGAAGGGAGAGACGTTTTTCATTTAATGTGTCTATGCAGGGTAAGTTTAAAAGTTGATCTGGGGTAGGGCGTTTGGTTCTCGTGAGTGGCAGGGCTCTCACTGTTGTAACGTTCGTTGAACGTTTATACAACTTAGGAACCTAAATCATTGTTTGAGAGAATATGCAGGTGCATATATAGACAACACAACCGCTCAGTGAACGACAGTGTTTTTCACTGATCGGATGTGTATATGTCTTTGAGAGGTTCATTTGCTCGGTTCGTTACACTGTAACTATACAGTGCTCTACATTCGGTGCAAGTACCTGTTCTGTCTTATGATACAGAATCGAGGATGTGTGGCAAACTTGTTTCACGATCAATGTATATAGTAACATTCAACTGCAACTGGTTTTGTAAAGCTTGTTTTCAACCGAGATGGCATTTGAAGTGGTAGTTTACGCATTCTGACGTTACAGAAGCGGTGTTGCAGACAATGTATTCCACGTCCAAACGGGAATAGAAAAAAAGAATCGTTAAATGGCCAATACGCCTATGTATCATCCTGATCTAGTTTCCGACCAGCATGCATCAGCCTGATGCAGGTGCACACGTGTAGAGTGGGCGGGTTTCGGGTTGTATGATACGGTGTCTTATAGACAAAACTGTCAAAGTGCTTGCCACAGACAGACGACGTTTACGAGCTTGTATATGAGACAGCGAGTTTCAGAAACGTCATGATAAGAGGGGAAATCATTTAACTATTTAAGCTGGAACCGAATTCATGCTTATGCAAACAATGCAACTTATGATTATGCAAACAGGTTAGATCACGAGCATTTTTTCCTTTTCCCACAATGTTTTCCAGAGTCGTCTGCAACAAAGTGGTTAAAAGTCGTTATTGTCTGGTAATGGGTTAAACTAATTTGAAGCGATCGGGAAATATTGAGATATTTTTGCACTGGTCAATATTTCCCGTTAGGTTGGATTGCCCCATCAGAATATAAAAGGCAATCTTCACGTCGATTTATATTGATTAGGTATTAACCAGAGGGGACACTTGCAATACATGTAACATGTTGAGGAAAATTCTCATTTTGTCAAACTAATTTGTCACAATAACTCAAACATTTATTTGTTAATTATTTAATACTTTCATGGATAGTTTCGTATAATTGTAACGGGTTTTGCTTTCTTATCGACTCCTCTTAATTGTGTGAAAGACCTTTATCGTGAAATGTTGATCCGTTTATTTGTTTAACCGTACGAAATGACCGATTGTTTTTCTATCCGTCTTTGGAGTAATTAGTGTAAATAATTGTTATTTCTATGAACTTGATTACTCGAACTCGATACACTTTGCTTCTTAACCCTTATAGTGCTGGAACCGATTTCATGCTTATGCAAACAGTAAACAAATTGGTGGCTGGCTTGTGACCTAACCTGTTTGCCACTTTGAGTATCCTTCCTCTTAAGAATTAAGCAGATATTTAAGGTTTTGGAAAGCAGGCGACACCAAACGCGAAAATGAAATTACCCAGCATTCTAAGGGTTAACCCGGTCCCTCATTTGAATTGTCTTCTTCACTGCAACAGAGGATACAATAAACAGTTATGGCAAAGGAAAACGTAGCTAATAACAAGCATTATTGATTTTACATATATTACAAAAAAAAAATATATTTTCATCGCTCAACCTTTATCACTGGCACTCGTTCTTGCTCATATTGCAGTGTATAAGGGAATTGGTTAAAATCAGAAACCACAAAATCGTACACGAAAGATCTCGAGAAAATGTGATTAAAGCTAATATATAAACTGCACAAAAACTTCTAAATATAGAAATAATGTTCTGAATGTGTTCAGAGAAATAGCTTGTGCGGACGCACTTAAACACTACCGCTTCGCGATTAGTTAGAAAGAGGAAGTTCATTTGAATATCATAAATAAATCGGTGAGTGGTTTGTTTTTAATTTAGAGGAGTTCGTAAATTGTTTGGCTGTGAGCGAGTTTGTGTATGTTTAGGCCTATGTAGTGTTTCGCTGCTTGTCGCATTACGTTAATCGAATAATTCATTTCGTCTCTACCAAACTTAATTGTCATAACACCTTTATTTGACTCGAAAAGATGCGATATTTAACCCTTTATCAAACGCCGAATTTTCGACTGTCCCAAATTGAAAGAGTTTTCAGACGACATTTCAAAATGTGATGAAATTGAAAAACGATCTTCGAATAGGGCAGAAAACATTATGGGAAAAGGAGAAATTGCTCGTTAAAAGCAATTTCACCTTTTCCCACAATGTTTTCCAGAGTCGTTAGCAGCGAAACTGGTCAAATGTCGTTATTGTTTGGTAATGGTTTAAGTTTGATAGAGACGATGAAGCAGATGGTGACCTCACTAACTCTTCCTAGTTTACATTGTTATTTTACCTGCTCTTCAAACTTTGATTATGTAAGCTGGTATTGCATTGGAATGAAATATCTATGTCTGGATCACCTGGAATACTGGTTCTGTATACCTGTGCGTTCTGAAATAACAAATTCCAGTTGAATCCGATGTTAAATCATGTACTTAAGGCTCTGCTGATCAAATATTAGAATTTTATCCCCTAAGCATCGAGATGACACATTAAACTCTCTAAATTGTACGTACACCCCAATCGTCTCAATTTATTTCCCAACGAGCATTGTGCAGTACTACCACTGCATGTTAATGTCGTTCATACATAAATATTTATAGCCTGTTTACAATAAATAGATGTGTATTCAGACCCAAAAGCGTTACAACGGTTTTAAAATCCATCACCTAAGGTCTATACATACTTAAATTCATTGACTTATTTTGGATCAAATTTGCGTTCAGAAGCTAGTTTAAACTCATTTATTTTACATCGATTGTGAAACAAGTTCTTACAACTTAGATTAATCTCTCGCAATTCTGCTTCCTGAAAACATAACCAGTACTCGTGCAAAATGTGGAATAATGAAAGATCGCAATGCAGATCCTGCTAATCATGGGATCCCAACCCATGACCCTTGTGTCGCGAGGCCGACGCTCTACCCATGGACTTCTCTCCTCCTCCAATGAGCTATTTCTCAATTATTATACCACAATACAAAAACTGAATTGTTTCGACGACGATTCATTTTTGCTTGTAAACTGTTCGTGTGTCAACAAGCACGTTTAACTACACACAGTCTCAAATCTGTCAAGCACATGGTACCCATTTGTAAATGGGTACTGAAAGCCTAACGCTTTGCTGTAGATAATATGTGTGTGTGTATACGACATAATAACTGATCACTGACTAGCAAAGTAAAATAAATGCCCATTTTACTATTGTACTGCGATCCGGAAGTTACGTGATACATGTGGCATACCCTCCACAAACTTCTGCCTGGTGTCAAGGTCACTGTAGTTGCAAAATGTGGTATTTTATTGATTCAAATGTTGCGGTCCTTTAGAATTGTAGCAATCTTGCACTGAAATGTCTGAACAGGAATGTTTAAATCTTTGAAGATGATTAAAAAGTTATAAAAAATAAATAAAAACATTAACAGACGAAATCAGATTAGGTTACTTTTTATTTGCATCAAAAAGAGAAATGAAAACTGCCGCCATTACAGACATTGCGTAAGACAAGAATTAAAATGTTAACTAGTTCTTCAATACAAAGTACAGCTTATACATCCACAAAAGAGAAGGTTTAAGAAGGAAATACGAGTAAGACAAAGTCATCCATAGCGATAACGAATCAGACATCAGCTTCCCCTACAGCTACATGGACATCACATGTTTTTTTTAGGTAGGAAAGAATAATGGTAAAAGAAAAGGGGACGTTACATGTTTTGAGAAATGTATCCTGTTGTCACAGTTGTCTTTTTAATTGGCTGCTGCAGCTGCGTTTGCATGTATATAGGATAGAAAAGGTTAAAGGTGCTTGTTCACATATGAAGCAATTTGCAAATCAAAAAATGATGTCGTTAAAAGTACGCAGCTTTTGTATTGCGGCGTATTATTTAACTACTGATTGCAAGATTGATTCAGAATGTGTCAATACATGTATATCTAATTATGCATAGTCGGTTTGCGATGGATTTCAAAACGGTTGTAACGCTTTTTGATCTGAAAACATATTTATCCATTGTATACAGGCCTTAAAGACTTTGATATGATCTAAACTTTACGTCCAATGGTTATTCTCCCGTACGTCTCATACAACAGTTTCACATACAGCTGTACAGTCTTTAAGAAATAGAGTCTCAACATCCAACTTTCCCTACATTTGTGAACAAGTACCTTGAACCCTTTACCAAACGAAAATGGTACGACGGTCCAAAATTGAAAGAGTTCGTAGACGACATTTCAAAATGTGATCAAATTGAAAAACAATCTTCTGATAGGGCAGAAAAAATTGTTGGAAAAGGAGAAATTGCTCGTTAAGAGTAATTTCTTCTTTTCCCACACTGTTTTCCAGAGACGTCTGCAACAAACTGGTCAATTATTTAATATTTACATATCTAATGATGAACGATCAACCTTTGGTTCGCTAGATATGATCCAGGAAGTTTCGTTAGCCATCGAGTTTCCTCAAAACAAAGCGGAACTAAATCCCAGAGTATCATCGGAAAAACTGTTATCATTCTGTTCCCCGAGTGAACATTCTGAAGTAAAAGGACTTCGCGACCAAGAACGAATTATACACGTTCTATTAATGATGGGAATATACATTTCGTGCCATCTTTGGTCAGACCGTCCGCAAAGGTTAATCTGATCAAAGACATCACTTTTTGCCCTATATGTTAAGAATACAGAATACACCATTGCTTCATTAGGAAAAGATATTCACTTGAACATATTCGCGGAAAGCAAAGCTTTGAATTGACATGTTTGGCTGATGCGTTACTTACCTTAAGGTAGCTAGAAGGAAACCATACGGGAAAGGAAGGAATTACCTAAACATTCCAAGAAATCATATGTTGTGACTGGTCCGAATTAAAAAAACACACACAAGACATGTTTAGGTATAATAATCTGCATTCTCTTTGTGAAACTGAGAAGAGATCATTGTGATAAAAGGATACTATTTACATCCGTTCATTTGTTCATAACTCAATGTTAGCATTTCTTCCTGTCGTTGAATTGGCTTCTTTTGTATTCTGCTGACTACACGGCAAGGATACGCCACTATGGTGAAAAGTGTTATACAAAACGGAAATCCTTTTTGTGCAAACGTGTTTTTTCCAATAACTTTGCAACAAATGTTTCTGTTTATCATGAAAAAGATTCCTTTATTGTTACGATAATCTTGATTTAGTTCGACGATTCATGCATCTTCATGAACACTTTTTCTTCTTTAAAAAACTTAACTCAGATAAGGTAATACATGCTGCAAATATCTTGTGTGTTAGATATGGCAACGTAGAATAATGTTCATGCAGCAGATAAAATTGTCAGCATGCCACTTTATATAGTTGTCCCATAACTTCTTAATTAGATAAGATATCTCGCTTTTTCAACTTTGCAACAACGTAAAAATGCTTTCGTGAAAGTCTGCTGCTTCGATGTTTTTCAAAATCGTCTGCTTTATAATTGAATCAGGAAGTTAGAACCGAAGGCTTATAATTTTGCAAATTCACGGTCACCCGATTATATTTTTTCTAGACGTGCAAATAACCAAGTTATATGAGGAACTGCGATGTACGCAATGTGACTTCCGGGTAGTATGTTTATAGACAAACTTGATGGGGATAACCTTAATGTGGCGTCCTTGATCAGGATAACCAAAGAGTGGCGTCCTTGATCAGGATAACCATAGAGTGGCGTCCTTGATCAGAATAACCATAAGAGTGGCGTCCTCGATCAGGATAACCATAGAGTGGCGTCCTTGATCAGAATAACCATAAGAGTGGCGTCCTTGATCAGAATAACCATAAGAGTGGCGTCCTCGATCAGAATAACCATTAGAGTGGCGTCCTCGATCAGGATAACCATTAGAGTGGCGTTCTAGATCAGGATAACCAAAGAATGGCGTCCTTGATCAGGATAACCATCCATAGAGTGGCGTCCTTGATCAGAATAACCATTAGAGTGGCGTCCTCGATCAGGATAACCATTAGAGTGGTGTCCTCGATCAGGATAACCATAGAGTGGCGTCCTCAATCAGGATAACCATAGAGTCGTGTCCTCGATCAGAATAACCATAGAGTGGCGTCCTCAACAAAGATAGCGTCCTTGATCAGGATAACCATAGAGTGGCTTCATCGATCAGGAAAACCATAAGAGTGGCGTCCTCGATCAGGATAACCATAGAGTGGTGTCCTCGATCAGGATAACCATAGAGTGGCGTTCTCGATCAGGATAACCAAAGAATGGCGTCCTTGATCAGGATAACCATAGAGTGGCGTCCTTGATCAGAATAACCATTAGAGTGGCGTCCTCGATCAGGATAACCATTAGAGTGGTGTCCTCGATCAGGATAACCATAGAGTGGCGTCCTCAATCAGGATAACCATAGAGTGGCGTCCTCGATCAGGATAACCATAGAGTCGTGTCCTCGATCAGAATAACCATAGAGTGGCGTCCTCAACAAAGATAGCGTCCTTGATCAGGATAACCATAGAGTGGCGTCATCGATCAGGATAACCATAGAGTGGCGCCCTCGATTAGGATAACCATAAAGTGGCGTTCTCGATCAGGATAACCATAGAGTGGCGTCCTCGATCAGGATAACCATAGAGTGGCGTCCTCGATCAGGATAACCGTAAAGTTGCGCCTTTGATCAGGATTGACCCTTACATGGCTTCCTTGATCAGGACGAACAAAAGTGGCGTCCTTTATCAGGATAACCGTAAAATGGCGTTCTTTATCAGGATAACCGTAAAATGGTCCTTTATCAGGATTACTGTAAAATGGCGTCCTTTATCATGATAACCGTTAAATGGCGTCCTTTATCAGGATAACCGTAAAATGGGGTGATTGATCGGGATGAATCTAAAGTGGTGTCCTCTATCAGGATGACCGTAAAAGGACGTCCCTTAAGTGTGCTAGTGTAGGAGCGTTCTTGGTTAAAATGTCCGTCAAATGGGTTCTGGATGAAAATGTCTGTAAAATGATTCGATTGGTGAAAATGTCTGTAAAATGGCGTAGTTGGTGAGAATGTCTGTAAAATGATTCGATTGGTGAAAATGTCTGTAAAATGATTCGATTGGTGAAAATGTCTGTAAAATGATTCGATTGGTGAAAATGTCTGTAAAATGATTCGATTTGTGAAAATGTCTGTAAAATGGCGTTGTTGGTGAAAATGTCTGTAAAATGACGTCTTTGGTGAAAATGTTTGTAAAATGACGTCGTTGATGACAAAGTCGGTAAAATGACGTTCTTGGTTAGAAGACCCGAAAATTACTGTTTCTGGCGAGAATATCCCTATAGTAATGTCACGGATCACAGTGTATGTAGAATGGTGTCACGAAGCAAACTGCAAATGTAAGAAAAAACACCTAATTGGACCTAATTTGTCACTTCCGTTACTTTTTACGGCAAACCGTCCTAACCTAAATTAAAACTTGCCAAGAGTGGAAACACCTGTTACTCTTTTTTTCCCCTGCAAGGTGAATATTAAGACATTTGGACAAAAGTATGCTCATAGCTTGGAATAATTCGAGTATGGGCATATCTATGGCATTTATGAACTTTGAAAAGCGTGTAAAATCAAAACAAACGAAATACTGATCAAGTGCCGCGATCCTCTGTTTCGTAGTTTGTCAGCTCCATCATGTTTTGGAGTTCGTTTTGTTTACTGTGACTTGCCTAAAGTCGTTTGGTGCAGTATTCGACAATACAATAATGCTGATATATATGGACAACCCTTTCCTCATGAATCTCTTGGTTTTACATGTCTGGAAGCTTATTTAGATTACTGTTTTGAGAATTAAGGCAATTTTCTCACGAATAGCAGTGAATTTTTACTCTTCATAGCAAAAGCTTTCAAAGGGCTTAGGATAACACTTGTTTCCTTCAAATCTTTCAATCTTTCAATAATAAAATTGTTTGTTAAGGTGCTTGTTCACAGAAGAGAAAATTTGAAAATCAAAATAAAATGGCGTTGAAACAATACAGGCTTCCTATAGTTGTTTGATATACAATTAAAAGTAATTAATGAAAAAAAGAAAATAATTCAGGAAGCGTCTATTTATCTAAGTATGTACAATTTATATGCAGTATATTTGAAAAGGCGATCTCACGCTTTAGGGTCAAAATTTCAAAATTCATTTTGATTCACTTTTGATATAAACACTTTAAAGACTAGAAAGCGATAAAAGTTTGCTTCCATTGACTTTTCTTCAATCCGGACCATATAAAAGGACAGTTGTTGCCCAGTTTTAAAATTCTAATAGATCTTTTGTAAACTTCCAACTGTCCTTATATCTGTGAACAAGCACCTTTAATGATAAACGGTACAAAGATATACATAATTGTACTGTTTCACACAGCCGACCGCACGGAATTACCTGAGCTGACAATTTTGTATAGCACTGGAGATATGACAACCTTGTTAATGAGCCTCGCCAGAAAGGGGCAATTATTTGTGTGTCCTTCACACTCTACCAAGTAAGCAATATTCACATGTTTACGGAACCCACCCTTTACTCTTGTTGTATTGTGAAGAGGATTTAGATTGGCTGCATAGGGTTTGTTGAAGATCCTATTCCAGTGTTTTTTTTATATATACCCAAGGTAAACGATTCGTATACTTCAATGCGTTAAAGGTCCTTGTTCACAGAAGAGAATAATGAGTTTTCTTCGGTGTATATCATATAAAAATACAGCTGTTGTGCAGTTATAGAGAAACTTATTCTTGAGTTCCAGATTTTTTCCCATCTGTGAACAAAAACATTCTTCATAATTAACGTCTTCAGTGGCTCTCAATTTGGACATGTCACAATATCCCATATGAAGGACTGGGTAAGGTTTTGTGGACAATGGCTTCAAATCAAGTTTGTCTTATTCCCTTCTCAAAAACGAACGCAGCCGATTGTGGAATGTGATACGAAAGAAAAACCAAACCCGGAGTACACATAAAACCATATCAAACCGCACAACTGATAGGTAAACAACAAGCTAATTATACAAAGGGAAAATCTTTACATGATGACCGTATTATCCATTTATCGCAATGTATTTATAAAGATCGCAAACGGCCAATACATACAATCCTTTTTGCATTTGATATCCTAACGTCTTACTATATAACAATCACGTTGCCGCATATATTGACTATACTAATAAAAACACTGTGACATTGGGAGGTATTTCTCCAAATGGGCAATATATCCGTTTAGCCCAAATGGTTTATTCCCTCCCCATGTAAATAAAATGCTTTTGTCCACTTACTATTTTATCGTCAGCCCCTGCTTTCATTTTAGACCAGTCACACTCTCCCTAATGAGAGAATGGGGTGGGGGAGGGGTAACAAAAATGCTTTTGTTCCCTCGCTATTTTGTCGTCTGCCACTGCTTTCACTTTAGACCAGTCACAATCTCCTTTATGAAGAAATGCCTAAAAACCCTTGTATTTGGGAGCGTCGATTGTGAATGTACCTAGGTAAACAGGGCGGCATGGCGTGCGCGGTTTTTTGTACGGAGCGACGCCGACTGAGTGACAGACGACATTGTAATGATATGTCGTCGCTACCAGGAAGTCTCAACAATCAGCCGACAACGAGCGCGCTGATTGGCTGAAATATACTGACCTCTTTCCGGGTCTCGAGTGTAATAATTTTCTCAACTGATTGTATTTTCTTACGGGGCGAAGAACAATAAATAACCCTTCTCTCCTTACTCACTTGCCTCGTCTGATGGATTTGGACGAGTCCATGTTGGAATAAGGAGAATCGATGTTCTTAGCTCGTGCAAGGAGGAAGCGTTTTACTTACTTTCCGTGAGTATATGGGGAAATGACTATTGATGTTATCTATGTCTCTGATATCGCATAGCCCGATACTCCATTGATACAGGTACTTGTTTGATCTACCTGTGGTGCAGACGAATGTGTAAACAATGTAACAAAGGGAAAAATACACAAAGACTATGCCACGCTCTATTTTTTTTTCGTCTATTGAACATTCAATTAAGATGGGTCAGTAAGGTTAAAATGGAGTAATTGGTTAGAATTACAGGTTACATTGGCACGTTATATGAATGTTTCATGCAACCTTCGCATGGTTCCAAGAGATGCACGCTTTAACAAGTTCGAAATGTTGAACATTTTAAGGTGATACAACTGAATCTCGTGGAAAGGGTCGATGTTTACCGATAAGGAAGAAAACTAAATGACATATGGATATTGTACTTGTTACGAGCATTTCTTACATGTTTTAGCCCCTTCCCTTTGTTATACTCTAGCACTACTTCAGTAATTATCTTAACCCTTAAGCCGACTTCATGCTTATGCAAACAGGTTAGATCCAGGCCAGCCGCCAAGTGGATTGGCGGTTGGCCTGTGATCTAACCTATTTGCTACTCTCAGTATCTTTCCTCATCAAAATTAAGCAGATGTTTAAGGTTTTGGAAAGCAAACGACACAAAAATATATTTTTAGAAAATTTCCCAGCATTCTAAGGGTAGAGAAACAGTTATAATAAAGGAAAGATGAGTCCTTACGAGCATTTTATTGGTGATATCTTCATCGTCAAATTAGATGATGGAAATAACAATGTTCATACTTTATATCTGCATTTTGCATTTAATCTTAATGTAGGTAGTTCGTGCAGCCTGGGTCCTGGATATCGTTTACTAAACAGTTTGTACTAAATATTTGGGGTAAGTTTAAAATAACATTCCCTCTAATTTCAATCATGGTTTGGAAAAGCAATATTGCAAAGTACCACATCATTGAAATCGTCTATCTGAGACCCGTCCAATGATGTGTGTCTCATTGCAATACTGTATTTCCATTTAGTATGCTATCCATGTTTATCGGGTTTATCAGTTTTGACTTACTCAACTTAATTGTTTAGTTAAACATTACCCTTGTCCGTGCGTATACTCAGCACTACACGTACAGGGTATACGAACGGGCCGGCGGCAAGCTAAGTTCAATGCAGCTTTCGTACCACATGTTTAGGTCCTTGCGTGTTTATATGTCAGTTTATTTTACTTCATAGTAACTCTTGAAAAAGCTTAAAGTCAATGGGCGATTGCATTCGAAACAAACTTAACCCTAACCGAGAAATATGTGATTTGTATAAAGTTGAAAGCATCTGAACGGCTATTGTTAAGTAAAACACACACTTTATCTAGATATTGAGAAATAATACACAATGCGATATTGCATGTCGTGGACAACATCTGCTTTTATCGGAAATATTTAATAACTTGACATCATGGGCCTATCTTACAAAGGTTTGTACGACAAGTTTTATCGTAAACATGGATATAAAGTGGCGAAGAAAACCCAAGAAAATCGACGCCTAAATCCTAAAAGGAACATGCGTCCTACCTGTGAAATCTTTATAATACTTTTAAACGCACGCTTTTTCTTTCCAATCCACTAAATCAAAGTTACCTTTGCGATGTATTGGTTTTAGCAATTTTGTAAACGTTGACGCAGACTTACTACTCTTTGTCCTACAAGCCCCCTAAGAAGGGAGTATAGGGCAAGTTCATGTATGAGCAAGGGAAAGATATGAAGCGCTTAACCCTTTCCAAAACAACAAAATTTAGACCGTCCCTAATTGAACGAGTTTGCAGACGACATTTCAAAATGTGATGAAATTGGACAATAATCTTCTGATAGGGCAGAAAGCATTGTGGGAAAAGGAGAAATTGCTCGTTACCACCCACAATGTTTTCTAAAGTCGCCTGCAACAAAGTTGTCAAATGTCGTTATTGTTTGGGAAAGGGTTAAAGGATGTGTCGTTTGATAAATTGCACTCTGCGTTGGGAACGTTTTTATTTACACCGACAAGATAAAAAAAAAAGCTGCGCAACTATCTGGGAGGTACAAACAAGCCCTTACTTTATAATCATATTGGATTGCATAAAATGGAAACAACTGCAGATCACGAATTAATGAAAACTTTTTCCCATGTGATATTCGAAAACGAAATACTCAACAGGAAAAAGTTCCCTTTCTTGTACAACACTTGTCATACATAGTAAGAATTCAAATCTTCGAACGATATAGTTTTATAAAATGACTATGTTGAAATTGTGTGTATATCTAAAAGGAATGCAAAATTATAGTTTGCATGATTGTTATTATGAATGACTGGGTTGTTGGGCTTTACCAAAATACAAACGACAGTTATAATAAATAAGAATGCAAACTTAAAGTTGCTTGTTCATATATGAGCACATTTTGAAGTCATGAAAATATATCATCGAATCAATACAGTGTTTGTGTTGTTGTATGGAATTAAGTTAAAAAAAAAACCTCTTAAAAACATTATCATTTCAGGAATCGCGCATATATGTTAGTGTGTACAGTCTTTATGCGGCAGATCTTAAACCCATTGCAACCCATTGTTAATTCATTGTATACGGGTTCAAAACACTTTTAAATAAACTCATTTATCTTAGCTTCAAATGGCTATTATGAAATTCTGAACATAAGCAGTACACTGTTGTGTGCAGTATTAAAGAAATAAAGTTTTATTTTCCAAATGTCCTCACATCTGTGAACAAGCAGCTTTAAAGGTCGCACATCATTTATTACAAGCGAATGAGATATGAAACCTTTTGTGTTTTCATCGTTGATATTGGAAGATGATAGATGTTCATTGTGCAATACGATAACTTTAGAGACTTGCACGAAAGCGGCATTGACCGCTTCAGACAAGCAAAGTGACAGCCTGCAATCGGAACCCATCGGGTTTATCCAATGAAAACGCCTCTGAGATGATAGGTATGCCGCCATATTGTTTCTCGGGAGACTTACGTCATTCTACTTTCGTTTCCAAATATAGTCCTTAAACTTGAAATCTAAACAGTCAATTATTTTGATGAAGGAAACAGTTATATAACACAACTTATAATGTCACTATTATGTGTGAGTTTGCTTATGCAAACATGATCCAGGCCAGCCGCCAATTTACTTGGCAGCTGGCCTATGATCTAACCTGTTTGCTACTCTCAGTATCTTTCATAAACAAAATTAAGCCGATATATGTAGTTTTGGAAAGCAGACGATCTGAAAATCGTTTTTTAGAAAATTACCCAGCATTCTCAGGGTTATATCCCAGTAAAAACTCATCGGGTTACGAACACTGTCACGTATACAATGCAGGAAGTGATAAAAACTCATATCCTTGAGGTTAACCCTTTACCAAACGACAAATGTTGGACTGTCCCAAATTGAAAGAGTTTGCAGAAGACATTTCAAAATGTGATGCAATGGAAAAATAATCCTCTGATAGGGCAGAAAACATTGTGGGAAAAGGAGAAATTGCTCGTCACGAGCATTTTCTCCTCTTCCCACAATGTTTTCCAGAGTCGTCTGCAACAAAATGGTTAAATGTCGTGATGGTTTGGTAATGGGTTAAAGGAGAAGAGGTGTGTGCCTTTATCTTATTTCCACTCACATGTACATCTATGCACATGTAGCTAAACAATTAGATACTCACTGCTAATAAATTGCAATGCCTTCTTTTCTCACAACGTTAAACTAGAGTGATAAACATAGCGGAATTATTCAAGCGTTACAATTAACCTCCTGCAGTTGGTTTGAATTTCGATCATCCACACTATAACTACAATGATAGTGGGTTAAAGGGACTTGTTCACAGAAGACAAACTAACAAAGTCATAATAGAGTGTCGCTGAAACCATACAGTTTTTGTATTATTGTATGGTATACAATTAAACCTAGCTATTGAACGCATAACTCAGAAAGCGTCAATTTATCTTAGTATGTACAGTTTATATGCGGTAGATCTCAAAAGTGTATCTATGCTTTTAGGTAAAGATACACGTTGAATCACGTAAAACACACTTTAAAGAATAAAAGAATCGACTAAGTCTTGCTTCCAATGACTTTTCCTCAGTGACTATCATGACAGTACATCTGTTGTGCAGTTTTTGAGAAATTGATTTTGAACTTCTGAATGTCCTCCCATTTGTAAACAAGGATCTTTAACACATTACCAAACAATAACGACTTTTGACCAGTTTCTTGCAGACGACTCTGGAAAACACTGTGGGAAAGGAAGAAATTGCTCGTTACGAGCAATTTCTTCTTTTCCCACAAGGTGTTCTACACTATCAGAAGATTACTATCCAATTCCATCACATTTGAAAAAGTCGTCTGCAAACTCTTTTAATTTGGAACAGTCGAACATTTGGCGTTTGGTAAAGGGTTAAGAAGATATGTGTACTAGTAGCAGTATTGGGTCGAGTAAGACGCTTTACACCGCACAGAAGTCTTTTGAGTGCGCGTCGCGAGGATTTGATTTACAGTGGGGGTACACTTACGCGCGCAAAGAGGAAGTAAACAATACTACAGGTTGGAGCTTTTTTATAATTAAATATTATATCCCCTTTTTCCGTTTGTATATCTTTTTGTATTTATTTTTGTTTTCCGAATTTTGTATATGTTTCATGAGTGTTGATCAAAGGGAGTTGGTTTAACTCTTTTTTTCCTGAATTTTATGAAAAACGAAACTAAACAACTTATAGCATGTTTGCCTACGACATCGCATACATGTGCTAATGCTATTGTGTCAGGATAATTTACTTACAATAAACAAATTTTATTTTTTTGTATTCATTTATTTTTCTTTCGAATGTGTATATGTTTCACGAGCGTTGATCAAAGCGAGTTGGTTTAACACTTTTCTTCTGAAAAAAAAACCGAAACTAAACAACTCATAACATGTTTGCCTTCGACATCGTATACATGTGATCATAATATCGAGTCAAGATAATTTACTTACCATAAACAAATTTTATATTTTGAATTAATTCATTTTTTCGAATTTGTATATGTTTCATGAGTGTTGATCGAAGCGTGTTGGTTTAACACTTTTTCTGAATTTTATTGAAAACGAAACAAAGCAACTTATAGTATGTTTGCCTTCGCCATCGTATACATGTGCTAACGATATTGTGTCAAGATGATTTACTCACCACTACCAATTCTCCTATTTGATTTCTAACATCAATGGATTAGTTATTCACTTTTCTCGGAAACCACAAATAGATTTGTATCGTTTGCTGAAAGACACATCGATTGCAGTGTTGGAGTTTTTAATGAATGGTAATGTAAGAAATATGTCTAGTTCGATCGCAATACCCTTCATTCGTGCAATCATGTAAGATGGAATTGCCGATTTTACCTCATTCAAAGCATTATTTATCGATCAAATTTCAAACCTAAAAAAGTAGAAATACCTGTTAATCGCGAATTTTGTCATGCCTTGTGGCCAAATCCAATTGCAATTGTTTTTGGCTTTTCACATCTTCTTTAAATGCATGAATCTGTGTGGTAAATATGAAAGAAAGAAAGAAAACTTTTATTGACGTAAGCGTATACAGCTTCTAGTCATAAACATTCATGTACAAATAAATAAAAATCAACAATCATACGTGACAATAATTTAACAATTTTTGAAGAAAGAGTCATTGTTTATAGTTGTATTGAATACAAACATGTTTCAGTAGGTCCTATTGATTGAGTTATTCCTAATTTCAAAAGCATATTTAATAAATTTTGCAAAGTCTAAAAGTGCTTTTGCATTTTTTGATTGAAACATTTGTACCAATTTCTGCATAGATGGGCGTAAAAAGTAATACTTTTTAAGATATATTTTTCTTAAATTATCATATTTTTTGCAAACAAATCAAAAATGGAATTCATCCTCAAAATCGTCTTCATTGCATATTGTGCACAACCTGCTACTTTGTTCAATATGTCATTTACCTCATGTAGAATGAATGCAATAGAATATGATTAACCTAAACACCATTTGAAACATCGCGACAAATGGAGCTATCGTGCGTCTTATGGAGGTTTGACATGTTTGCCATAATCGATTTACCCTCATTCAGTATTCATAAAGAGTGTTGATCATCCCCGAGTCTTATTAAATTTACTGCGACGAATATTTACTGAACAAACAATTTGTCTCCGTCAAACCAGAATACTGCCTCTTTCAATCATTCGTTCATCCCATGTTAATCCGGTAATGTCACCTAGACACAACTTACAGAGTATTGCAGGCATCTAAATATACTCTATCTACAACAGAATGTTCCAAGGCATCATGCTATATCAGTTCAAACGATCCAATTCAATTCAAATATTTATTTGCAGAATCGACAGCATAACTGCCTTTAGAAAATGTAATCATATAAATGAAATATTATAACTCAAGAAAAAAAGAAGAAAGAAAGGAAGGAAAGATGCATGACATACGAATGGTTTTCTTTGAACTTAACCCATTACCGAACAAAAACGACATTTGACCAGTTTGTTGCAGACGACTCTGGAAAATATTATGGGAAAAAGAGAAATTGCTCGTAACGTGGCAATTTCTCCTTTTCCCACACTGATTTCTACCCTTTATGAAGATTGGTTTGCATTTGCATCCCATTTCGAAATGCCGTCTCTTTCAATTTTGGACAGTAAAAAATTTGGCGTTTGGTATAGGATTAAACCAGACTCCTTGAATCCTTCTGAAATAAGAACGAATATTTGCATGATGAGCGGGTTTTCCTCGTTCCCCTTTGCTACGACATGTCGACTACTGTAAGTACGTTATGGCCGTCTGTTTTAATGTAAGGGATAATTGATATTTGTCATACTGTTAACCCTTTCATTCATGTATACCTTTCTTAACGCATATTTAGTAGATAAGTAAACGTTCGAAGGACCAATTTGTGAGAAGAAATAACAGCAGAAATAAATCAGGATTAGCCGTTTCGTGTTTTATAAACAAGTATTTCTACCACCATTTAAAAAAATGAAAAAGAAAAAAGAAAAAAGAATAGCATTTGTTTCAAACTTCATAACCTTCATTTGGCATAGCCTTCCATTTTGAATCGTCATTAAAAAAACGTATGAGGTTATGGGTTGATCTAAGAAGGTTACCAAATCCTATACTTTGTTAATGTATTAAAAGATGTTTCGAGAAATTCAAGGGATATAAAGAACGTATCTATCTTGGTGAACCTATAAAGATATAAAGTGTAACCCATTCCCTTTTATAGAATTTTGTGAATGGTCCACGGCAGCAGCAGTCAGCAATTGTGGAGTATTAAAAAAGATATTTAGTGATTTGTAGAAATAATTGTAGCAGAAATATTCGAAATATTCCATTGTAAATTTGACTTATCCCATTACAAAACAATAACGACATTTGACCAGTTTGTTGCAGAGGCCTCTAAAACGTAGTGGGAAATACAATATTGCTCTTAACGATCAATTTCCCCCTTTCCCCCAATGTTTTCTGCCCTATCAGAACTTTATCTATCAATTTCATCGCATTTTGAAATGTTGTATGCAAACTTTTTCAATTTGGGACAGACGAAAATTTGGAGATTGGTAAAGGGTTAAGGAAGCAACAGATGTAGGGTATTTGTTTTGTTTTATAATTTTTGGGAAAATAAATATTGTCAGTATATATATATATATATATATATATATATATATAAAGGAGAATAAACGCAAGCATGGTTTTTGTGGCTGTATTCCCTACAGGCATACTAATATCATCATTGTGCACGATTTGGGTTTATACATCATTATACATCATGGTCAACACAAAACAATGTGGTTAGCGCTATACTTTTCGCTAACGAATAGCATGGGTGAAGAAAAAAACGAACTCTTGTACTTATATATTAGGATCGTACATATGTAAAGACATATACTTAACTATAATAAATGATATGATAATGTTGATACTATAAATAATACAACGACTATACTCATATGGTAGCACATACCAGTGTACAATCACATACATAATAAATACATGCATATAAACATATATACGTATGTTTCTACCAGTCATGAAGGTATTGTTGAGAATATCGTTGTTATATCTCGGAATTAGATGTAGTCGATTTGACACACCACGTTGGTTTTGACAATGCATCTTATATATGTCTCAATTTCATACAACAGCATTTCAACCTACCCGTTCTTCTGGATAATTTATTGACTGTATTGAGGGTCAAATGCAAGACTACAGTAATTCCTTCACATACGTGAGGCAATTACTATAGTATTGCTCTGTATCCTTCGAATAATGTTGAATGGGACCTAAGGTAAATGAAGTCGTAATTAAATGTGTTATTTAACCCTTTCCCAAATAATAACGACATTTGACCACTTTGTTGCAGACAACTTTAGAAAACATTGTGCGAAAAAGAGAAATTGCTCGTAACGAGCAATTTCTCCTTTTCACACAATGTTTTCTGCCCTATCAGAAGATTATTTTTTTCAATTTCATCCAATTTGGAATGTCGTCTGCAAACTCTTTCAATTTGGGACAGTCGAAAAAAAGTTGTTTGGGAAAGGGTTAAAAGAATCTCAAAGATTGAGACTTTTTTAATTTTTTAATGATAGAATGTCTTCTACGAACAAAATGGTATCACATATCTGATAAGTTACAGAACGCTAGATCATTGATACACTTCTCATCTCTTTTGGTACGTTGTACTGAAGATATAGATCATTTATGTTGCAGATTTAGAACACCGTTATAAAGGTTTATAAAGTAAAGTTTTTATAGTAAATAAAGTTGTTTGTCCGTCCTGCGGAACAATTGAAATGGGCAAGGGTGCACTGATTGCTTTTTATTCATCAAGTTCTTTCAATTAAAGCAACGAAGGCACAAATTATCATTTTACAATTTTTGAATGTAAACACAGCTTTTCAGCATCTTTAAAATGAAGATATCGAAAATGGTCATTTGTTTCGTGATGGGACTTGTTTAAATCATCGTTTTTACATGTCTTACTCACAGTTACCGTGAGATAAATATTCTTGAACGCAAATGCATTTGATTAAAGAGGTGTCTTCAGAAGACAGCTATTAAAATATTTGCGGTAAAGGAAGAAAATTTTCAAAAAGAGCAGCGTCGCCGGTCTCAATTCCCTTTGACCCATCTATCAAGATAGATCTTTCGACTTCCGAGGTCTATGCTCACGCAGTTTTCAATTCAAATCTATACCACTTTTATTTGATGACGATTTAGACACGCAGTTCCGGGTAGTATTTTACCAAGTGGAAGAGGGAAATTATATGCTTAAGTCGAAACCAAAATACATGGACATTACAATGAACAAAAGCTCAAAGGTGTCATGTGACATTGGGTGCAACTCGAGTTACTTTGCAAATTATCACCTGTTTCAACATTGAAAACGGAAAGAATGTTGTGTTGAACTTATGCAAGTTCTTAGCATAAGATGTCTTTTTTAAATGTCTTCTAATATTTTGTAATATGCAAATGGTATTGTATAACAATGCAAACGAAATTATTATTGTATTGTCACAATATTTATAGAAATCGTGTGTTGTATGTAACAAAGATAACTATGGCGTTAGGGGTTAAGGACATTACATACTGCAAGTAGCAATAAAACATGCAAATTTAACAAATCCAGATTGTTTTAGATAGTGTGTCAGCTACAACATCTGGACGTAGTTTTTAAGTGTCACATGACCGTTGGAAATTTGCATTTATTTCCCTATAGCCCGTTACCAAACAAGGGTTAGTTCGAACACGTGTGATTGTGAAGTAATAATTCTGAAGTAATTCTTTTAAGAATGGATGAAAATCGGAAGATTGAAGTAAACAACGCCATGTTAAGTTAAACTATATAAAACGAATAATTGTAAAATTGGGAATGATTGGTACATACACATTTATACATAAAAAGAAAGAACTATTGAGAGGTAGAGGAAGAGATAGAAAAGGGCATTAATGCCCAGCGGTAACAGATTCTCGGTCGTTGCTTTAGCGTTATTACAGGAACATACGGATTCGTTTGTTTGAGTATTTTGTCTTTTTCCAACAATACCCTCTTTAATGCCAGGGCAATACAGTGATCCCTCGTTTATCCGGACCCCGATTATCCGGATGTCTCGCAATCCGAACGAAATTGTAAGGGAACGGAATTATTGGACCAGTTTGTTGCAGACGACTTTTGAAAACATTGTGGGTAAAGGAGAAATTGCTCGTGACGAGCAATTTCTCCTTTTCCCACAATGTTTTCTGCCATATCAGAAGATTATCTTTGAATTTCATCACGTTTTGATATGTCTTCTGCAAACTCTTTCAATTTGGGACGGTCGATAATTTGGCGTTTGCTAAAGGGTTATAAGTATATACCGCTCATACAGACCGTTTATGTCTTAATGTGAATAAGAACATGCTCTGCTTCATTAGTCCGGATTATTCGGTAAACCGGACATTTTGTTGGGAACGGACATGTTCGGATAAACGAGGGTTCACTGTATCTGCAAATTCGCTCCATTACAAGTTCTCGTATGCTGACCCTTCGAGGAAAGAAACAAGGTATTTGCAATGTCGATGAAGCTCTTTTTTAAGTTTTTATAACCAATCCAAATAGCGTTTAGAATCAGTATACCTTATCTGAATAGTATCGTGTTTGATTTAAACATATTCATTTTACATCGGTTGTCAAGTTCAAACTTAGATTGGTCACTCTTGATTTTAAATGCTGGATGCATAACCAGTACTCGCGCCGAATGTGGATTAACGAAAGGTTGCAAGGCAGAACCCCATTCTCACAGGATTCGAATCCATAACCCGTACCCTGAGGCCGATGCTCTACCCCATGGACCACTGTCCTCCATATTCAAAATTCAAAGCCAAAGACACAAGGAAGTCTTTGTATATTGAAAATGGTTTGGAGGAGGGAGGGGGGTGTGTAAAACCTAGTTTCGTTGAAAGTGTATAACAGCTGTATTCTTGTATAATACGCACTGGAAATAGCCAGTGGAAACAAAGTTTGTATCTAAATATTTTAAGCCGGTAGGAAGAGAATTGAAATGTATTTACATCGAATGGCGTTGTAATCTACTGTACATATGTCTTACGTACCTCTGACATCTTCTGAATCAATTTGACTTTTAATAGCTATATTGATTATAGTTTGTACAAATGTATTGTTTCAAAAACGTTGTATTATCGGATTACCGAATCATCCGGACTAACGAAAGAGAGCATTTTCTTATACACATTAAGTCATAAACGGTCTGTATGCACGAGTATACTTATAACCCTTTAACAAACGCCAAATTGTCGACCGTCCCAAATTGAAAGAGTTTGCAGACGACATTTCAAAACGTGATTAAATTCAAAAATAATCTTCTGATATAGCAGAAAACATTGTGGGAAAAGGAGAAATTGCTCGTCACGAGCAATTTCTCCTTTACCCACAATGTTTTCAAAAGTCTTCTGCAACAAACTGGTCGAATAATTCCGTTCCCTTACAATTTCGTTCGGATTGCGAGACATCCGGATAATCGGGGTCCGGATAAACGGAGCTTCACTGTACCATTAATTGTTGTCTTCTTCGTATACACGGGCAACATTTCTTAGTATGTTAGGATACTAAACAAGTACATGGTAATTGAAATTCAAATAAAAAGACACATACACAAACATAGTTATACAGATATTTGTACTATAGACTAAGTAGAACAACATTCTATTGCAAACTGTTGCATTCTTTGGCAATATCATTGCAAGGAAAACATGTAGTTAAAATGAAAATATTGTTTCAAAACAAACCAAGCACATCAGGAAGAGTCAAAGAACTATTTAACGAAAGCAATCTTTAAAAACAGATCTAATAGAATCCATTGATTCTCTTCTCTTAAGGGAGTTTATTTTCGCCAGACTGCAATGCAGTAAATGAGAAAAATGGAAAGATATTGATAGATGGAGATTATGATAGCGAGATTACCAATCAATGACCAATGGTTGGAGAAAAGATTTACCTTTCAGATTATTTTCTGACCAAAGATCGCCTTATGTAACATATTTAAATATGGTGAAAAGAAACATTTTACCACCTGGGTAGCGTTTAGCTTAACAACTCTTTGAAATTATTTGCGTAGGTCAAAAGTGACATACATGAATAGTTTCTTAAAAATAGGAGCAAAAATGTCATGTTACATCACTGTCCTATCTCTACAAGTGTTCGGAGAGACGATACCGATGGCGTGTTACTTTGAATTTTGGCTTATCTCAATATTGTAATTTGAGGAAACATTGTCAATAACTTATTCAAATCTTAAGAATAAAATATTAAGTAAATTAAAACCGTGAAAAATGGTCTCATGTAATATAATGGTAGTTCTAGTATGAATTCAGAGAACGTCGTTAGATAACTGAAAAAAGTTAGAATCAGTATTAAACCAGAGACAGTAAATATACATGTCGCAACGCCCTGTTCTGAAAGTCTCCGTGCGACCTCAAAGTTCTGGGTTCGCAGACGTGATTCTAAGACGGAATTATCATATTTCTCAAGACCAGACATCAATTTAATTCCAGTGAATCTGAAGGAAATTGAAAAGGCCATAACAATGGACAAAAATAACTTCCGTTTCTTGGAAAATGGAAAATTAAAAAGAAATGTCTGCGTAGACAGAGTCGTGCATATCGCAGGTCATTCGTATTGTGCAGATCGTTTTACAATTATGTCTGTTTTCGAGAATAGATTCTCGCTGAACTGCGCAAGTACGTTGACGATTTGCCGCACGAAGCATTCAACCCTTTACCAAACGCCTAATTTTCAAATGTCCCAAATTGAAAGAGTTTTCAGACATCATGTTAAAATGTGATGAAATTGAACATAATCTTCCGATAGGGCGAAAAACATTGTGGGAAAAGGAGAAATTGCTCTTAACGAGCAATTTCTCTCTTTTCCCACAATGTTTTCCAGAGTCGTCTGCAACGGACTGGTCAAAGTTATTGTTTGGTATGGGTTAACTGATTTCCTCTTAATATGTGTACCTTAACAGGGCTTTTTGATCACAATATGACAGATACCTGCGATTTTCTTTCATGTAGTTTTCCCCCCTAAAGATGAATTTACCTCAGATTTTTTTCTTTTCCCTATGACAAAGCCCGCATGACTTTTTACCCTAATTATTCAGTTTTTTATAATTAAAAAAGAGCATCAAATTTTTACCCTTAGAGTGAAAAAGAAGGCCTGGTTAATGCAACTTTCACTGTCGACCTACATACATGTATCTATTGCAAAAGAAAATCAAGAAAGAATCGCTCTTCAATTTCATATAATTTTTGTTGCAATGGTGTTTACCAGTTGTCATGGATGAAGTAATATTCTCATACTTCGTAGTTGTAAATCATAATATATTTTTATTTCCTTTTTTTACAATAAGCTCCGGGTCATAAGCTTTATCAGACAGTTGGTCTAGTCAGAACTTCCCCTTAAAAGGAAATAGTTGAATTAAGACAGAAATAGAAAAAAGTGACATATTTTCAGGGGCGCTATTTACATTATTGTGCAACAAAACCCATGTCGAGTAGAGGCTATGGGAATATCGTGATTCATTTTTCATCTTTTAATTTCATCTGTGTTTGTTTTTTCTTGTTTGTACAAAGTTGTGCATTGGGGACAACACTGTCGACAGTGTTGTTTGTGATAGTGACAGATGCTTTAAGGCCAGTACGCTAAGACAGTCATCATTTAACATTGTGACAAAGACATGTTTCATTTCATAGCATTTGTAAAACAATCACTCTTTATTCGGTCACTCAACCCAGATAGTGCAAGTCTTTTAAGGACATACTCGCTGCTTAAACCCTAACTTCATATTCACATAGAATATAACGATTTTACAGAACAGAGCATTTAACATAATAGATGTATAGATTGACATTTTATACAGTAACTTAAAGTCACGGAGTTTCTTGTTATTGGTATACTCGTTATATCAAATAACATTATCTGGGTTAGTAATAAACATTGAACATTAACACCTGCAATGTCATTATCATGGATCATATAAAGGATGAACACAACTTGAGGGTTCAGTACAATACTATAGTAAGTGCTTCATGTTTATAAAGCACTTACTATAGTATTGCACTTACCCTCGAAATATACTCTTTCCAATGATTAATTCTTGTAATAGATACATGTCGTAATGTATGTTATTTTAACATTGACTATTTCTTAAACTTGAACACACCGCTTTGAAAAAGGAAAAATATATTAACACCGAGCAATTAGGCACTTTGTCAGATTACGTCCCCGTCAGAATAACAAAGAAAAAGAAGTTTAAAAAAAATTGAAATCAGATTAAAAAGAAGTTTATCAAAGGTAACACAGGTATTCAGCAATACAATACATTTATGTTTTATTCGTATTAAAGGCTTCTGGCCCAATAAACATACAATTTACTTTTTAGGGTAACAAAGGTGTGGTTTAACACTTGTGCTCTCTAGAAAACAAAGAATAACTCGTTATGACGTCGTCATTTGTAAACATGTGAAAAGCAGGTGATGCATCAATAAACAAATCATAATATCTTGAAAAGAAAAGGAAGGTGTTTAAAATACTTAGACCAACTGACCCTACTGAAAGGAAATAATTTTCTCTTTTTGTTGGATAAAAACCATTGTTACAGAAGGAGAAATGGCCCATTGTGAGAAACTTCTCCTTTTGTCGCAGTGGATTATTATGCAATCAAAGTAAGCGATTTTACAGTCATGGATTAAAGCATATCATAACAAAAAATACAATGCAACGAAAATGTGAACATTAAAATTCATTTGTTCCTGCAGTCCAGGGTACCGTTTTACTAAACAACATTTTGCTAAAGTCATAACTGATAAACATGGATAGTATTTTCACTGAAAGTACAAAATTGCGATGTGACACGTCATTGAAGGGTCTCAGAGAGACGATTCCAATGGTGTTTTTCTTTTCAATATTGCTTGGCCCAATATTGAAATAAGAGAAATTGTTGTTTAAGACTTACGCAAATCTTAAGCGTAAACTGTTTAGTAAAACGGTACCCAGGTCAGTCGCGAGCTAGCTCTTTCGTGAACGTATTATTCATATACGCAGGTGACGAATGAAAAGATGGGGATAAGAAGGTACCAAATGCCATATATCTAAATTGTCACCTACGATGACCCTGTTGTTGACGGTCATCATACATGTTATGGAAGCGATTTCTGTTACCTCCATACCCAAGGGAACCGTGTTACTAAATCACTAAAGAAAAATATTTGCGTATGTCGAAACGGATACATAGAGAATAGATGGTTGGTGTCGTGAATCGGAAATGTTATCGGGCAAGGCTTAGGAATATTATCCGGTGAGCCGAAGGCGAAAGGGATAATAATCCAAAGCCGAGCCCGATAACTTTTCCAATTCAAAGACACCAGCCATCTATTCTATTTATCCTGTAACCTTTATGTATTCTTTCAAAAAAACAAGATGTAAATAAAACATGAGAAAAAATGAAAAAATAAGTACTGTTATGGTGTAAACATGACGTCATTGCGCTCTTATGACGTGATGAATCGTCACGTGCATGTGTTACATGGTTAGTGCCAGATATCACAAATGTTATACGGCACCTAGTTATCGGTCCTAAAGTGGCACTAGTGACAGGATAAACATGGATTGTCTCTTTAATGAAACTTCAATATTAAAAAGTGACGCTTCACTGGAGCGTCTCGGTAATAATGTGTTACTTCGCAATATTGCATAGCCTGGCATTGAAATAAGAGGAAATGTTGCTTTTAACTTACGCGAATTCTTTTTATGCAAAAAATATTAAGTAAAACGGTACCCAGAAAGCCATTGATTGCTTTCTAGTGAAGGTTGGGCCCATTTCCTTTCATCGGGTAACAACGAACGAATTGCTTAAAACGACTTTAAACAAACAAACCTGGCTACCTTAGTCATGGATGCTCATGTTGGGACGGACTGATTGTGCTTGTTGACTTTTGCCGGTGACAGAAAATGCAAATTCTGCTTAGTTAACGAGACAACTGAGTGGAGACTATGACGATAAGCTGGTAGTATGTCCTTCATGCTTGTTTACCACATAGTACCTCGCAACGACGACTTTATATAGCTCCAGGCGAATGATGAACTTGTGATAAAAGCATTGACAAAACGTGTATTTGTTTATGCTGAGCAAATCCGCCTTTTTGTATCAATTTGTTCTCTTGACTTTTCATTCATTTAAACGAATAAATAGGAAACGTTTTGTATTGGAATTCGTTTTTCAAATGTCGTTTCCGAAAGGATGTCAATACTCCTATACGTCTAGGTAACGTTTTACAAAATGGATAAACTCACTGCGTAAGTCAAATTTGATATACATGGAAAGTAGCTTGAATATTAGTCCCATATTGTAATGTAACACGCCATTGTAGGGACGAATCCAATGGCGTGTTACTTTATAATGCGACTAATATTGATATGGAAACAAAAAGAAGTGTTGTGTGGAACATGGATAGTATCTTGAATAAAACAACCGTATTGTAATGTAACACGTCATTGCAAGCGTCTCGTAGAGACGATTCCAATGACGTGTTACATTAACAATACCACTGATCTCAGTATGGAAACAAAAGGAAATGAATTGTTGAACTTACGCAATGTTTTCAGCGTAAGATGTTCTAGACAAAAGCGCTACCCTGGGCAACATGGTCGTGTCAAACTTGCTTCAAGTCCACAACGCGTCTGACCTAATGCCACACATCCCCCTTCATGAGCACTTCATGACCTGTAAACACTCACACACATCATGTAATGCGTCGACTTAATCCATTAGCATATACAGTATGTAGTCTTACCTGTCTTAGCATAACGCATTAATTAGACAAAATAAGGTCTTTGACAAGTGACATTCTTCTTCGAAATTGGGCGAATGACGTTTGGATAAAATGGGATTTGGCTCGCATAAGCTTCCTGTGTTCATGATTGAAAGGCGCTTGTTATGATTTTGTCATCAATACATGTGCCAATGACAATATGACAATATTTAATTCAAGATGTAAGCCATATACAGTTTCTTGGCTCAATATAGATACAAATGAACAATAATGTAAAGTACATGTAATACAAAATAAGGAAAAATAAATTTTGTCATATTGTCATTGTCCAATACAGCAACGATGAATAACGAAACGTTAATAACTTCATTTCGAATGCGTTTTCTTGTTTTCATGACCCATAAGTTGTTGTTTCATAATGCATAAAGCTATTTAGCAAATACTTCTTTACATGAATGCATTTACTTTTAACCACCAAGATAGTAAAGTAATATCTACAGTAATTGATTTGTAATGTAAGCTATATTTTCACAATCGATGCAGATTTAAAGTTGATGTTGTTGTTGTTGTTGTTGTTGTTGATGTTGCTGTTGTAAAACTAACCTGTCATTAGAACGTGAACTATACTATCAAATAACAACGTTGCACGTTGTTTGTAAGCGTGCTTGTCTCGCGTTCTATTTACGTCAACCTCCTGCTTACAGACGACATTTGACGTCTTTAGGCAGACAACAATTGCTAAGCAGGAACAAAACTGGATATGTTTGTTCTAGATAAAAGGGCTGCCATTTTTCACAATGATTAAACTGTTGTTTCTCATCTTTAAAAAGCTAGAACAAGATACAAAATTGAAGGAAGAAAAAAATGAAAGTCTGAAAGAACAGAAATACCATTATAATGCCCTCGGTCAGCCGACATAAAATTACTTCAAGATACCAGGCTGACAAATAAAGGTGTTATTTTTTGTACACTTAAAGAAGCCAATGTCTGGCGTAAAATTGTAAATTAATTAATCCGGAAGTATGAATAATAAACTACCGATATCACAAAATTATTGTAGAGTTTCTGAGATGCAAATTCGCATACTCCCCCTTTGATTCACGTGATCCAAAGACGCAGTTTAAAGGCATTGAGTGCGTCAAATCCACCGCAAACTTTTGGACATTAATCGCTTTACAGAAATGTAGAAGTATTCCAAAAGCCTTTCAGACATCTTAAAACCTCGAACCGGCGAAATTTATCACCTTTACGCTTTATTGCTTTGATCTGTTGGATATACACATATATTCTTACAATAAAGAATAAATATATCCTTACATGTACGAAACGACCCCGATGTCACCTATATTAACCAGAGTTATCGTTACTGTTAGCTTACCGCACTAACCCCTGATTCCATTAGACAACAGTGGTGCAGTGGTTGATTGTCAGCCTCTTGTTTCGAGGGTCCCGGTTTCTATCCCGGTTAGCGACGAGGTGTGAAAAGAAATGCAAGGACTAGCCAACAACTCGGCTGGAGTACTGGTTAAGCATTCAGGAAGCAGTCACCGAAAGTAAATTCGATAAGTTTCAAACTCCCGCCATTCCTCTAAACAAGATTTGTAACCCTACGCTTATGGACGAGATTTATTTCTCAGGTCACGGAAATATCCGAGTAGTTACGATTGCCAGTGGTTGAGGTGGCTGTCCAATCGCAACTACTCGGGTGTTATGTTTTCCGGCTAATAACACGTATCCTTGGAGCGTCCAAATTGGGTAACTAAATGTATATGGAAGTGTTGAACATCATTTTAAGTCATTGTGTTTGGTAACATGTAATATATTCGCCTATCTCTTTCCTTGATCAATTTGAATGACGATTTAGATATCACTTTTTAGATTGAAATTTGAAACGGATGTACACTGAAAGTAATCTTGCAATAAACAATATGGCGGTTTCCTCTTTTGTCAGACGTCTTTTAACTGGATAAACCCTATGCGGTCATATTGATTGAAACTAAAAAAAGGTGCACCATTTGTAAAACTGATTTCACAGGAGTGCCTTTTTTCGCATGACACTTAAAAGCCAAGAAAAGTAAAGAAAGCTTTAGCATAACTGAAGATTTGTTGTTTAATCCAATGTAATCACAAATAAAATAAAACTATGAAATGAAGTTTCCTCATCGCCAATTAACAAATACATACATTCAAGCCCTGTTGCGAACCAGACAGCACAACTACATATGTTGATCAGACAAAAGTTTATGCAAATATTATTTGATACATGTTCAGCCACTTCACGTATTGTGTAGACAGCATTCCTTGGATCAACATTACAAATAATCCTATTAACTATAAACCACGAATGATGTATGATAAAAACTGCACGTACAGGCTAAAGATCAGCGCAAACTTTTCCGGGTTTCTATTACAACACACGCATGATCGCTTCATTTGGAATTTAATGGCGTATTTCATAATCTAGTTTTATGTCATTTAAATGATGAATAATTGAAAGGACATTCTTGCAGATGAAAGAAGGAAAGAAGGAAATGAACGCGGATTATTTGGATGTTGGTCCGTTTTGCTTGGATTTGGCCTGATAGTCAAACCGTTTTGTTTAGATAATGGCTGAACAGAAAAGATATTGAACTATTTTGTTCTCTCGTTTGGTGCAACCAACTAATTTACGCAATGAGACAAGTTTTCTCTACAAGACAACATTTACAATTGAAGACTTTGCTCATTTACAATTGAATTTCGTTGATTTTAATACCTTTTTCAATACCTCTCTTCAATCTGTTTGATATACTATTAATTTTAATACTTGGAATAGAATCCGCGCTCTGTACAACAACAAATCATTCGGTGATGCGGTTATGCATGGAATTGAATGCGTGGAAATCTAACCCATGTGTCTTTTTTACATGACAAACTGTGTGAAATACCGATGTAAGCTTCTGCATACGACCTGCCTAAAATATCCGAGAAAACGTAATATACAATGCTGAGAAAAGGAGAGGAATTTGGACGGCAAAGTTGCTGCACTGAAATAAAAGCTCTCGTATTTACTGACCGTTTTCGGTATATAAGAATATCGCTATCCAAAGGTTATGTGTTTCATTTTCCATATAGGAAGTGTAAACAATAGCATATAACAATAATACATAACCAGTCCCTAGGTTTGCATTGTTTTAATACCTAGAATAACAAGAAAATTGATTTCAGATCGGGAACAAAAATGATATAGAATTGAACGCGGAACGAAGGCTGTACTAATTGCTGATTTGTATTGTTATATCTTTTCAGCCGGAGCCTACATTATGAAATTGTGTAAAAAGTTGCATTGTACGAATATGTGAAGTAAATCGGGATTTGATATTGTAAATATTGCGAAATATCTTTAACATTAAGTACAGATATGCAACGTCCGTATTTCTAGCCCAATTATTTTAACAGTCTCTTCCTCCTCCTGCACTTTCTCCTCCAACTCCTCCTCCTCATCTTCATCATCACCACCATCAGCATCACTATCAACATCACTACCATTATCCTGGCATTCATATCACGATAATTATCACAAAAATAGAGTAAGTCCCACCTATTTGTTCGCGACTATTCATTGTTGTCCGTTTTCCCGTGTAGAGGCTCATTTCCCGAATGCTCGTCATAATTTCTTCCTCTATTTATCAACGATCATCACCTGAATTTATGGTCCACCTTTTAACACGTGCTGGGAATAATTCAACCCATCCTTCTGCTTGCCTTTCAAGTTTCATTAATATAATTCAGGTAGTTATTTAAAGCGGATTAATTAAGCCTCATCCAATGTATGCCCTTTAACACTTATGGTGCTCGAACCGACTTCATGTTTATGCAAACAGGTTAGATCACAGGCCAGCCGCCAAGTGATTTGGCGGGTGGCCTGTGATCTAACCTGTTTGTTACTCTGAATATAATTCCTCATCAAAATAAAGCAGATATTTAAATTCTTTGAAAGTAGACAACACAAAAATCTACTTTTATAAATTATGAATTTACCTAGTATTCTAAGGGTTGAAAGAACATACATGTACTGTAACATCGACAGCAAGTCATTTCCCTAAGGTCAATTAGGGGATGGCGCCTGAAAGTACAAACAAGTTCGTAAACCAAATAAAACATATTACTCATTGAAGTCTAACTCTTTAATCTGCATTCTTGAAAGTTATGTATATAAGGTGATGATTTACAATTGAAACGTCAATATTTAGAGGCATAATGAAAAACGTACCAAAACGATTGAGCCGAGTAATCCCGGAAATGTATTGTCTTGTGGGACCCGCCTATTGAACATTAGTCCAAATGATCCAGACGTAGATATTTTATTATACTGTAACACAGGTACAGCTTGGATCATCCGAGTACATTGAACATACTAAAATGAAGAAAAGGGAAAATATATGGAAAATCAACATCTTTACAATTTATATGCTGGGTACTTTTATAAAAATAGATTTTTGTGTCGTCTGCTTTCAAAAGCCTTAAACGACTGCTTAATTTCTCTGAAGAAAGATACCCAGAGTACCCAACAGGTTAGATCACAGGCCAGTCGCCAATTTACTTGGCGGCTGGCCTGGATTTAGCCTGTTTGCATAAGCATGACTTTTGGTTCGAGCACTATACGGGTTAAACCTGTTACCATACCACTTGTAATAGTGTTTCAATAAAATCTCAGCAGTTAATGCAATTAGTTACATCTTCCGTATTTCCACGGAAAGTTGTACAATATTTTTCACATGCGGTGAAATGGTTATCTTTTGAAGCATAATGAAAGTAAAAGACCGCGAAATCTTTTCCTTTGACGGCTGTCGAAACATAGGCCTTGCAGGGTTTCAAACTGCAAACAGAGTGTTTGTTTATATAATGATTGTCATCTGTTTCTTTGTCTTTTTAGATGATCTCTTTTGTGTATAAATAATGATTGTCATGAAACTAGTTTCCCCAAACAACACCCACGTTTTGACAAAACGAAGCAACTATCCTCGCCTCAGCACAGGAAGTCAGCTGCCCAAAGCGGGTAGCTGACCTCGTGTGAAGAGACGAATTAGCTAATCTCAGCAAATTATTCTTCAAAAACCGCTATCACGTCTTAAAAGAACATTTAATTTGATATTGATTTAATAACTCATGCATTGTTTTTGTAACAATTTGAGTAATAAACTGAATAAATGAAAATGAGTGTATGGGCGACTGAAGAGCGACATTGGTGCAGTGGTAGCGCGTCAGCCTCTTGTACCGAGGGTCCTGGGTTCGATCTCCGTTAAGCGCTGTGAAAGACTAAAAATTACCGGAGCTAACCCACGAATCGGCGCGAGTACTGGCTTAGTATCTGGAAAGCTGTCATCGAGAGTGGATTTAAATAGGTTCAAGCTTCCATCACAATCGATGTAAAAATAAATGAGTTTAAAATAAACCCCAAACAGTTCTAAGTTTATGAACTTGCCTCCGACTTAGTATTCTATGAATTATACGTGTTATGGTTGTTACGATTGAGTCATTGGGTTTCAAGGGAATACTTTACTACATATTAGGTACTTCTTATTCAATTATTTATCGACGTATCTATCATTTCCTGATGCATCATATCAATAATTTGAATATACTTTATTTCATTACCCGATTATACTTTATTATATCAACCTAGAATATAATTCATCTTATAATTCGGCCATGTTCTATTTTATTAATCGATTAGAATTCATTTCATCATTAAATCATGCTTAAGTTTATAATTCGATAAGGCTTTATAAGCAATTTAGCTTTGATCGTTTCACACCGGAAGAATGACGAATATTTCTTACCAATCATTTTGATTTAGACCCCACTAAGCACACAATTCTATGTAATATCTCTACAACTTGCTTGAGTCATCTTCAAGTAGAGATTCAATTCAGAAATTTTACTTCTTAAAATATTAATTCAAGTGCGAAAGTATTCAATACAACATTGTGGAAATAGTATAAATTCCCATTGATCAACAATTAAACATTTTATTCCGATAATTGTCTTTCCTTCAGTTGTATGAATGAACTCCATATGTCGGTCCTGGATATCCGTCCATACATTTTCTTTCACGGGGCAATCCGAACAAAGCTCGCACGAAGTATTAACAAAATATGTAAAGCCGACAGTATACATCACAAACATTATGGTCTTGGATGCGACATTTCATTAAGTAAAGTATAATTCAAGCCAATAGCATGGGGCTCATCCAAAGAAATGTCAGTGGTAAAAACCTTTCTGATATAAAAAACATCGAACATTGAGTATGCTACAGGGCCAGTGTTCTCGAATTGAACTTAAGTGTGAAATCTTGCTTTAACTCATAAAATATTACCAAACTTTGAGTATAAGTATAAGCATCGAAGATTTGATCTAGAAATGAACTCGTACTGCTATCTGTTTTGATCTTGTCGAACAAGAGCTTTTTTCTTGACTTTTTTAGGAATTTATCACGTCATACGAGACAGCCTTTCTTTCGATCGACTCAAAATAATTCATTAACTTTAAGTTAAAGCATGAATAATTATGCACGAGTTCATTTCTAGATCACCACCTAACTTTCATGCTTATATTTATATGAAAAATTGAGCAAGAAGTATATTGATTAATCGAGAAATTTGAGCACGCTTCGAGAACACCGACCCAAAAGTGATTGTGAAAATGACTTCACGTTATAGATAGCTGAATGATGGGATTTCCATCAAGCCTGGAAAGTCATGCCAGGAACAAAAAGAATTGTACTGGATTTGACCTACCCTACTCTTTAAAACAAACATATATTTCACTGAGACCATACTTACAGATTCTTGTTCACAGAAGAGAAAAAATTGACAATCTAAACAAAATGTTGTTGAAAAAAGACATGTTGTGTGTTGTCGTTTGATATACACTTGAACGTAGCTATTGAAAGCATATTTAATTCAGAAATCGTCAATTTACATAAGGATTCACGGTCGTCACGCTATTTGTGAAGCATACATTCTTCAAAATTAAAAAACTATCAAAAACTTTATATTTTTTCTCCTAATTACTATTCTTCAGTGCGTATCATATAACAGTACAGCTGTTGCGCAGTTTTAAAAAACAATAAATTCTAATCTTCAAAACTACCTCACATCTGTGAACAAGCACCTTTAGGGGAAAAATCAAGGAAATATTTCCGACCGAATCTTTATTTATAACCAATCCCGCTCCAAGGAAGTTGAACTACGGTGATAGGCGATTTCTGGTTGGAGTAGGACAAACGTATCACGTGATCAGTGGTAAGGTTAAATGTGTGTCAATACGAAAGAAGTGCCGTATTAATTCGCTGATACAACAAAGTTGAAGTTAACAACGTTTAATTCGTAATCTTTGTAATCGTTTAGTAATATTGTTCTGAAAAGGGAATTAGATTTAACACATGTTTGTATGGAATATATTGAATAGGTATTTCACGGTTTTGTGATAACAGATGAATTCCACAAACGCAATTGCTCACCAGGTAACGTACTGATACTTGCTTCAGAACATTTGACTCATGTTATCAAATCATCATAAGGAAATCAAGTCTTCGTTTGGTTTGTGAGTTTGCCTATGATGGTTGTGTTTTCTTTTCTTTTTAATTTCTTTCTTCTTGAAATAATTGTTTTATTATTTCTAGGATGTAATGGGAGTACGTAAATATGAACATTTGCTCTTTAAGTTGCCACAATTCCTCTACACAATGTGAATTTTATCGCATTTCTTGGAAATATTTGTTATTCCCGGAATTGTTTGATGTAAACACTAAACCATTGTCACATGTAAATCTATTTGGGGATCGTTTACTTTATCGTTAAGCTGGATGGGTTTATAGGAAAGCAATTGGTACTGAATAAATTCTCTCTATCAAAACATCGATATCGATTCAATATATATCGCCATCGCCATTATTTCCGCGATGAAACCACGATACATGTGCATTCAAATTGACTTCATACCCCGTACGCGTATAACGTGTTGCAACACTGTGAAATAAACGTATTTAATTTCTAATATATTAAAATATACAATGTTGAAGAAATTAATTTTTAACTTCCAAATTTCCAATCATCTGTGAACAAGCATTTAAGGGGATAATTTAGACTAAAGGAACAATTTCTGGCGACTATTTATTTATAACCAATCCTTCTCGTTCAAATAACATCATAGCTAATATTCCTTTAACTTTGTACGAAACATTTCTAAATTCGACGTGTTTCCTGACGACTTACTTTGACAAAAATGTTATTGGGAAATTGCGATATTGCGCGAAATTCTTCATCAGTAAGCGATATCTTTTTAAATCTTTTGTGTTGAACACATTTCGTGATATAACGTTTCTAAGGCTATATCCGTGTTTTATTTAATTGAATTGATACTCACGCCATTCAGTAAAAAGTAAGGATTACAAACCACCGACGGTTTAAATAAGGAAGTTTTGAATTGCAGGACATGTACATGTATGGCAACGAATTTAATGCATGTTTTCTAATAAGAAAAGTATTCACAGGCGATCTTTTCTCTCTCCTTAATTTTCGATTCATAAACAACATGTAAAACGCATGTTTTAGCGATATGTATTCTTATTCCTTTAGAGAAATGATTATCTGCTAATCTCGGACTCAATCTGCGTAGGTGATACAAGTCTACACAATAACAGCTAAAACGAATGAGTATGGAATAGTCTGGGGTCATAGCCCGTGCGTATACCCCGCACACGGCTTGTGCGGGGGTACGCATGGGCCGGGACCCTTGGGTAGGGCATGGGATGACGATGAAATTGGTTGTAAGTAGAAAAGGTGGATAGCATGGGGGGTATTGCAATGATGGCCAGTCTACCCTAATTTACTACTTTGCTTCGATTATACTTAACAATTATATGTTAGACACACCATTTCTTTTAAAATTGATTCACATTACAACTACGTCAAAATACGAACATATGAAGACATTTCTTAAACTGATCGTTTTGATCGATAACCGATTTCTACATGTACTTACCGTTTTCCTTTTACCAAAAAATCAAGATCACACAGAGATTTAATTTTACTTTTATTTTTAGAATATAAGAATTGTATGCCTTTGCAGTCAGCTCTGCCAAATGTCTTCATTGTTAAGGGGTTGATTGCATAAAAGCCACTTCAATGCGGATTAACAAGGTCATTTCTTCTTTTGTCACAACCTGTCTTACAATTCATCACTCGGCAAAAAATTATACTTTAAAAATGTGTCATGTAACCTCTAATCGTTATCATCAACACATTTACAAATTCAATAGGATCAAAATGAGTACAGTGATGTCTCGTTAATCCGAACACGTCCGTTCCCAACAAAATGTCCGGATGACCGAACCATCCGGACTAATGAAGCAGAGCATGTTCTTATACACATTAAGACATAAACAGTCTGTATGCACGTGTATACTTATAACCCTTTAGCAAACGCCAAATTGTCGACCGTCCCAAATTGAAAGAGTTTGCAGACGACATTTCAAAACGTGATGAAATTCAAAATAATCTTCTGATATGGCAGAAAACATTGTGGGAAAAGGAGAAATTGCTCGTCACGAGCAATTTCTCCTTTACCCACAATGTTTTCAAAATCCGTCGACAACAAACTGGTCAAACAATTCCGTTCCCTTACAATTTCGTTCGGATTGCGAGACATCCGGATAATCGGGGTCCGGATAAACGAGGCTTCACTGTACATTTAAATATTAATCGAAAGTGGCTCTTCTGGAAAACCGAATGATTGAGTATTTACCAGTACATGTATAAGCCAAAATGCCAGCAATACGTTTTATATCGTAGACACTATAACATCAGGAAAATGCTGAATTAGGATCTTTGTGTTGTTAAATGGTAAACGAAAATGACGACCTTCCTCTTGATTTGTTATTTTGAGGATCATGTCCTCTCTATTTACACAGAGTTATTATGTTTCACTACTTACGCATACAGGTATTCACTTATCTAAGTAAACCTGATAAGAGATTTACTTTAAATGATTGCTTGTGGGTAACTTCCTTTTGGGTAAGACCTGATTTGTAGTTATTCTCCTGATATGTTAATATTTGTTAAAGGTACATAAAAGGAGATTAATGCTATATAGAACTATACTAATTGGTAAACTTTTAGTCAAATTCAAATAGTTATCACCAAAAAAACTCATCAGCACAACTTAAACATGAAAGCCAACAAGAAATTATCCAGATTAACCAGTTTAATTGTGTGATTCTTCACCCCTGACCTGGACAGTTGATACACAAATGTTTGAACCAACCAATCAGAATTCGTTATTTTGAATATGTAAACAAACAGGTTGTTGATAAACATGATTGAATTGGAGACTACTATATTTCAAGAACAAAATATCTTATGTTAAAGGAGTCTATTTAATAGGGTCTCAATGCATTCGTAAATTAATTGTCATACCTTTTATGAAAATAATAAAAGAACTCCAGATACTTTTTTAGGAATTTATTTCTACTTATCTCCTTTTTTGTGCCTTTAAAGGAACTTGTTCACAGATGTTTTGAAATTTGGAAGTTAAAACGTCACTGTTTATCAAACTGCACAATATCGGTACTGTTTTATGATACTTACTGATGAATAGTCATTGGAAGGAAAATGAGATCGTTTTCAACTCATTAAAGTGTGAATAGTTAACCCTTTCCCAGCCAATAACGTTATTTGACGATTTTATTGCAGACGACTTTAGAAAACATTGTGGGAAAATGAGAAATTGCTCGTAACGAGCAATTTTTCCTTTTCCCACTATGTTTTCTGCCCTATCAGAAGATTACTTTCCAATTTCATCACATTTTGAAATGTCGTCTGCAAACTCTTTCAATTTCGGACAGTCGAACATTTTTTGTTTTGGGAAAGGGTTAATCAACATGTGATTTGATCCAGAAGCGTGATATCACTTTTGTGATCTACAGTAACTGTACAATCTTAGAAAAATTGACGCTTCCTGAATGAAACATGCTTTCAATGGCTTTTTTTAAAATTGTTTTTCAAACAACAATACAAAATCAGTATTGTTTGAGCAACATTTTAATCTGATAACAACCGTTCTCTTCCGTGAACAAACACCTTTAAGATTACCTCGTGTGTGATTTGTGCAATTTCATGTGTTTACCTTTATTACTTAACCAATGTATAACGTGCGAGACTCAACAGGATTGTTCCTTGACTTCCTCTTTGTATGGATAACATTCTTATCAGATCTGTGCAGAAAAGTTGTTTACCGATATACGATAATTAGGCGAGTCCATTTATATTGAGCGGAATTAGGTAGATATTTTGTTGAATCGCAATGTTATGCTATAAACAATGTATATTTGTTTCATGCAATAAAGGAATTGTATTGTATTTTATTGTATTGTATTGTATTGTCGCTAATTGCATTGTATTGTATTTTATTGTATTGTATTGTATTGTCGCTAATAGTTACTTATAGTAGTTTTCTGGCTCAGGTTCTGGTAGTATCCTCTTTGCTGGCCTCTTCATGGTTTACGTTCATGAATCTTACATGCCATATTTCGTTCTTAAGGTAATATGAAGGTAGGTAAATTTTAGGTAATAAAAATAGGTACCTATTTCTTTTACCATAAACTTACCTTCCTTCATATTACCATAAAAACTACATATCGCATGCAGACATAAACACATCATTATGGTTTTGGACCAGCCATAATGATGTGTTTATGTTTGCATGACATTGTAGCCGCCTTGTAATCACAAATTGGGTTTATTATGGTGCTTCCGAAGAATCTCGACTGATTCGGAATGTGCTCTCAAGATAGTCTGGTAAAGTGGGTGCGATAATACAGTTAGTTGATAAGCTACAAAAAGTTCGATCAATGGATTATGGATACTCGTGTATTGCTTTAAGATGCTTGTTCACAAAATATATCAATTTTCAACTTCCAAATTTTCTAACATCTGTGAACCTTTTAAAGAACGATTATTGCCTCGGATTAACAAGTGCAGACCGCTCAATCCGATCTTGAACGGCTCATTGACAATGCATTATATTGATAGTCTATCTACATATAGACGGTTGTTTCGTCGGCTGAATTCCAGAACGGGGTAATTCGATAATTCGATCGCCGCATGCGATATCTGTCCGCTTTATCTCACTATGCATAGATTCAACTGAATAGTAAATATACAGAGTTATGTTTCGCTGTTCCTACATGTACAACTTCATGCGGGATGATCCCGTGATCAATGGTTACGATATAAAACAGATTGCAAATGGCGGAGCCCAATGAATGGCCAGGTATTTGTGCATTTCTTCTGCAGATTACTTTTGATTTCACTGTTTTACGTACGCCATGTTCCGATGATCAATTTTCCACAACCGCCGGTGAATGTTGTTTCCATTTTGGCTGTGTCGTCCGCTCCAAGTCCCTGCAGAGAATATCAAGTCGAGGTAGGCGAATGATTAAAAACATCATCCATCGACTGCGATCTCTCTACCAGGTGTTAGAGGTAAACCGTATAAACAATGGATTATCGTATACCACTTGAACCGAAAGTTCATGGCCGGAACATGCTGTATATAAAATAGTCGGAAAAATTTAATCTTCTGAAAAAAGCAAATATTCCTGTGACGCGGCCATCTTGTGCGGACATTTTCCGTTTACATTGGTAACGTGATCAAACCTGAACTAGGCAGAGTTTTGCGTCGCTGTTATCACATATTCTTACATGCTTATAAGAATTTGTGGCTGGGACACATTAAAGCAAGACTAGCTCGTTGATTCGTACACCCTTATTGTTTAAACGACATATATTGTGCACTTGCAAAACAGTATAGCATTTACCTTTTACAAATGTTCGTACAAACTTATCGAATAGCTAATAAATTATACTCTTGCAAAAGTGAATATATAGAGAATAGATGGTTGGTGTCGTGAATCGGAAATGTTTTCGGGCAAGGCTTAGGAATATTATCCGGTGAGCCAAAGGCGAATTTTTCCCATTCAAAGACACCAACCATCTATTCTATTTATCCTGTTACCTTCATGTATTCTTCAAACAAACAATATGTAAATAAAACACGAGAAAAAAAGAAAAAAATAAGTAGAGAATGATGTAAAAATGACGTCATGTCGTTCTTATGACTTCATGAATCGTCACGTGCATGTGTTACATGGTTAGTGCCGGATATCACAACTGTTATACGGCACCTAGTTATCGGTCCCAAAATAACACTAGGGACAGGATAATATTTACGAATTAGGTAATTAAAAATGTTTGTGTCTATACCCGTATTGTGTAATCGATAATGTACACTTGAAAAACAGTACATCAATTACCGTAATCCATAACCAAACAATAACAACATTAAACCACTTTGTTGCAGACGACTTTACATTGTGGGAAAAGGGGAAATTGCTCGTAATGAGCATTTTTTCCTTTTCCCACAATGTTTTCTATTCTATCAGAAGATATTTTTTGATTACATCACATTTTGAAATCACGTCTGCAAACTCTTTCAATTTGGGACAGTCGAAACATTTACGTTTGGTAAAGGGTTAAACAGATGTTCGTATCGTACAAATACCCGCATTGTATAATCGAGATATATTGTACACCTGCAAAGCAGTTTATTATTTACCTATTACAGATTTTCGTATCGTACAAATTCCCGCATTGTATAATCGAGATATATTGTACACCTGCAAAGCAGTTTATTATTTACCTATTACAGATTTTCGTATCGTACAACTGACCTCACTGAATAAGTGATATGTTTTACTTTGGTAAAACGGCATGTCATTAACATTATACAAATACTCGTATAAAAAAAACTTATCTTAAAGTTTATATACTGTTCTCATGCAAAACGACATGTCAATTATCTGATTCAGGTGCTTGTATCTTACAAACAACCTGGTTGTATAAGTGATATGTTGTACACTTGCAAAACGGCATATTACCTATCTACCAATTACAAACATTCATACGTACCAATACACTTATCTTAAAGTTGATATACTGTCTGCTGGCAAAACGGCATATCATTAACCTTATTTAAATGAAGGTATTGGCAAAACGTCGGACAGTTCTTGTGTACTAGTCTAGAAAGCGACTTCCTCTTAACCCTTTCCATTATATCACTTTGTTTGAGGCGAAACGGATTAATATTGAAGGAAACATTGTGGTAAAAGAAAAATGATTATGACGTGTAAATTTGATATTGATCCCATTGGTTTAACCAAATACCCCCACAAGATCTGTTACTTTTCATGTTTGATCAAGTCGCGAAATTCAAAAGGGAAGTATGTTTTTTTGTACGTTTGAAAGAATGGACATATTTTGTTTGAAACCACTACACGTTAAGGGACTGTATAATATCTTCACAACCTTGTTCCGGGGACAGATGTTGTCTCACAATTATGATCTCTACCCGATCATAACTTACCTGTCCTGACCAATCGAAGTCTTGCGTGTTCTTTTCTTAAGATAGAATACCCATGTTCCGCTTTACAGCGGATATTTCCGGCCAGAACCGATGTATACCAAGAAAAACCAAAGTAAACCGTCGAGAGAATAATTTTCAAAATAAGGGAGTATGGATATACCCTAAAGACAACAAGCGGTTCTATTAGACCAGTAGCGAACCTCGTTTTCTGATAAGAACACAGGAAGTACGTTTAATACGTTTTACGTGATTTGTTATCTCAGATCGGCCATCAATCTAAAGAGGATTGAACAGTCGACAAAACCCCGATCTTTGTCGGAGGTTTCGCTGAGGTTATTTAAACGATTTGCAATATCTGCAATACAAATGATCGATGTATTTTCTGTACGGTTTTAAACGAAGTTGGAAAGTTTATATTACTTAAGAAATCTATATCATCATTTTATAAGAAGAAGACAATTTATTTTTAAAAATCAAAATAAAAATCTATGAGATAGTCTGTTTAAAGGACTTGAATGAATATTGATCAGTAGGGTGTTTGTATATTAGGAACGAACCAGGGTACCGTTTTACTAAACAGTTTACGCTTAAGATTTGCGTAAGTCTAAAACAACAATTCCTCTTATTTCAATATTAGACGAAGCAGTATTGCAAAGTGACACATCATTGGAATCGTCTCTCCGAGACGCTTCCAATGAAGTGCCACATTGCAACATTGTACTTTCATTGAAGATACTATCCATGTTTATCAATTATGACTTACGCAAGCATTTTCCGTAAATTGTTTAGTAAAACGGTACCCAGCTGTAATAATTATATATCTAGAAAGGTCGTTTTTCGATAAAAGACAATTTTTTTAAAAACATGTTTAACATTCAAATCTGTGAGGTAGGCCATTTCAATACCTGGGTGGGATATTGAACAGTGTGTATTAGGATACACAAGGAGAAAGGATTGTAGCAATGATCATCGAGATATGTCTAAAATACTGTTGAAAATATCAACAACAGCAACAACAACAACAAATCAAAGAATATAGAGGGTCAACGCGGTTTGTGGAAGTAGATTATCTTCCTTTTCCTTTACTACTCAACCCGGATCTATTCCTTGAAACGAAGATAACAATTCACCGAACGTCGCGGGTTTGAAACAAGACTCCCTTAACACATTACCAAACAATAACGGCATTTGGCCAGTTCGTTGCAGAAGAGTCTGGAAAACATTGTGGGAAAAGAAGAAGTCGCTATTAACGAGCAATGTTTTCTGCCCTATCAGAACATAATTTCTCAATTTCACCATATTTTGAAATATCGTCTGCAGACTCTTTCAGTTTTGGACAGTTGAACATTCGGTGTTAAGTCATTTACAAAAGTGTTACAGTCATGCGTTAAGTCATTGAAATTGTCTTTATCTATTCTATCATTTTCTTCATATATACATAACTCAAAAACAAATGTACATGTATATTTGGCAAATGATCTAAAAGCGACAATGTCTCATAAAACTTTTGTTTTATATGTCCCAGGGGCCCGTTTTACTAAACAGTTTACGCTTAAGATTTGCGTAAGTCTAAAACAACAAGTCCTTTTATTTCAATATTTGGCAAAGCAATATTGCAAAGTAACACATCATTGGAATCGTCTCTCAGAGACGCTTCCAATGACGTGTCACATTGCAATATTGTACTTTCATTGAAGATATTATCCATGTTAATAAATTATGACTTACGCTAACATTTTCCGTAAACTGTTTAGTAAAACGGGCCCCAGGAGTTTTATGTCATACAAAAGACAAATAGTGGTCACGTCATTTTAAAATCAGTATTATTCCTAGTTGGCCGTTGATAACAAAGATCTCAATACAGATTCAGTTGTTCATTATTGAATATTGTGTTGCAATCCTCATGTGAATATGCAAAGTAAAGAAATAAAATACAGTTCACAGTTTATGGATTGATAATTAGGAAAGGAGAAAGGGAAAGACAGTTGATGAAAAATGTATTTCGGGATGATTGGTTGCAGGCTGTAAGATTTGTTAATATGCATATTTTTTATATATGAAAAAAATCATCATGGAAAGGGAGGGTACTCTGATCATATAGAAATTCGCCTCCCTGTTATTTGTATGATTTAAATTGTCTATCTGATCTTGATGTTTTGCGTTTCGTGTTTGACCTTTATATGAAGTTAAAGTATTATTTTTTTTTAACAAAAATATATCCTTTTTAAATTTGCAATTTAAGCGTTGACATACATATACCTCCATCAAAAGAAATCATTGTAACCAAAGGTGAAATTGTTAGTCACACGCCTTTTTGCCTTAAGTGACAATGAATCTTAACAATATCGTATAGATTAGTTCATTCATACTATTTCGTCGTACGCTGTTGCTTATGATATGGACCATTTAAACATTTTGAATCAGACCCTCCCATATTTTTCGCATTACTACAGGAGCAATCACATGAAAGGTGTTTTTCACAGATCTGAGGAAATTACGAAGTTAGAAATAAATTTCTTTACCACAACACAACACCCGTACTGTTAAATGATACTTACTGAAGAAAAGGCATTGGAAGCGAATTGAATTCACTCTAAGTTCTTTAAAGTGTGTATATGGTAAATTAACATGTATGATAATCCAAATGGGTGCTATCGCTTTTGAGATCAACTGCATGTAAACTGTACGAATTTCGATCATTTGACATTATCTCAATTAAATGTGCTTTTAATATCAACTTTCAATTGTATATAAAACAATAATACAAAATCTGTATTGTTTCAACGACATTTTGTTTTTACTCTAAGATTTGCCTTTCTGTGAACAAACACCTTTAAGGGCTTATTGATGTTTCATTTTTTGATAAACCGGGAATACGTTAAGTTTCTTTTGGTGAGAATCGTCAATTACATGCAACACTACCCCATTAACCGTCTGATAAAATAAAGGATCAGACTCGGGTTTCGAACCTGGGACCGCTGCGTTTAATGTCGGACTCGCCACCGAATAAGCCAGTGAGCCATTGCTCAAAAAAGAAAAGAGAACTTCATCATTACTAGCCTGGGGTACTAGCCCATGCGTATACCCAGCTTGGTGCGGGGTATACGCATGGGCCGGGTTCCAGGCTATATAAATACGGACTTATGATTAGATGTTATTTCAGCATTTATTTCTTTTCCAGCTATGCAGGCCTGTCATCCAATTGTAAGGGATCGTATTATACCAACCACGCCTTACCTGTAACGTATAGGCATGCGACTTCCCGATATAGAACAGGTAAATTGATATGAATTTCTTTGATTATTTATTGGGGTTTTACATAACGTACATACTTTTCCAGATATTTTGTGATGCATGCAGAATGTAGACGAAAAATTAGAAATTTTGTATTGGAGTAAAAAGATTTGTAACGTAAACTTTACTTCACAAAGTCTTGAGTGAAGTGATCACGACTCCTAGTTTGAGTCGCCAACCACTCTTCATATACGCCAAAGGTCGATTTCGGCTTGCTACGATTTTCCAAAATGATAAATCCTCCATTCAAAATATGGGGTTCTGTTACTTGTCCTAATGTATGTATGAGGGAAACTGGTTAAAGGACGTTCAGTGTTGATGCTTAATTAACCTACTAACAAACAATAACGACATTTGACCACTTTGTTGCAGACGACTCTGGAAAACATTGTGGTAACAGGGGAAATTGCTCGTCACGAGCAATTTCTCCTTTTCCCACAATGTTTTTTACTCTATCAGAAGATTACTTTCCAATTTCATCACATTTTGATTTGTTGTCTGTAAACCCTTTCAATTTGGGACAGACGAAAATGTGTCGTTTGGTTAAGGGTTAAATTCTTCCTCAAGCAAGATGTTCCATTCAAAGACATTTTCTTATCTAAATAATCACAGTATGTTCCTTAATTTGATTCGAAATCGCTAATATGCATATATACGATATATTATATACAATAATATTGAATTTGAATAAGTTAAGTATGTTTCTTGGAACATGGACACTTGAATATACAATGGACTTTCAATAGGAATGTACGGAACTAGCTGTGTGTATTTAACGGAAGTACTCATAAAACTGTTCGGAAATTAATTAGTACCAGTGCAATAAAGACAGACGAAATATATATATCATTATTGGCATAAGAAGAGATTATTCGCATTGTGTTCACGTTATTTACAAATATCTCGATTTTTTTTAAGGTAAATATCATTTTAATTTATATTAGACCCGTTCTAAATATGCTTAACAACTGCATAGATATTTTAGGAAAGAAAGAAAAGTTTATTTAAAAGTACTATGTCACAGATTGAGATTTTAATCTTTTTAAAAGAACTGCCTTCAACGATTGAATAATAAAAAATAAATGATGATATATCAGTTAAGTTCTTAGAAAGATATGATCTTTTAGCTACCCAAAATATTTAAACTTGTTACGCTCTGAGAGGTTTACTGATTTGAAAGTCTCTGTCTTAGCAATGAACGACTAAGAATATGTTATATTTGGCCTACCTTGCTATTGACTTATTTTTGTAATTTAAATGATATATGCCTGTACTTGTGGGCATGAAGCCTTTTTACCATAATGAATTATCAATCTTTATCTTTTTATCTATGTTTTTGAATAAGCTCTTTAACATCATGAGCTCTTCTGCTGATCTATGTTTATTTTTGTCATGTACAATTTTGTATTGCTATATAACATGTTATATTTATTATGCAATAAAATATAGTTATAGTTATAGTTATAGTATTTATTTGCATTCTTCAAATGAATCAGACAATTATTTGTTTTGTCAGACCGATATCTCTAATTATCTGTTGCATGTGTCTTAAACAAGGTAGTACTACGAAAAGCGTTGGAAATTATCTCAGGACGACATTTTTGTAAGACAAAAAGAGGACAAATGCATATGGTTTCGTTGCGGACGATTTTGTATTGAACAAAATAGCCGTCGAGTATTGATTAAACTCGCAACTCCTTTACTAATTTGATAATAAAACTAACAGCAACAGAAAAACAAGAAAATATTTTACGACCAATACAGAAGCAGCCTTATACTATAAGTTCAGAATCCGCCGTTTATTAAATGTTTTTGAGAACAAGGTATTTCCTTCTAAACATTTCCTCATTCAATTAGCTTTTTAATCACAAATTTTGATACAGTTTCTCTGTTGGAGTTTGTTGGTTCGAATCCTGACTGAGTCATAATATAGGCCGGCATGCCATGCGAGAACAAACTTAACTGCATCGCACCCTGTGATACTCGGAAAGTATTTCGCTCGTACAGTTTGTTCCGGGTCTGAATGGGTACCTCGTCCGAGAAAATAATTATATATTCAAAATTAATGTACATATTTTTAACATAACAAGTAACTAACCATTGTAAAAACTAACAGACGACGGCACTATAACCCTCATGTAAACAGGAACATTTCATAATGACGCTAATCTAATAGCTCCGTCTTTTGTTATTGCTTAACAGACTTCTCATTATCTTTGCAGGAAAATATGACATGTCAATTACCATGGCAACCGTATTCGAACCAGACGACCGCAAACGCTCTTGTTCCGATAAATGTTCATCCCGCTAGTCTAGGTATGTCTGTCCGAGCGAGAAGAAATTGCAGGGAGGTCACTCATTGTGTTGTGTTGAGTTGTGGGTTAAATTCTCGCGTGTTCACAGATGAGAACATTTGAAAGTCAAAAAGAAAGAAATGTCATTAAAAAAATAATGTTTTATTGTTGTTTTATATACAATTAAAGTAGACTTCGAACGCATAATTCATTCAGAAAGCGTCAATTTATTTTAGTATGTACAATTTATATGCGGTAGATCTTAGAAGCGATGTCACGCTTTTGGATTAACATTGTAATCACTGTATAAACACTTTAACCTATCAAAAACGAATTCATTTTGCTTCCAATGTCTCATCCTCAGGGCGCATCACATAACACTACAGCTGAAATGCAGTTTTAAAGATAATACAGTAAACCCTCGTTTATCCGGACCCCGATTATCCGGATGTCTCGCAATCCGAACAAAATTGTAAGGGAACGGAATTATTGGACCAGTTTATTGCAGACGACTTTTGAAAACATTGTGGGTAAAGGAGAAATTGCTCGTGACGAGCAATTTCTCCTTTTCCCACAATGTTTTCTGCTATATCAGAAGATTATCTTTGAATTTCATCACGTTTGGATATGTCTTCTGCAAACTCTTTCAATTTGGGACGGTCGACAATTTGGCGTTTGCTAAAGGGTTATAACTATACACCGCTCATACAGACCGTTTATGTCTTAATGTGAATAAGAACATGCTCTGCTTCATTAGTCCGGATTATTCGGTAAACCGGACATTTTGTTGGGAACGGACGTGTTCGGATAAACGAGGGTTCACTGTAGTTTGAAACTTCCAAATATTCTATCACCCGTGAACAAGCACATTTAGTAATTGCTCTCCATAATCGATCTTAAAGTTATGAAACAAATTTCCTCACATCTGTGAACAAGCACCTTTAATGTACACGTATACTTATGGGTTCTTATGGGCATAGACAAATCTTATCGATGATTGCCAATAAAAAATGTAGAATTGTAAATAGAAAAGAGAGAAAAAAAGAATACCGTTAATTAAAGTCTTTTTCCTATTTACTGACATATTACAGCCAAACACCCCCGTTTATGGACGAAGGATGAAGTTGGTGTATGGTTGCGGTGGTGTTCGGAAGAGTTCTCCATCGAACCGATTAATCCAGACAAGTTTGACCTTAATGGTAAGATTTTGTTTCACAGACAATAAACTTTTATTGACGTGGTATTTATAATAGAAACATGCAGAGCCTTAAATTGACACCATTAACAAGTGGTAATTATGATATATAGAGAGGTTTGTGTATGGTTGCGGTGGTGTTCGGAGGAGTTTTCCATCGAACTGATTAATCCAGACAAGTTTGACCTTAATATTGAAATTCGGTTCTTTACCAAACGCCAAATGTTCGCCGGTCCCAAATTGAAAGAGTTTGCAGACGACGTTTCAAGATGTCATGAAAATTGAAAAAAATAATCTTCTGATAGGGCAGAAAACAGTGTGAGAAAGGAGAAATTGACGTAACGAACAATCTCTCCTTTTCCCACAATGTTTTTCAAGTAGTATGGAACCTACTGGTCAAATGTCGTTATTGTTTTGTAATGGGTTTTAATAAGGTTTTATGGATGTTATATTTATTGTAGAATTTTGTAGAGCCTAAATTTGCAACAATCGACAAGCGGCGGTTATAATATATAAGAAATGACCATCGCTCAACTATTGTATTGGATTTAAAAGAGAAACATAAAAATAACGTTACGAGCATGGTCTTCGTTTGTCATATTGATTGATTTCCTCTTTAGGCACTTGTATTTAGCACGTTACAACGAGTTTTAATAGAAAAGGTGATCATAACATGTGCTGTGGATTATAAAAACAATGTAGATATGTAACGAAGCGAGCAAATTAACCTCCCCAAGACGGGTTCACATCCGATTAGTGAAAAATCTTGTCTTTCACTGACTAGTTATGTTGTCTGTTTATATACTCCAATATTCTCCATAACAACGCATTATGTTCTTTAATTTGTATTTATAAAACGTTGCTAATGTAACATAAACAAGCGCTTTAAAAATCTATAAATTGCGGTTTTTCGCCATTATACATCATGGTTTGCACATTCTTCAACGATGGTATGAGGTATGTACTAAACCCCTTAGACCTTTCCATATTAATTTTGCAGGTAAAGCACTGTGCCTTTTATCACGAAGTGACTTTCTAGACCGATTACCGAAGAACGGAGATGTGCTTTATAACTGCCTCCAATCTGTGATGACCAAAAACTCTGGTGAGTACAACAGTCCTGGACCTTGATCGTTTCTTAATGAGCGACTCCATTTTTCGCCTAGAAATTAGATTGCATATATAATTTAGTTACAGCGACCATGAGTCCAATTGAGCCCTCAGTGGATTGGTTACCACTAGTTTACATAAATCTAAATATTTATCAAAGTCTTGCAACGAATATCATGCACATATAAAGTGTTAAAAAGACACCATGTTATTCAAATTTGAATTATAATAGACTGTAATAGTTTCTCATGGGATTTCCAGTAATATATCTTGAAATATAATATCGAGAATATTGATAAGGCAAAAGCTACTACTTCAATTGACAAGAATACATGTATACCATCTTTATCCTACTCAGAGCAGAGTTCGTCGATGTTGCAATTATTATTAGACGATATTATGTGCCTGGTATGAACAGACTTAGCAATCAGGTTAACACACCCATCTTAGAATGTTTAAGGTCCTTGTTCTCAGAAGAGACAATATGAAAATCAAAATTAAATGCCGTTGAAAAAATAAAGTCTTTGAAATATTGTTTTATGTATACATTATAACGTAACTATTGAAGCATAATTCATTCAGCACGCGTCAAGCTATTTCAGTATGTACAGTCTATATGTGGTAGATCTCATAAACGATGTCACACTTTTAGATTGAAATACATGTTTATTTAAATGTACAGTGTATATGTGGTAGATCTCATAAACGATGTCACACTTTTAGATTGAAATACATGTTTATTTAAATGTACAGTCTATATGTGGTAGATCTCATAAACGACGTCACACTTTTAGATTGAAATACATGTTTATTTAAATGTATACACACGTAAAAGAACCGAAAATGATCTGGTGTTGTTTCCAATGACTATTTTTCAGAATGTATCATAAAGCAGTACATCTATTGTGCTATTTAAAAGAAACGATTTTTCAACTTCCGACTTTCCTCTCATCTATGAACAAGAACCTTTAAAGCTGTGACCAGAATGTTTGGAAAATGTGGTGTTTTCATTGCAAAATTAGTCCATACGTGATACATGTGTCGTTAATGCTACGTGATTATTCGCGGTTTCATTTCTTATCATCCATCAGTAATAGTGTGGTAAATGTATTACGGATTATTGAATACATTTACATATATCCTGGTCGAACATGATTGGCTACCAATAATATAGGTATACAAACGCGGAAGTAGAGAACGGTACGATAATTTGTTGAGGTTTTCAATGTTTTCATTTACATATACACTGTATATCATTGTAATCGTTTCAATAATGATGTTGCTTATATTGATCAGTTGACACATTTCGATGGCGTATTCATTTCCACTTAGTCAAACATCAGTGTATTACAGTGGGGTCCCATAAGTCGACATTTGGTCTATTGATCCACGAATCTTTTCGAAAATGTAGAGATATTCCTTTGTCGTTTAGGCATAAGTGAAATGGTCATCTTCATATTTGTCATTACAATGTTTGATAAATAAGTTGTTGACATTTCAACACGTGTTGTCCATTTAGTTATCATTCATCTTATTGAGTTTTAATGCTGTTTGTTTGAAAATACTGGAAGCATGTACAGTGTTTAACTTAGGATTTGACTTTTAGCATGATATTGCTATAAAGGACCGTGCTACCTTGATATGTGATATTCTTGACCGCTTCCCTTGTAATGGTTAGACAAACACTTCTACTTTAATGAACTTGTCTGATTTTGATAAATGGATTAACACATGTTTCAACAGTTTTTAGATATACAGCACATATACTGTACATACTAAGATATCTTGACGCTTTATGAATTAACAACTTTCAACAACTGTTTTATCATATATCATTTAGCAAAACAAAACTGTATTATTTCAACGACGTTTAATTTCGGCTTTCAAACGTTTTCTTTTGTGAACAAATACCTTTAATTATAGATAAAACTGGTATAATAATGTATGTTTTGTATCGCGTCCCTTTGTACACCATACGTCGCTTCACACTGCATCTAGAATGGTGAATTCAGGTCGAAATATACTTTGCTTATACATTGCAGGTATATTTAACGGCCGATAAGGAAAAACGGGCTCTTTTGTCAGGTGCATTTCTCTTCCACCTGGCAACCCATTACATTTTAAACAATTTAATGCACTGTATCTATCCGCATGGTAGAGATCGACACAAATAGAAATGGCATGCTCATTTTTAGATTAAATAATAATTCGATAGCTGTGATTATATCAACATTTATTACCTACAAGCGAAGCAGAATTGCCGTTATAACCAGACACAATTCACTATGCGTACACTAACTGTACTATATAACTGTTAGGTACAATACATGTAGCTTTAATTTCATTGGTGCATCAGTAAGAAATCTGTCTACCTATATACTTCTGTTTGATATATATAGACACATATGGACCAGGATATAAACTTCAAATTTCAATGCGGTTTTGCATTACTGTCATATGAACTACTGCTTTTCCTCAAAACGGTCTTAACCCTTATGGTGCTGGAATCGACTTATTATTATGCAAACAGGTTCGATCCAGTCCAACCGCCAAGTAAATTGGCGGCTGGCCTGTGATATAACCTGTTTGCTACTCTGAGTATCTTTCCTCATCAAAATTAATCAGATATCTAAGACTTTGGAAAACAGGCGACACAAAAATCTATTTTTAGAAACTGACATTCTAAGGGTTCAAGTAAGAGTCCAATACCATGTAAAGTCAGCCTGTTGTTTCCTGTGCATGATGAAAAACTGTGAATAAACGGGTTCATGATAATCTTATTTTATGTATTTCTCAGGCAGTGGTTTGTTCTACCAGCCAAACTTGTCGTTTGCTTCTACTTCCGCAGTGGAAACCACACAGCTTTACAAAGATCCGGTGACGTCATTTCCGTCCTTGCCCAGAGGTATCGAAGTACCCTTATTACGATTATACATTTGTGGAATTCTGCTCAAGTTCAATTCTGAAATGCAATGCCTCTCTATAATGATAACATTTGGTTATTATGGAAGAAATTCAGTTCAATGGGGTAAATTTGACCCTCCAGCGGAAAAAAACATTCTAACGAATTTACATAAAGTATCGACTAACTAGAGACGTTTAGAAATGCTCGTGTAGCTTCAACCCATTCGGAGATAAAGTCATCTCAGAAAACACCGTCTTGCAAATTTGCAATAACGTCGATAATATGGTTCTTTTTTCCCCTTATTCTTAATCGCCTCTAACGTTTTCCTTTGGTGTACCTACTTAGGCTATAAATCCCTTTGGTGTACCTACTAAGGCTATAAATCCCTTCGGTGTACCTACTTAGGCTATACATCCCTTTGGTGTACTTACTTAGGCTATAAATCCCTTCGGTGTACCTACTTAGGCTTTTAATCCCTTCGGTGTACCTACTTAGGCTATAAATTCCATTGGTGTACTTACTTAGGCTATAAATCCAATCGGTGTACCTACTTAGGCTTTTAATCCCTTTGGTGTACCTACTTAGGCTATAAATCCCTTTGGTGTACCTACTAAGGCTATAAATCCCTTCGGTGTACCTACTTAGGCTTTTAATCCCTTTGGTGTACCTACTTAGGCTATAAATCCAATCGGTGTACCTACTTAGGCTTTTAATCCATTCGGTGTACCTACTTAGGCTATAAATCCCATTGGTGTACTTACTTAGGCTATAAATCCCTTCGGTGTACGTACTTAGGCTTTTAATCCCTTTGGTGTACCTACTTAGGCTATAAATCCCTTTGGTGTACCTACTAAGGCTATTAATCCCTTCGGTGTACCTACTTAGGCTTTTAATCCCTTTGGTGTACATACTTAGGCTATAAATCCCTTTGGTGTACCTACTAAGGCTATAAATCCCTTCGGTGTACCTACTGAGGCTTTTAATCCCTTTGGTGTACCGACTTAGGCTATAAATCCCTTTGGTGTACCTACCTAGGCTATACATCCCTTTGGTGTACCTTCTTAGGCTATAAGTCCCTTCGGTGTTACTACTTAGGCTATAAATCCCTTTGGTGTAACTACTGAGCCTATAATTCCCTTTGCTGTACCTACTTAGGCTATAAATCCCGTTGGTGTACTTTCTTAGGCTATAAATCCCTTTGGTGTACCTACTTAGGCTGTAAATCCCTTCGGTGTTACTACTTAGGCTATGAATCCCTTCGGTGTACCTACTTAGGCTATAAATCCCTTTGGTGTACCTACTAAGGCTTTCAACCCCTTTGGTGTACCTACTTAGGCTATAAATCCCATTGGTGCACCTACTTATGCTTTAAATCCTTTCGGTGTTACTACTTAGGCTATAAATCCCTTTGGTGTACCTACTTAGGCTATAAATCCATTAGGTGTACCTACTTAGGCTATAAATCCCTTCGGTGTTACTGCTTAGGCTATAAATCCATTTGGTGTACCTTCTTAGGCTATAAATCCAGAGGACACTTACAATTTTATCTATTTGGGGTTTTACATCGCGTCAACACTATCTCGGTATTGTTGCGATGCCCGACTCTAAATGATGCCTTTCAGTCCTTGAATTGCAATGTTTCCAATTTAGAGGATTTAGCATAATAGAAATAAGGTCAACCCCCACACACACACACAGAGCCAAACGTTTGTGAAACCCACACGATAACGGTACTTACAAATACTAGCGCTTTTCTATTTGTAATTTAAATGAAGGTCATTGTTTACGAAATAAATGCGTTTGAACAGATTGCTATATCTGCAACATATACGTGCTAAATCTCCACCACACAATTGTGGAAGGGGTTGAAAGGTGGAACAATCATCTAGTTGTATTTAACTCTTTAAATTTGTAGTGTCATTTTATACCTATGAAGACTTTCTATTTGAAAAAGATAGAATCCTTAATCTATGAGACAGTCCTTCTAACATTTTAGATTATGAGATGTTCATATTTTGAGGAGAGTGAATTAACTAAACAAGAATGATATATTCTTCAGACAAGAGATTAAGTGAAATTCACAAGAATCTTGCAACTACTAGCTGTTCTCTGAAGCAAGTAACGTCTGACTTCCTATAGAATGTGACATTTATACGAAATTGCAAGAGAAGTTGAATAATTCTCAACAATAGGAATTAATTTACAAATAATGTTCCCTCATCCAAAGTTGCATACGCACCTGCTGAAGACGGTTTATGATACTCTTGTTAAAATCGAATTTCAATAAATATTTTGGTTATAGTTTTGTATTAGCAAGAATCAAAGTACGGAAATACTGAAAGAAAAATAAGGTAAACGTTTCGTTTCCACCAGTTACATCGTTTGGAAATTTGAAAGTGCCTTTCAAATTTCAAAACGATGTAACTGGTTGAAACTACGATTATCAAGTGCATTGGATAATCACATGGGCTGTAGCTAAGACATTGCAAATGACAGCGACGATAATAAACTTTGAGACGTATGGTATTTTAAATTAATTAAGTGCCACTAATAGACACGTGACGTGGCATTTATTACCGCGTAAATGTAACATCAAAGTACGGGCATTACTCACGTTCGTAATATTTCGAAAGTATATCGCTTGGGGGAAGCATAACTGACCTATGTGATGCTTAAAGAATGTACTGCGATTTAGATGTTTTACTATTGAGATTAAGCTTCGAGTCCTGATACGCAATGGTATTAGGTTCATTTTAGAGTAGTTTGTTACAAACAAATCACCGTTACAGCTAAATATAAGAATGGTGTCAAAGAGACAATCTACATCAAAAGAGGTATATATAAAGACAAAAGGGAGAAATCTTACCACGACGACAAATCAACGTGTCACTTCTTTATATATGGTTCTATACCTAATTAAGATTATATTTGTATGTGAACATGACTATGTACTATGTACTCGTCAAATAAAATGTATGTTCTGTTCTGTTCTGTTCCTAATGGTTAGCACCCTAAATACAATAACGCAAGTTCAACAGTTTAACACAGAAAGAAAATTGTACGGCACAGGGGACTAGTTGTAAACGATAGTTTTTTCAATTGATTTAAAAAGGTTTTCAACTATTATAGTAGGCATACAGTTTAAGCTTTCTTTTCACGCATTGCGTTAGAAATTAAAAGTTATTGGTGATGATAGTGACACCGTGGTTTTGACGTTTAGTTTATTTTCGGGATAGGTTTTTGGCAAATGATATAATCGCAGACTTTAGGAAGCTCTAAACCACCGATTCACATCAGTGTGCAGTCTAATTTTGTTTTTACTTTAAAACCGTGATGGTTTCTGGTGCTAACGATGCCAAACATGCGTACCACAGGTTTTCAGACTTCAGAAGTTTGATTCTTACTATACACTGAAGTCCTGGCTGCTGCATTCAGTTAAGGTTGCAAGCACAATCCAACGACATTGAAAATGGGTTGATATCAAGCGATGCTTTACCGAACAACAACGCGCCGTTACCAATGTACCGTTTAACCCTTTACCAAACGCCAAATTGTCGACTGTTCAATATTGAAAGAGTTTGCAGACGACATTTCAAAATGTAATGAAATTTAAAAACAATCTTCTGATAGGACAGAAAGCATTATGGAAAAGGGAGAAATTGCTCGTTACGAGCAATTTCTATTTTTCCCACAATGTTTTCCAGAGTCGTCTTCAACAAACTGATCAAATGTCGTTATTATTTTGTAATGAGTTATTAAACGTTATTACTAATCATTTCAGGTTTGATATTTGTTCCGTCGCCATCTGTCTGCCAAAGCACACTAGCCTGTTCCAATCCAAGTGCCCCAGTCCGGAGTTACGTTCCCATTAAACCGTACCCCACAACATTGGAGACTGCGAGCAGGGTACCATCTCCAATCACAACGACTTCCGTTACAGCGAAACCAGGTAACCAGTCTGCGTATTGTTTTCTGTCGCTCGATGGAATTTTCAAAAACCAGTCTGCTAAATCGCGCTATTCCCTGTGAATTAACCAGTTACCTGACCATAAAGTGTTTATTGGTATTTGTTTTTTGTCAATGATTTTCTGGCACACAAATATAAAATATGTATATGCAAAGAAATGTAGATTGGTTACCCTTTACTGTATAATACTGTTGATGAAACGCCGAATAGATTGGTAAATGAGCTGGTCGCCGTTAAACAACGTTGGTCATCGAAACAGTACATATCAATATTAGCCTTTAAATTGCTGGGTAATTTTTTTAAAAATAGATTTTTGTGTCGTCTACTTTCCAATACCTTAAATATCTGCTTAATTTTGATGAGAAAAGAAACACAGAAAAGCAAATAGGTTAAATCACGGACGAGCCACTAGTTTACCTGGCGGCTGGCCTGGATCTAACCTGTTTGCATAAGCATGAAATCAGTTCCAGAATGTCGGTTTTCTTCATGACCTGGGAGACACATAGCTGTTACTCAAATAATGCAATGTCAGATGTAAAGACAGCGTTTCTATTGTTTGACGCAAATTGTTCATAAATTCATAATGTTCGTTTTAGCCTTGACAGAAGTCGATGAAAAACCTCACATACATCAAGAGTTTGATAAGTGCCTAGACGAAAATGTGTCTTCTACTTCGTTCAAAGGTAATTTAGTCTTAATTGTCTGAACATTATTTTACCGATTTGATAAAAAGCAAACGTTTTGGTTAAGAAAAGACACTATATTTTTGGATTGATACGATATCCTTTCTCAAAATCCGTTGTTTTCTTATCGATTTTGGCTAAATCTTTTAGAGGCCCTTGTTTCCAGATTTAGGCCCTACACGCAATGAAATAAGAATCTGAAAAAGTGCAAATGCCCTTTACCCTTTATACGAGTACTTGAAGAGGATGTTTATTCAGTTAAATAATTGTGATTACAATTAACCAATCAACTTAGCTCTTAATCCAGTCCTGGCACACTTAGCGTTTGGGAAATATAGTTATATACTTAGTAGATTAACTGGTATTCCCTTGTATAGCGGACAGTTTTCATTGATCACGCGGTACAAAATTAAAATGGATGTCTATTTTTAGATTTAGTTAAGATTCAAAAGTGATGTATCGGTTTTGGAATTGACATCGTTTCGATTGTAATTATAGATATACAAGGATTCTCCTAGAACCATATGAGCCATACATAGCGATTTTCCAATCCAAGGAATACACAAGTAGATAAATCGTTCTGTTTCAAGGGAGTTTGATTTATTTATTTCCATTTTCTCATTTGAGAACAAGCACCTTTAACTAATACGTTTTTGATAACATAATGAACACGAACAGTGTTGGCAGTCGTGAATCTTTGTTTCCTTTGTCTATTTTCAGATTTCCTTCGATATCCATACCCCACATCCATCTCATCACCCTCGCCATCCTTCATCGACCATAAACTAGAAATACCCAGGCATCAACGGTCCTCGGGTAAGTTATAGATTATCCCCCTTCGTCGAAACTAAACCAGAAATACATCAACTCTCGCCTTCCTTCATCGACCATAAACTAGAAATACCCAGGCATCAACGGTCCTCGGGTAAGTTATAGATTATCCCCCTTCGTCGAAACTAAACCAGAAATACATCAACCCTCGCCATCCTTCAGCGACCATAAACTAGAAATACCCAGACATCAACGGTCTTCAGGTAAGTTATAGATTATCCCCCTTCGTCGAAACTAAACCAGAAATACATCAACCCTCGCCATCCTTTATCGACCATAAACTAGAAATACCTAGGCATCAACGTTCCTCGGGTAAGTTATAGATTATCCCCCTTCGTCGAAACTAAACCAGAAATACATCAACTCTCGCATTCCTTCATCGACCATAAACTAGAAATACCCAGGCATCAACGGTCTTCAGGTAAGTTATAGATTATCCCCCTTCGTCGAAACTTAACCAGAAATACATCAACCCTCGCCTTCCTTCATCGACCATAAACTAGAAATACCCAGGCATCAACGGTCCTCGGGTAAGTTATAGATTATCCCCCTTCATTGAAACTAAACCAGAAATACATCAACCCTCGCCATCCTTCATCGACCATAAACTAGAAATACCCAGGCATCAACGGTCCTCGGGTAAGTTATAGATTATCCCCCTTCGTCGAAACTAAACCAGAAATGCATCAACCCTCGCCATCCTTCATCGACCATAGACTAGAAATACCCAGACATCAACGGTCTTCAGGTAAGTTATAGATTATCCCCCTTCGTCGAAACTAAACCAGAAATACATCAACCCTCGCCATCCTTCATCGACCATAAACTAGAAATACCTAGGCATCAACGTTCCTCGGGTAAGTTATAGATTATCCCCCTTCGTCGAAACTAAACCAGAAATACATCAACCCTCGCCATCCTTCATCGACCATAAACTAGAAATACCTAGGCATCAACATTCCTCGGGTAAGTTATAGATTATCCCCCTTCGTCGAAACTAAACCAGAAATACATCAACCCTCGCCATCCTTCATCGACCATAAACAAGAACCCTCGGCGTCCTTCATGGTACACTTTACACAAGAAGCAATATGGCTGCAGGTAATTTGCGTATTGTTTTGCAAATGAGCTATTTCCTAATAATGTCATCAGTGTAATGTTCTCGGAACGTTTATGCAAATTATGGAATCTAATGCAATATTAAAGAGAACATGTTGGTATATCAATAAACAACGTAACTGATCATTGGACGACAGTGTTTTGACAGTTTAGATGTGATTGTGTCCTGAAGAGGTTAATGCGCTCTGTTCGTTTTATAGGTGGCAATGGTTGGATGAATTCTTCATATATCGGAGTTGGCCTTCCCACGTATCTCTTCTCGGAGGTACGAGTTATGTAACGTCGTCGAAACGTTCATGCAAATTAGGGAAAGTTCCCTTATAAGAACAACATAAAATGCGTCTAAATGTAAGAAGAGAAATAGTTCAAGGCTTATGTGACAAAAAAGGAAGTTTGTTGCAACTAGCAGTATCTGTTTGTCACAATATTTCTATCCTAACGCCACAAGGTGCAAGCTTTGTTCATGATGTTGTCGGTTGCTGCTGCTTTTAATTTGGCATATGACCACTGAGAATAAAGGGAGATCTAAAAATATATATTTATTGTTTCAGACTGTCGGTTGCTATGGGAGTTCATTTACCAGTTATTACTGAATACCAAGTACAGCGGTTACGTCAGCTGGGAGAATAAAGAGGACTTTGTGTTTAGGATAGTAAACCCGACAGGTAAGGTTTTCGGATATCTTATTGGCGATATTGTTTCACACGCAACATAACATCAGAAAACCAAGTGTGACGGTGGGATAGAATGTCCGTTGGCATTGCCTTTTGCGGATGCTTTTGATTGCATAAGCCACAAATACACGGATGTGTTTAAAGATGATCTGAACCAATAAAATACACGAATGTGTTTAAAGATGATCTGAACCAGTATTCAATCACAGTTCTATTTTTCAACAATAATTGAAATCATTGCTCAGGTGTGTCTAAATTACATGTATTTCTTTTGCAACCGTCTCGTGTGTGGTTATACAGATACTCCCTCTCTAGAAATAAAGTAATTTGTTCCATTACATTCTTAAAAAAAAACGTGCTTTTAACGATCGCATTAAACATAGTACAAACATGCTCAACAAGCTCTTTAAAGGTGCTTGTTCACAGATGAAAAAGAGATGAAATACTTTCTCGTTGAGACAATAAAGCTAAACATAATCAACACAGGAAGCGTAAATTAATCAAAGAATGTACAGTGTATATGTGGTAGATTTCAAAACCGTTGGAACGCTTTTGGATCTATATACATATTAATTCGAAGTATATGAGCTCTTGGAATTTAGATATTAACTTATTTTACTTCAATATTTCATACAAAATCGAAACTAGCCAAACCAGGAAACACGTGTATGAAATTGGAAAAGGGCTGCCTTATTTAGTCTTGTGCTTACATACGGCTCTTATTTCCAACTTCAAAGTAAATTACAGAGATGGGGGAGAGTAATATCAAGTTCATATATTTTAGTTTAATAAGTTAATTGATTGTATGTACGGCGTGGAGAAGGATGGTCACAACCTTCACATACATATAACCATGGATAATGAAGAATTTCAAAACCCATTTCTCGAAGCGTATCATGTAGCAAAACAGCTGTTGTACAATTTTAAAGAAATTAAGTTTTAAGTTCCAAATTTTCTCACATCTGTGAAAAAAGCAGATTTAATGGGCATTGCAAACGTTGAACATAAAATTTGTTATGGCACTCAATAATTGAGAAAGTTCTATTCAGTTTATTATTAAACCCTTATTTCTGATTATGCATCACCACATTTCAGGTCTAGCCGAACTTTGGGGTCAACAGAAGAATCGAACCAACATGACTTACGAGAAACTGTCAAGGGCATTGCGGTATTACTATCGAATGAACATTATCAAGAAAGTCCAGGGAAAACGCCTCACTTACAAGTAAGGAGAATAGGTTCAACACAATTTATATAGATTTTCTTTGAGCCATCGAAAGGGGTTGCTCTTTATTATTCAACCCATGGCCCTAATAAATACTTAGCCTCCAATAAAAACGTCAATGAAAGCAACAACAGATTGCCTTCCTTTTGAAGAATAAACACACACTTGCCTTGTACATTTATAAATGGAGAGGGTATTTTAAAGCAACAAATAAATAACCTCAGTCGATTTCGCCAAAATACAACTCATACCATGTTTGTAGACTTGATACAAATGTCCCGATGTCCCTAATCAAAGTAGATTGACACGTTCAAACTTGAATTTCGAATTGAAAGCACGACTTTTTTACATTGTGCCATGTTAATCAGTTCACAAACATGAAGATCATGCCATAGTTTAACAGTATCTCCTTGGATATTATTCAGGTTCCTTCAGCCGCCATCTTGTATCCAGAAGGGGCAGCGTGGGGCCAAGCCTCACGGTCGGTTACAGGCCAGCTATGGTGATGTGTCCCCTTCCCGCCATGACCCCTCTCTGTCGGAAACGAGATGCCCGGATTACGACAGCGACGCCAACAGCCTAACAGATCAATCACTCGAAGACGGATTCGACGACGAACACAAAGAGGGAGACAGTGACCTTGTATCGAAAGGTCAAGGTCGCCAATCTAGCACCTCCGTTATAAGAGACTCTGGATCACCCCGCAACCGTTTCTCCGGAAACAGTTTGCCCGAGGACCAGGATAACCGCACTCAGAATGGAATGTCTAACTGTATGGACTTAGCCGAGACTTACAACCCGGATATTTCTAGGTTGCGCTTGGATCGGATGTCATCTTCGAATCCGTTCCATCTGACGTCATCACTTTATGCGTCCTCACAGGCGGCGCGGTATAATTTACACTATCGTAACGTTACGGAACACGGTGGGGGCGGTCCGACCGTCTACAAGCCCAGTCCAACGTACCCGATCATTGGTTGTAGTAATCTGCTGGACATTCCGAGGGTGAAGGAAGAGCGGTTTGAGGTGAACGCTGTCCCTCCCGCCCACTCAAGCAGCGCCCTTCACACGGGCTACAGCTCGCACGATAACCTAAAGCGGTCGCTATCGTACGACCTCTCCACCCTACAGGTGCCCCGCTATTCACACCGCCCTCTTCAATCGAGATCGGCGAGTCCGCGGAAAGAGATGCAGAACGAACCCGAGGATCTTTCCGTCAAACGGCTTGGTGCGGATAGCATAGTTAAACCGGAACTGACTGATGACGTTGATGATAAGATAGACGATAGTGTAGACCAGGAACCATTGGTCGACAGGAAACCGGAAGTGGTTGTCAGTGATATGGCGGTCACGTGACACACTTAGCCACGCCTCCCCCTGTGACCTAAGCCCTACAGCTGACGTCTCTAGATGTTCCATTTGTGTCATATCTTGCAGCCATCCGATAATAAAACAGTAGCATTTAACACTATTCATTTTGTCCAACACAATTGTGTTATTTGTCTTATTATTTCTTTCATCAACAAAATCATCAACAACCAGAAAGTATACGATTTAGATAATTATAGTTATTGCTTCTCTGATGATCTAGGATATGGTCGTGCATTGCCTTTACATATCAAGAGTTAATGTAAAAGTATAGCAAGTACATGTATAATGATTCTGAAATGCTATCAATTTTGGCACGTGAGCTAACCAAGCAGATAGCCCCGATTACGAATCCAGATATATTTGGTTGTTAGGATAAATCTGAACCGACTCCATGGTAGTGCATTGTATCTACATATTGAGGATTCAGTGCAATAGTATAGTTAGTCTTTCACAACTGTGACTTACTATAGTATTGAAATGAACCCTTAATACACCTTGTTCAATTCTGATCACTTATCACAATATTGGCTGTTATTGGTTCAATTATATGTATATAGTTTTTTTATATTTGTGTATAACATAATGTTAATGTTAATCATTTTTCGCATAAATTAAAGTGCCTTCGATATAATTCGATTCTGAGTCCAAGCTTTTGTACCCCTTATTGGTACGTTTAATATATTCTTGTCTTGTCTTTGCCCGTCTGTCCGTCATTCCAAGAGTACAATCCGAAGCAATCGCCAATTGCTGGGACATATGATCTAGTGCCATTTCCAATGATGATGAATGTTGTGTTGGTTAACAAACGAGTTAAGCTTTAAAAGTTCAGTAGCTACTGCTGTTAAAATGGAACTCAAGCAATCAATAACTAACATGGAGCTACTTAACGTGTGGAATATAACTAACAAAGATCAGAGGTCAACATGCATTATATGTATGACCTGAGTCGAGCATTAATATGTATCGTATATCAAGTGGGCGTGTCTTATTGCAGTGATTGGTATGATATAAATTCACAACAATGGCAGAGTTGTGGTGAAATTTGGAATTGCCGGAATTATTGTTGAAAATAGATTAAGAAACCGTTAAGGACAAGTCCTCATGTTCTAGCAATAATATCAATGGCATCTAACACTTGTTTACCGATAGTTGTTTGGCGAAAGACATATCTTTTTGTCCAAGGGATAGGTTTCTACTTAGCAATTCCGTTTATAGAGAAGGATATAGATAACTCAAGTTGGAATAAGACCTCTCCAATGTTGATTCAATTGTTTGACATTTAGCTATTGCCTTAACCCTTTATCAAAAACCAACTTTTCGACTGTCCCAAATTGAAAGAGTTTGCAGATGACATTTCAAAATGTGATGAAATTGGAAAACAATCTTCTGATAGGGCGGAAAACATTTCTCACAATGCTTTCCAGAGTCGTCTGCAACAAAATGTCGTTATTGATTGGTAATGGGTTAAATGGTATTTCGTGCCTGGGCGATATTGTAGTCGAGAGCTAACACTCTCTTTGCAATGAAGGGAAACAACCATCATGACAAAATGAGTATTTTCTGCTTTTGTCACAATTGTTTCGCGAATCCTATGCGGTTTGGTCTCTCTATATTTCTATTGATCTGTTTATCAGATGCGTTACACCTCGTATAATGGGGTACACCGTTCCAAACGTTTCTCATATTCTTCTCTGAGGGACCCTTTATGACCTGGTGGTTAAAGAACATTTTTGTCAATGTGGCAGACTTCTTTACCATATGATCAAAGCCCGTCGGAGGTGTCGTGTCGATGTCAGAGTATTAACCCACCATCTATTGAAACGTATCTATTTGGTACATTTAATTCACGAAATAGCCATTTCGTCAGAAGAGATATGAATGATAATTGAACATAAAAAGCACGTCACAAGGTAATCCCATGTTCTAAATAGATAATGTAAGTAAATCATTGTGAGCTGGAAGAATTGTAACACCAAGAGGAATTTCTCCCTTGGTAACAATAATTTTACCGTTTACCGTTTGATATATCTCCTCCAATGCATGTGTTGGGCATACTATCAGTATTGTAAGGGAAAATCCAATTTGCTCATTGTATCTGCTCACGTTGTATAGGTCCATTGCGCTCTCGTGCGGTGTTTATGTTTCAATCAGTCTATACCATACCTAAGATAAGAGGTTTCGATCAGAGTTATATACCGTTATATTTCGCCTATATCACCCCTTTACATCTTTTGAAAAGTGCTATATATTGCGTTGAACCTATACCATACCTGAGATAAGGGGTTTGATCAGAGAAACCTACCGCTGCATTGAGACTATGTCACCTGTTTACATTGTTTGAGCTCGGCTGAATACTGTGTTCGACCTATACTGTACTGTCCCGACCTTTACAATGGTGTTCCGTTTGTCGCCCTTTATCGGGCGTCTTTTATCAATATCCTGTTTTAGAAAGATAAGAGCTAACTTTATAACTTATAAGACCTTCTGGATTCCGATAAACGTGGTGAATGTTTACACAAATCATGGGATCCTACGCTACATTTCTTCTCTACACTCTCTCCGCCTTCCTCACAGGCCAAGGTTTGAAACATTTTGTTGGTACATGTTGTAGGTTCGAATCTTCACCCGTATATGTGCCTTTTATATTTCTACGAAGGAACAGAGTTTTCTTTTAGATTGAGAAAAAGAATCTTCTATCATCATAACAATCCCGGTTTAATCCTTTACCAAACGCCAAATTTTCGATTGTCCCAAATTGAAAGAGTTCGCCGACGAAATTTCAAAATTTAATGAAATTTAAAAAATAATATTCTGGTGGGACAGAAAACATCGTGGGAAGGGGAAAATTGCTCGTTACGAGCAATTCCTTTTTTTCCACAATGCTTTCCAGAGTCGCCTGCAACAGAGTGGTTAAATGTCGTTTTTGTGTTGTAATGGGTTAAAGAAAAAAAATCAGACGGACCACTGTCGTAAATCGGTTAATTAATGGTTTGGAGAGACTGGGATTGAATTGGTTGCTAAAACGTCAAAGCTTCTGCGTCATTCACTGTCTTCACAAAGAGCCTTCCGTTTCGAACGTAATGAGTGAAACTAAGTTGTATGTATCCTTTGGGTTAATATTTATTCATACTAATCGACAATCGGAACTACTCGGGTATTTCCGTGAGCTGTGAAATACACCTCGGATATAAGTGTAGGGTTACAATTTTTCGGGTAAATCGGCATCCGCCAATTAACACCTTTTCTTAGCGTGCAAGTTAAGTAGTTCAATGTGTATGGAAGGGTTGGACATCCTTTTAAGTAATCTTTTTATTAGTAACTCATACCAAATGGCAAAATTGTTGTTGTGACATGTTAAGTTGATTCCTCAATCAAATTTAAAGACTTTTTAGATTTCACATTTAAGATCTATTTTTAAACACGAAAGTGAAGTGACGTCATTCCGCTGGGAACCAATATGGCGTCATCCCTATTATTTCAGAGGTGTTTTCATTTGATAAACCCGATGTGTTCAGATTGACTAATCGATTGACAAAATACCGTTTATAGCAAGTCCTCTGTTCAGTAAAATTTCCTTTTTATTTCGAACTGGTGTTTTTGTCTTATTGTTTCTAGCGCCAATCAAAACAATATTCACCTATGTTATCATAAGAAGTGTACACAAGTTCAGCCGAGATGAAAACATGCTGTTTTTTGCCGTTGAAAGCCACAGACTTATTTCCCGAATATACAAAAGTTTTCTGAATGAGATGCATTTGATGCATTGCTTACTAGATCGAATGGCAGAAAGGAACATTTTATTTCTACATTTCAATTCGTAGCTTACTTCCGATATACTAACAATAACCCGGTATTCAAACCAAAGTTCGCCAGAAAATCGGCAAACCCAGGGTATCAAACTTGTAACCTACAATTTATGCCATTGACAGTTTATGGGTGTGGTTACACGGTCAAGGCCATTGACAGGCAGCAGACAATTTCCTCCCCGGGTTTTCCAGTGGGTTACACCCGATCCTCCCATTGCGACTGGACGATACAGGCCACCTATGGGAGTCATGTTACCATCAATATCACTGACTTTGATCTGGGGAGCGGGGATTATCTGAGGCTGTACGATGGTGAGTTAACGCCTTGATATATTCAATGTTGTCTTATGCGACCGAAGTAAAAAGGATTTCACATAAGTATGTTGTTTAAAACCCCGTTTTACCGTTAACCATTTTTGTACAAGATAAAGGCCTAAGCCTGTGAGTGTGTGACTCCTACGGCTTTCCTGGATCCACCAGTTCTGGGCTTTCTGAATGACTTGTATTCTGTACTAAGATAGACATAGTTTTGATAACCCGTTTATGTGGTCGCATAAAACAAGATTGATTATAGAACCTTTCTGAATGCGTTGCGTCTTGTTTCAAGAAATTCTTAGACAAAATGACTGTTCACGCACTGTTTTAAAGTGATCGCTGAAAGCGAGATCGATTATAGTTCATATACGTGTTAGTATCAAATCGGTTTTTTTCTACCAATGGCGGCAAAATTTGAAAGGCGGATGATATGTTCATAGCCCAAATAAACATAATTCTGTCAAAACAATGTTTGATGGTTTGCCTTAACAGAAAGATCAGAATGTGGATTTGTAACGAATGAGAATGAGCAGATTTGTGTTTTGTATCAAATGGGGCAGTAGTAGGGATGGTAGCATATTATACATGAGAGGCAGTGATGATTGATTTCTCCTATGCCGATGATTTTATTCACAAAAATTTGGAAGGATATACGGATTATGAAAACAATATCATTACCATTCATTTAGTATGAAACCGCTTTATTGATTCACAAAATAATTTAACCCTTAAAATGCTGGGTAATTTTCTAAAAAATCGTATGCTTTCCAAAACCATAAATATCTGCTTAAATTTGATGAGGAAAGATACCCAGAGTAGCAAACAGGTTAATCACAGGCCAGCCGCCAATTTGTTCCGATGCCGATGATAATTTCTAAACTGTTGTTTTGACCGCAGGATCATCACCTATTGCAACATACACCTCTATGAAGTTGGACAACTTGCCTGAATCGATGTTTACAACCAAATCCAACACTGCCCTTGTCAAATTTACCAGCGGCTCTTACCATAGGGAAAACGAGCATGACGGCTTCAGTCTTCATTTTATCATGGGTAAGTAATGACCAAGTCAAACAAAGGATGTCTTTGTCTCTTGGAGACAAATCGCACTTACTTTAGCTGAACATGCAAAAGAATCACGTGGTCAGATTTGTGAAAAAATGGTCGCCGGCTAAGGAAATGCGAAACACCCCATGACTTATATTGGTCATTAAACCATTAAGAATAAAACTGTTGATAGTTGCTGAAACCGCTTCCGACTGGCCCTTTGATATCCGATGAAAAAGAAGTAAGTAATAAGAAAGACGTAACTGTTTGAAAACCCGAATCAAGGGTTCGTTTGCCATTTTCTTCCTCGAATCTGACCACATGATTCCTCCCATTTAGATGCGTGATGAATCCGTTGTGTTTTGGAATCATGATTCTGTCTATTCTATTTTGTTTTGATATCGTGTCAACAGTTTTTTATGGTCCGTTGATTCATGTGTCCTGTAGAGCCAATGAGTAGAAACTTGGTACTTCTTTGATAACACCGTTACTGTTTCATACCCTATACCACATGATTGAGTTTACAAGTATATTACATATCTGATGATTGCCTTTTGTTTTTAAATTGCTTTCAGTCGGAAGGTCATATATGATTGAAGCGTTAAACTTATCTAAGAATAGACTCAGATTGAGTGTGTATGAAGAATAGAATCAGAGTTCTTAGAATCAAATCTCTGGACGATTAAAGGAACCGATTAACAAACTCGTTTATTGCGAATCGTAAAAACGGTAAAGGATCGACAACTCTTTCTTGAGATTTCCGTTTGTCATGCTGAGTAACTTCCCTTTGTAGATTGTCAAGACAACGCCAAATGCACGAGCGTGGGTGCCACAGCGGCGTGTGCTGACCCGGATGTGGGCGAGACTTTCTGTCCGAAGTTGTGCGGATCCTGCCCGCACCTCATCTCACAACTTCTCGGCTGATCCGCAAACAACAACAACCACAACAAAAACAATAATGCCGTGTTGCTTTTCTCATCTAAATATTTTATTTGAAGTATAACGAGAGTTGTTGCTATCATTGCACCTTGTTTTTTCTATGGTAATCATGGTTTAAAAATGAGAAGATAAAAAGTCTGTTCGAGCTTGCGTCGGTGTTGTTTGTTACAAAGAAGGAATTACGGAAAATACTAATTGATCAAAATAACGAGATCTAGTTCTTGATCATTGTTTCAAAAAGCTTATATTCACATTACGAGTTAGACTCCTTGATTTCAGACTGCTCATATCGATGTCTAATTTCAATATTATTGAGATATTTGTGCAGTGGTAGAGCATCGGGCTCATGTGCCGCAGGTCCCGGGTACGATCCCCGTCAGCGGCGAGGTGAAAAATTGGCGTAACTAGCTCACAAATCGGCGCGAGTCCTGCAGGGTACCGTTTTACTAAACAACTCAAGGAAAATACTTTCGTAAGTCATAACTGATACACGTGGATAGTATCTTCAATGAAAGAACACGATTGCAATGTGACACGTCATTGGAAGCGTCTCGGAGAGACGATTCTAATGATGTGTTACTTTGCAATATTGCTTTGCCCAATATTGAAATAAGAGGAATTGTTGTTTTAGACTTACACAAAACTTAAACGTAAACTGTTTAGTAAAACGGTACCCAGTATCCAGTATCCAGGAAGCAATCATCGATATAAAATAAATAAGTTTAAACTAACATCAGTATGATACAGTATTCTATGGGTTTCTCTTGAAGCCTTGAGTTAAAATCAAGCACATAAAGGTGTTTTGATGAACAGTCCTTAAAGAGAAACCCTGTTTTAGAGACAGTTTATAAAAAAGGGCTTAATGATACATTATTGCAATATGCCAACTAATCTGATTTCAATTTTCAAAAGTGGTGCTTCCTTTTTATGTATTCAAGTGTATTCAAAGGAGAAGCTTGCACAACAATGTAGCTACAATACTGTATCAATATTAACCTACGAACGTAAACCATATTGCTTTGCACCAGTAAACAAATCCAAACTGAACAAAAGACAGAGTGTCCTGACTAAGACTCACCAGAGAGCAAAAAGGTTAAGTACGGGTCCATTTCTAGATCTTCACATTACTTCGAAAATTGTGCAAGAATGTTGGGCTTTTAACCTTTAGAGTACTGGAACCGTCTTCATGCTTATGCAAACAGGTTAGATCCAGGCCAGCCGCCAAGTAAATTTGAAGCAGACGACACAAAAACCTTTTTTTAGAAAATTATCCAGCCGTCTTAGGATTAAGAAAGATACCATAGTTAGGGCGTCTTAAGAACACGTGGCCTGAAGAGTGACAAGAGTTAGTTTCGTGCTTAACCATATAGGTTTCCTCTAAAAAAAGAAAAGTGGGCCTTGTTTTGATTGAACGAGTTGCTGAACCAATTTCAACAGTATTTCGGCAATATCGTGGTGTCAGAGGATCCAAGGATCCATGAATGAATAAATAAATGAATGGTGGTTTAAGGCGCATCGACAGCTTCGGTCATTTAGGGCGCATTATGATGATTTGGATAACATTTATATTAAATCATTTACAGACTAAAATGTATTTGGTGTAAGAAAGATAAATAAAAATTTGTAATGAATGAATGAATGATCGAAAATGGTAACTTTGTTATGAGTTTATGATAGTAAATAAATAATTATTAATCAATTTATAATACTACATAAATATTTTTGAATGAGGTCATGATATCGATATATGAATATTTAAAGCAAGGATACATGTACCGGCGATATAGGTGACATCAATCTTAGTATTGTTAGGCATACATCATACCTAAATATATATTAACATATTGTAAACATTATATTAGCACAACAAATTCGCTTAAAGGTCATATTTCCCGATAAACAAAATTTTCTTTAATTATGGTTTTTGAATTAGGTTATGGTTTCGTTATGAAGGAGGTAATGATTTTTTTCTCATATAGAAGCGAAAAATGTTGTTTTTGACTACTTTTATTCACCTTTATCGATTTTTGTGAATGACTTATCTCCCTTGTTGTGACGTCATTTGTGCTTCACAGTCATATAAACTAACAGTAAGAAGAATCTAGTTCTCAGTAACGACGGTGTTTTTGCACAAATTTCGGACATTTTAAGTGTTGAATTGTGTTTGGGAAACATAAATTAGATATTGAATATGGTATTTTGACAGGTCTTCTGGTGTTATTCTGCTTTTGGTCGCAGGGATGCGAGTTTCTCCCGTTTTCCGACGAACATAAAAGCTTCAAAAAGTTTCGATAAGTTAACTGGACCGTGTTTACTTTACAAATGATATATTCCCCAAACAAAAACAGTAGGCTGTGTTACTTTCACTTCGAAGACGGCAAGTTTACGCATTTGTAAGGCGTTTCCAGAAAAATGGTTTTAATGATCTTTAAATGATCGGACTCAATTCAAAGTAATTTATACAGGTGAAGACGCTTCAAATTCATTCTACTTATTGAGTAACCGTTATATTTTCCTTATTTGAAACACACCAACAATATTCACTTTACCTTGATGGATTGGTTTCAAGACTGTCAATTTAAACCAGACAAAGCTAATCTCACTTTCAAACACCAATCAAGCGATAAAGCATACAATCATGCATCTTGTTCTTATTTGCAAAACTTGTTTTATTTTTTAACATAATCGTAGAAACGTTGCCATTGTACATAAATGAGACAAAATGAAAAATGTACGTTGATTGCTATGATAACAAACCGATTCAAACAAGCAAGTTTCTTTTATCTGCCGTTGTCTTTGAATGAAAATTCAAAATAATGAATATTTGATATCCGCAAACGGTCTCTGAACTCATCAACGCAAATGATAATGGGTTCGATCTTGCGTCTGCTTTTCGGAATTATCTAAATCACACATCTTATTTTTTTGCCATTGGTAATATTGGTTTAAATGACGTATGTCACACTGAAATGCAGGTGTTCAAACATGACTATTACAAATTTATATTGATAATTTAGTAATAAGATCACTAAATATATAATTTACACATTTGAACATAATCTCTTTGTTTACAATTTAATTGATTATTGTCAGTTTATCTCACATACAAAGGGTCAATCAACAGACATCGGACATTACAAGGATTAAGGGTCGTGATGCAAATTAACACCAATCTGCCACATTTGCACAGTATGTTTCAAGTCTCAAGTCCTTTATTGTTTAGGCGAAAGATAGCCTCTGGCGTTAATCTCTTAAATATCTCTGTTGTTAATTAACAGGTCTGACACGTTCTGCTATTCCAGACATGAAATAACAAGCGGCAAATCTCACACTTTCAATGCGCGGCAATTAAATTTATCTTAAAAATCCATTGTTAAGATATAACCAATTAAGACCAAACTCTCACAGGATGTTTGGATTGATAAGGTGTCAGGACATATTTATCTCTCAATGTGACTTACGTCTGATACTTTGTCGTTATGATATTCAAAGAAGTGAACATGTTGTCTTTTCTATTAGAATAGTTTGACACTTCAATAAGTATATGATAATTAGTATTCACCAAAACGGTATTAACTCTATGTTTTCAACCAAAAAACGTTTTAACATCGATTTCAAGTTTTGTCAAATTGATATTTAAATTCCAAAATCATAAAAAATAAATTCAAATATGTTTATTTAAGGTTGTTAGTAAAATAAACTATGACGATTTTTTGTTTTAGCTGTTAATTATTAAACCTGTCCGAAAATTAAATGCTCAATATGTCAAGGCTACTTACACGAGAGAAAACGAACATAAATGTAAAGTGAATATGAAGAACAATTCTTAAGTTCTTAACAGTTGATCTAGAAAGACGACATCGGAATCAATTTCGAAATCATAGACCTCTTACTGGGGGTGGAGTTACTGGAAAGTTGCCGGATGATTTCAACAAATACTCTTGAATGTGCCAGTGTTTAGTTTTGAAATTTGGATGTGTGGTGAAAATGTGAGTTAAAGGATAACCTTCGTATCACAAATAAGTTGATGTGTAGTGAAAATGTGAGTTAAAGGATAACCTTCGTATCACAAGTAAGTTGGGTTATAATACGGTTTGTTTGTTCGCAATTTATGATCTTCTCCCGTTTCATTTCATGTATTGATAAGACAATGCAGGGTGAATTTGACAGTTAATAGTTATACGATGTACGGTGTTAAGACAATTCGTTTATTCAGACCTGTGTCCTTGTTTACTACTCAATTAAAACCTTAATGCTAACACACGATCATTGACGAAAAAGTACTCTTGTTTTTTTTTTCAACAAATATTAATAAAAATAGCTGTTTCAACAAATATCGTCAAAATTTCAAGCCGATTCTTACAAATGAAAACATTTACAAATCCTTTCAAATTCACGCGTTACGTCACTTACTTTTTTTTTTCAAAAGAATATTCTTATAATATGAAACATATTCAATAAAGAAAATGCACTGTCAATCCAAACATTGACTTAAGGATTGCTATTTCGAGGAAAATCTTCCCAATTTCAAGCCGTTCCTTTCATATGAACGCATTGACATATCCTTGTAAATTCACGCGTTCAGTCACTTATTTATTTTTTCAAATGGATCTTCTTATAATATGAAAACTATCCAGTATAGAAAATTCACTGTCAATCCAAACAATGACTTAAGAATCATTTAATTCAAGGAAAATCGTCCAAATCTCAAGCAATTCCTTTCATATGAACAGGTTTACGCAATGACAAATCCATGCAAATTCACGGGTTAAGTTATTAATTTATCTTTTTTCAAATTGATATTCTTATAAAATGAATCATATTCAATAAAGAAAATGCGCTGTCAATCCAAACTATGACTTTAGGATCGTTTATTTGAAAAAAAAACACCAATTCTAACCAGCGATCGCTCTTCACGCCCTTTACATGGCGCATTCAGTGGATCACGAGTGACGTCACAGCAAAGGGAAGTAAGTCATACGAACTTTTATTAATCGGTGCGCTATGACGGTGATTTATGACGTAATGCGTTATGCTAAAATGTTGCAAATAATTTCAATGTGATTCTTTTACTTCATATTTTAATTTTATGAAATAAACCCAACCTGTACATATGACCTTTAAAGGAAATCACAAACGAAAGCAATACCTTTTGCCACCTTTCTTGTCTTCAATATTCATGGCGGTTTCGAGATGTAAATACTTTGTTCAAACCTTCATATATCAACCCTTTACCAAAGACTACATTTTCGACTGTCCAAAATTAAACGAGTTTGCAGACGACATATCAAAATGTCATGAAATTGGAGAATTATCTTCTGATAGAGTAGAAAACTTTGTGGGAAAAAGAGAAATTGCTCGTCACTCTTTCTGTCTGTGTTTCTGCCTGTGTTTCTGCCTGTGTTTCTGTCTGTGTTTCTGCCTGTGTTTCTGTCTGTATTTCTGTTTGTGTGTCTGTATTTCTGTGTTTCTGTCACAGTAGTTCTATCTGTATTTCTGCCTGTGCTTCCATCTGTGTTGCTGCCTGTGTTTCTGTCTGTGTTTATATGTTTCTTTGTTTTGTCTCTGTTTCTGCCTGTGTCTCTTTGTTTCCACCTGTGTTTCTGTGTTTTTGTCTGTGTTTCTGTCTGTGTTTCTGTGTTCCTCTGCATCTGTGTTTCTGTCTGTGTTTCTGCCTGTGTTTCTGTCTGTGTTTCTGCCTGTGTTTCTGTCTATGCTTCTGTCTGTTTTTTCTGTGTTTCTGTGCTAATGTCTGTGTTTCTGCCTGTGTTTATATGTTTCTGTCTGTGTTTCTGTCTGTGTTTCTGTCTGTGTTTCAGTCTGTGTTTTAATCTGTGTCTCTGTGCTTATGTCTGAGTTTCTGTGTTACTGCCTGTGTTTCTGTCTGTGTTTCTGTGTTCCTCTGCATCTGTGTTTCTGTCTGTGTTTCTGCCTGTGTTTCTATCTGTGTTTCTGTCAGTGTTTCTGCCCGTGTTTCTGTTTGTGTTTCCGTCTGTTTTTACCTGTGTTTATGCCTGTGTTTCTGTCTGTGTTTCTGTGTTTCTGTCTGTGTTTCTGTCTGTGTTTCAATCAGTGTTTAAATCTGTGTTTCTGTGCTTATGTTTGTGTTTCTGCCTGTGTTTCTGTGTTGCTGTGCTTCTCTCTGTGTTAATACCTGTGTTTCTACCTGTGATTTTGTCTGGGTGTCTGGGTTCCTGTCTGGGTTTCTATTTGTGTTTCTGTCTGTGTTTCAATCTGTGTTTCTGTGCTTCTGTCTGTGTTTCTGTCTGTACTTCTGTCTGTGTTTCTTTGCGTCTGTCTGTGTTTCTGTCTGTGTTTCAATCTGGGTTTGAATCTGTGTTTCTGTGCTTATGTCTGTGTTTCTTTGTTTCTGTCTGTGATTATGTGCTTATGTCTGTGTTTCTATCTGTGTTTCTGTGCTTATGTCTGTGTTTCAGCCTGTGTTTCTATGTTGCTGTGCTTCTGTCTTTGTTTATTCCTGTGTTTCTACCTGTGATTTTGTCTGTGTTTCTGTGTTTCTGTCTGTGTTTCAATCTGTGTTTCTGTGTTTCAATTTGTGTTTTATGTCCGTGTTTCTGTGCTTCTGTCTGTGTTTCTGTCCGTGATTGTGCCTGTGTTTCTGTGTTTCTGTGTATCTGTCTGTGTTTCTGTGCGTCTGTCTGTGTTTCTGTCTGTTTTTTATGTTTCTATGTTTCTGTCTGTGTCTCAATCAGTGTTCTTGTCTGTGTTTCTGTCTATGTCCATGTATCTGTCTGTGTTTCTGTGCTTCTGTCTGTGTTTCTGTCGGTGCTTCTGTGTTTCTGTGTTTCTGTCTGTGTTTCAATCTCTGTTTCTGTCTGTGTTTCTGCCTGTGTTTCTGTCTGTGTTTCTGATTGTGTTTCTGTGCTTATGTCTGTGTTTCTGTCACAGTAGTTCTGTCTGTTGTTCTGTGTTTCTGTCTGTGTTTCTGTCTATGTTTCTGTGTTTCTGTCTCTGTTTCTGTGTTTCTGTCACTGCGATCTTGTCACTGTGTTTCTGCCTGTGTTTCTGTCTATGTTTCTGTATTTCTGTCATTGTGCTTCTGCCTGTGTTTCTGTTTTTGTTTCTGCCTGTGTTTCTGGCTTTGTTTCTGTCTGTGTTTCTGTGTGCTTCTGTATTTTTGTCCATGTTTTGCCAGTGTGTCTGTCTGTGTTGCTGGCTGTGTTTCGCTGTTCTTGGCTGTGTTTCTGTCTGTGTTGCTGTATTTCTGTGATTCTGTCACAGTGTTTCTGTCTGTATTTCTGCCTGTGTTTCTGTGTTTCAGTATTTCTGTGATTCTGTCACAGTGATTCTGTTTGTTTTTCTGTCTGTGTTTCTGTGTTTCTGTTTTTCTGTAATTCTGTCACGGTGTTTCTGTCTGTATTTCTGCCTGTGTTTCTGTGTTTCTGGCTGTAGTTCTGCCTGTGTTTCTGTGTTTCTGTATTTCTGTGATTCTGTCACAGTTTCTCTGTCTGTATTTCTACCTGTGTTTCTGTGTTTCTGTCACTGTGTTTCTGTCTGTGTTTCTGTGTTTCTGTATGTATTTTTGCATGTGATTCTGTGTTTCTGTACTTCTGTGATTCTGTCACAGTGTTTCTGTCTGTATTTCTGCCTGTGTTTCTGTGTTTCTGGTTGTAGTTCTGCCTGTGTTTCTGTGTTTCTGTATTTCTGTGATTCTGTCACAGTGTCTCTGTTTGTATTTCTACCTGTGTTTCTGGGTTTTGGCACTGTGTTTCTGCCTGTGTTTCTGTGTTTCTATCTATATTTTTGCCTGTGTTTCTGTGTTTCAGTATTTCTGTGATTCTCCTGTATTTCTGTCTGTGTTTCTGTGTTTCGGTATTTCTGTGATTCTGTCACAGTGTTTCTGTCTGTATTTCTGCTTGTGTTTCTGTGTTTCTGTATTATTTTGTGATTTTGTCACAGTGTTTCTGTCTGTATTTCTGCCTGTGTTTCTGAGTTTCTGTCACTGTGTATCTGCCTGTGTTTCTGTGTTTCTGTCTGTATTTCTTCCTGTGTTTCTGTGTTTCTGTCACTGTGTTTCTGTCTGTGTTTCTATCTGTATTTCTGCCTGTGTTTCTGTGTTTCTGTAATTCTGTGATTATATCAGTGTTTCTGTCTGTGTTTCTGCCTGTGTTTCTGTCTGTGTTTCTGTCACTGTGTTTCTGTCTGTGTTTCTGTATTTTTGTGTTTCTGCCTGTGTTTCTGTGTTTCTGTCTGTATTTCTGCCTGTGTTTCTGTGTTTCAGTATTTCTGTGATTCTGTCACAGTGTTTCTTTCTGTATTTTTGCCTGTGTTTCTGTCTGTTTTTCTGTTATTCTGTCTACTGTCTGTTTTTCTGTTATTCTGTCTGTGCTTCTGTCTTTGTGTTTCTGCCAAAGAATTGATACTTATAGGGCTGTCCCTGTTCCTGTCTGTGTTTCTGTTTGTGTCTCTGTGTTTCTAAATTTCTTATCGTGTTTCTGGCTGTGTCTATGTGTTCATATGTGTCTATGTGTTCATGTGTTTCTATCTTCATACTCTCTCTCTCTCTCTCTCTCTCTCTCTCTCTCTCTCTCTCTCTCTCTCTCTCTCTCTCTCTCTCTCTCTCTCTCTCTCTCTCTCTCTCTCTCTCTCTCTCTCTCTCTCTCTCTCTCTCTCCCTCTCTCTCTCTCTCTCTCTCTCTCTCTCTCTCTCTCTCTCTCTCTCTCTCTCTCTCTCTCTCTCGTCACTCTCTCTCTCTCCTCTCTCTCTCTCTCTCTCTCTCTCTCTCTCTCTCTCTCTCTCTCTCTCTCTCTCTCTCTCTCTCTCTCTCTCTCTCTCTCTCTCTCTCTCTCTCTCTCTCTCTCTCTCTCTCTCTCTCTCTCTCTCTCTCTCTCTCTCTCTCTCTCTCTCTCTCTCTCTCTCTCTCTCTCTCTCTCTCTCTCTCTCTCTCTCTCTCTCTCTCTCTCTCTCTCTCTCTCTCTCTCTCTCTCTCTCTCTCTCTCTCTCTCTCTCTCTCTCTCTCTCTCTCTCTCTCTCTCTCTCTCTCTCTCTCTCTCTCTCTCTCTCTCTCTCTCTCTCTCTCTCTCTCTCTCTCTCTCTCTCTCTCTCTCTCTCTCTCTCTCTCTCTCTCTCTCTCTCTCTCTCTCTCTCTCTCTCTCTCTCTCTCTCTCTCTCTCTCTCTCTCTCTCTCTCTCTCTCTCTCTCTCTCTCTCTCTCTCTCTCTCTCTCTCTCTCTCTCTCTCTCTCTCTCTCTCTCTCTCTCTCTCTCTCTCTCTCTCTCTCTCTCTCTCTCTCTCTCTCTCTCTCTCTCTCTCTCTCTCTCTCTCTCTCTCTCTCTCTCTCTCTCTCTCTCTCTCTCTCTCTCTCTCTCTCTCTCTCTCTCTCTCTCTCTCTCTCTCTCTCTCTCTCTCTCTCTCTCTCTCTCTCTCTCTCTCTCTCTCTCTCTCTCTCTCTCCAACTTCCATCAAATGAAATCATATTTAAAACAGGTGATATTTTGGAAGCATAGTCATTACAAGAGGATTTATTACATATCGTTACATATTCAGAAAGGTTTCCATGTTTTTAAGTCAATTTCTTCGAAAATGTGGTGATCTTTTTTTTAAAAACGATGCATGAATGGCCTTCTGATTTTTATGTATGGCATTATGACAGAGTATCATTGATGCTGTCTTAACTAAAACAATCCTAAGAAATAGACAACATTTAAATGTGTAGTATGTCTCTGTTAAACACACATCAAGTATTCCTGTACATGTTTCCTAATAGAGGTAAAGATCTATATTACTTGTTTTTGTATTATGGGAAAATAAGGGAAATAACCGCAATTATACTTATGAATATATCTTAAACATTGATCTCCCTTATTAACAAAAAAGGCATAATCGCATCGCAGCGCCCCCTATGTAAACCTTGCTACGACGAAATCCTTGAGTTTCTTCAAGTTCGATATTGTTTGTTTAATCGCTTTTACATTTATTTTTTTTGCAATTTATTGTTCCAAATGAGAAGCACTGGAGATTTTAAAGGTATTTGACTTAATATTTTCTTTGTAATTCCTGCAAACTAGCGAGTAATCTAGAGTGAACTTCCTTGGCTGGCAAGGCAGGTTACTCTGTCGAACTTTCGGGTCGCGAATTGGCTGGAAATGAAAATATGTTCAAGAAAACATGGCTTTGGGCGTAAACAAAGGACCAACCAGGTAATCATATGGTATCACATTGTTGGGAAACATACGATACATGTTATTCAAGCGGAGTTTTACACGGCTAGCCGCGCTATATGTGGATATTGCGTCGAGAACGAGACGGAGGGATCAACAAGACTCGAATGACAGGAAATCCCTGGCGTTTTATTTCTGTCGGAGCATGTCAATAGAGATTCAGAAAATGAGTCTATCTTACACGTTTGTTATTCCCTTAAAGCCTATGTTGTGGTTTTCATAGAAAACGTAAAGGGATCGCAAGAATCACTTGATCACCACCTTCTTTATCTCATATTGTTGTTCACGTTTTATCAACCACAAATGAATTCTGAAAATCACTGTATGATGGTTCTTTCTGAGGTAAAAGGCTTACACCTGTAACGCCCTTGTACTTTATCTTCTTGTCCACAGTGTTTTCGCATGTATTTGTCTAGTTTAGTCAAAATAATTCAACATGAAGATTGCTTTTTATTTTCTGAATGGTTAATCTTACATGGAAAGTTTGAAGAATCCAAATAGGCGTGGATCTAACAAATTCAAAATTGTGATCTACAGCATGAAATAGTCATTTAAAGTTGAATGATAAGACATGATGTAAAATAAAGTTTCGTACCACCAAATGATTCATAAATTGCCCTCAAACAATAAGAAAACGGCTAAATAAGTTTTTCACTTTGCAGTGCCCATGCATAGAGGAAATTTTTCGGGGGTTTTGTCGGGTGCAGAAAATCGTCACCTTGTTTAAACCTATATTTATTTTACATCGAATGTGACGGAAGCTTATTAAATTCACTATCTATGACTGCCTACTTGATACTAAATAGGTGCTCCTGCCAAGTTGTTGGAATGCTTCACCTCACTGCTTATAGGGATTGAACTCGGGACCTTTGGTACAAGAGGCCGACGCTCTACCAATATCATCCTTATGAAATTTTGATATGCCAATAAGGCCTGCTGCAATTACATGTACATTCACAAGTAAATATTAACAATTCTAATTGATTTCTAATTAATTTTTCAGTAATGTGTACAGGATATCAAAATGTCCCAGCGGATGTACCACCCATGTCATAAATTGAGTGTACCCTCCGCGAAGCTCTTCTGGTGTCGACACTGTATGCAGATGTTTGAAGATGCCATCTCCAGATGGAAGCATAGTAAAATTTGTCGATTCAACTCGGGTATAAAACAGAAGGATCAAGATGGCCAGGTAGATATATTAAAACAAATTGACACAAATGAGGAAATATTTTTGGGGTTACTTGAATCACCGAAATACCGTAATACCACCAAAACGCCGGAATGCCACTGAGATATAGGCTAACAAGAGTTCTCAAATTTTATTATAATACCTATTACCTATATTACCTAACAATTGTATGCGAAGATGAATTTATTGTTATATACTTTATCAACCATGAGCTGTATATGCTTCAGTTGAAATAAAATGTTCTTCTTCTATATTATTACCTAAAAGGATGTAAGAGGTACATCAAGCTGAGTTATTCCTTTTTCAAAGATCTTTTTTGATGTATTAAAGGAAATTATCGAGTACAAAAAATTAAAGTTTATACAACTTGCCTTTACTAACATATTACCGTAATACTTATGTTTATGCATGTTCCGCATGTAAGTTGAGCCTAGTGCTAATTAATTTATAATTTGCAAGACCACTTTTTTAACATTAGCTGTGAACATGCTGTCATCTGTGAACTCACTTGCGCATGTGTTTGGATCAAAAGATTCAATGAATTTACGTAATGAGCTATTTTTTCACAATAACATCAGCTGAAACATGCCATTGTTACCGAAGAAAGTCAAAACAAAGGGTATTCCTGTATAACCAAAGGGTGGTTCGTTGTTGCTATGATTTTAATGGGTATTCCGGTATTCGGTGGTATTACGGTATTTCGGTGAATCGTGTGTCCGATATTTTTGTGACAAGCAGCTTTTCGCAGCATGTTGAAAGCCTTCCACCTTTTGGTCCTTTGAAATTTGGATGCAGGGTTTTCATTAAAAACAGATTGCTGATGTTAACCATCGGTTAAAATCCCTTGGGAATCTGTTATTTCATTCACAGTCATTAAGTCTGATCAAAGTGGGTTGTCTGGCTGAATCGGTAAGATCTCAACCTGGATCTATTACTTCAAATCTTAATGTAAATCCTGGGATGTTACAGTTTCAATCATAGTGGTTGAGAGACCTATTGATTACCTCCTGCCTGATCCTCTATCTTTCTAGCACACAATGTTTTTAGCTTCCTCATTAGAAAAACTGAAATACAATCTTTAACCCTTATAGTGCTGGAACTGACTTCATGCTTACAGGTTAGATCCAGGCCATCCGCAAAGTAAATTGGGGGCTGGTCTGTGATCTTACCTGTTTACTACTCAGAGTATCTTTCCTTATCAAAATTAGGAAGATATTTAAGATATTGAAAGTAGACAACAGAGTAATCTATTTTTATCAAATTACCCAGTGTCGAAGGGTTAATGTCCTAATGACTGTTGTCATTCAGCTTGCATGATCCAGGGATCAGGAAATCTTCGAATCACATCTGTCCAACAAATGGCCATAACCCCTCCAATCTTCGATGGGTGTTATACCCCAACAACTGTGTCATGACTCATGCGTACTTCCCCATTATATAAACAAAGTATACTTGCCCTGGGCATTGTTTTAACACAGGGATAACAATACACAGATTAATTTTGGGTATTTCCGTGAATGATCAAGAAGTACTGAAATCTTCAAAAATAGTCTACTTTTGATGAGCAGTTTTCCTTTTTCTATTCAGAGGACTAAAAAATTCTTTGTTTGAGAAAATGATACATGATAGTTTACTAGTACCTTCTGGCTGATCATTAACTCTTAACTTGCGAGTCAAAACCTGTCAATACATTTTACAAATAAGTAATAGTCAAATAACCAATTGAAAACTTTTTTTGTGTGTTTGTGTTATGTCACATGGTGCTTCACAACAATGGAGTATACTTATGATCTTTGCCCATTTCATACATTCAGAAGTGATATTGATTTTTTGGCAGCGATTGTTTTCATTCATCAAGTTAAGCAAAGACCAAGTTTGTTTTACAGCATCTGTTGATTTTCACAAGTCAAACACACTTCTCTCTCTAAAAAGAGGAAATATAATTCCTTTATAATAAAGTCTTTGGAGCTATTTCAAGTTATTGAATACTCAATAAGAGATAAATGACATCATGCAAACTTGATAAAAAACCAATGTCTATTAAATTAAGGTTTATTGTAAAAAAATTGCCATAAATGATTAATATCTAGAAATGTTTAAGAAATTAACTAAATAGGATATTTCATAACACATTTTAGAAAAGTGTATAAAAATGCATTTGTGGCCATGGGCATATATGTCTGAAATCTTGAATTCACTGCCCTCTCATTTCTTATGCCTAAACTGAATAACACATGTGTATCATTCTGCACTCTACACAGATGTACCTTGACATATCCTTTTTTAATGCATGTATATCACAACAAACAGCACTTTTTTTTTCTTAAATCGGGAAGAAGCATTGGCCTGTTAATTTTGGAAAACTATCAATAAAATTTCTTAATTGGGAAAACAAAAAGCTGATATTGACTTTGGATTTTTGACAAAAGCGCATGATTTTAATGAAATTTCCAATTGGGAAAGTGCCGTTTATGGGCCCCTGTTATAGATTCACTATCCTTATAAAATGTCATTTTTCCTTGGATCAGGTTGTTCAGATGTACGTGAAGCCAGACACAGTTTCATACACCAAGAACGCTTTACCAGGACAAACAGTGATCCATAAACCACAATATAAAAAGACAACTGCCGAACTTAAGTGTGTGATTTGCAGCACAAAATTCTTCTCCCTCTATGACATGCGAGAGCATGTGAAATATCCATGCCAGAAGTTATATAACAACATTGGAGCTGACTGTTCAGAAAGTGATAGTGACGTGAAAGAGGATTCGGTGAACTACAAAATCAGACGCGTTGAAATTGATAACGCAGACTCAATCCTTAATAGTGGAACGGCGCTTTCCGTCCTTGCTGAGGCATCGAAACACGTTGAATCTCTGTCGCACCGACGCTCGTTTGTGAGACAGGTTACGGAGGGTGGTATAGAGCAGGTGGAGCCAGTAGTGGGAGAGGTAGTGAGAATAGCTGGGGACTACTCAGCACCTTTACACTACATCAATAGGGAAACAGGGTCTTTCAGGTATGTTTTCATCTGAATATAATGGCTTAGTTTTAACTTATTTTTTTTAAGCTAACTGTGACAGAAGTTTGGAGGTTTTTTTTTTTCTTTTTAAATTCATGCTAGATGACTGCTTCCTGGATACAAAACCAATACTTGGGATGATTGGTTGGTTAGTCCTGACATTTTCACCTCAAGGCAAATGGGGATTGGACCCTCGATACAAAACCTAAAATTCGGTATATTCTTTAAAAAAAAATTAATAAAAAAAGAAAAATGTGCTTCATAAGACAATTTAGATACTGTTGTAGACCTCTTTATCTACAATATAACAGAAACATTGTTGACAAAGTGTTAAACCACATCATATATACAAACAAACAAATCTTCCGTAGCAAGATTATTAGATGGTTATTTAGATTGACTGTTTTAATCTTACAGGCCTGTGGCTAGGAGAGATATAGAACCTGTGAGTATCGTCATACAGGCGGAAGACGGTGAGGACCTACCAGAGGACGCTTTAGGAGACGACTCAATCATTCATTACCTTAAGGACGCTGTACAGTCCTTCGAAGTTGGTAAGTTTAAACTTTATTATGTTTTCCTTGTGGCACCGTGGCCTAGTGGCTAGAGTACAATGCACATGAATCCTCTCTGCTCTGGTTCAAAATACACTGCAGCCTCATTATAACACGGTCGTCGGGAGCCATGATGCTAGATCCACGTTAATAGTGGGGTTGACAAATATAACGCGGGGTCCCTTACGCGCTATATGCCAGACCATAACCACTTAAGAAACAATCAGATTCAAGAAGTAGTCTATTCATATTTCAAGATTGTGTTGAGTTACGGACTTATCATTGAATTTATTGTGAATAAAAGAAAAGCAAATAAAAAACATAATCAAAACTTACATGTTTAACTATATATTCCTTTTTATTTGTTTCATTACAATTCAAGTTAAGGATCATTGATAGAGGCACGTGCAGTTTAAATACACACTACAGAAAAAGGAGGGTGGATTCAGTTAACCCATGTTCTATTTATAGATTTAAACTCCAAGTAAGGAGTGAGTAAATTTTATCGATAGTTCTCCCAGCATGTGTACCTAATGCTTTACCATTTAAACTAGGTGTGTGTATACATATGATGGAAACAAAGAAGTTAAAACTTCATGTGTTGGTGATATTTGTTTAAAAAGTGTGCATACAGTTGGACGCCCTAGGTTTGGGGGTAAGCATGGGTGCACGAGGGGATTTATGCATCTGTGTCCGACAAGTTTTGAGTCAATCAGGCATAAAACACTCCCCTGAATAAGCATGTACAAACTAATGATATTATGTTATTTATCAACACTATGTGCACATAGATTTAAATCTTCCCTCGGGTCACGGATTGTGTACGTATAAAGGCCACGCGCTTTGTTTAAAAGACCGTGACAAACAATGGGGATTACCCAGGGAGTTATTGATTTTCACGCCTTTGGAGTGCAATTTGTAGGTAGACTTTCTATTTAGGATGCCGACCGCGTCATTTTGCAGAAAGGGGGAGATTTAGGCTATTGTTTAAGCCCTAATGTGCTTGAAATTTTGGGAGCCATAGGAGACCCGCGTTATAATGAATATCGCGATATAACGGGTCGCGGTAAAATGAGTCTGCAGTGTAATGGTTTTTATCAGAGACTCTGTCTTCCAACTGACTTATGGAATGCTGATGTTTTACTTGGCTTGATGATCTCTTATGGACAGTCATGTATGGGGTCCTCTCCCATCATTAAATGTCTTGCTTTGCATCATAACTGAAATAATGTTGATGCAACGTAAAACCTATGCTTACCCTAACCCTTAACGCCAATTTTTCGATTGTCCAAAATTGAAAGAGTTTGCTGACAACATTTCAAAATGTGATCAAATTAAGAAATAATCTTCTGATAGGGCAGAAAACATTGTGAGAAAAGGAGAAATTGCTTGTTAAAGGTCATATGTACAGGTTGGGTTTATTTCATAAAATTAAAATATGAAGTAAAAGAATCACATTGAAATTATTTGCAACATTTTAGCATAACGCATTACGTCATAAATCACCGTCATAGCGCACCGATTAATGAAAGTTCGTATGACTTACTTCCCTTTGCTGTGACGTCACTCGTGATCCACTGAATGCGCCATGTAAAGGGCGTGAAGAGCGATCGCTGGTTAGAATTGGTGTTTTTCTTCAAATAAGCGATCCCAAAGTCATTGTTTGGATTGACAGCGCATTTTCTTTATTGACTATGATTCATTTTATAAGAATATCAATTTGAAAAAAGATAAATTAATAACTTAACCCGTGAATTTGCATGGATTTGTCAATGCGTAAACCTGTTCATATGAAAGGAACGGCTTGAAATTTGGACGATTTTCCTTGAAATAAATTATTCTTAAGTCATTGTTTGGATTGACAGTGAATTTTCTATACTGAATATTTTTCATATTATAAGAATATCAATTTGAAAAAAATAGATTAGTGACTTAACGCGTGAATTTACAAAGATATGTCAATGCGTTCATATGAAAGGAACGGCTTGAAATTGGGACGATTTTCCTCGAAATAGCAATCCTTAAGTCAATGTTTGATTGACAGTGCATTTTCTTTATTGAATATGTTTCATATTATAAGAATATTCTTCTGAAAAATAGAGTAAGTGCCGTAACGCGAAAATTTGAAAGGATTTGTAAATGTTTTCATATGTAAGAATCAGCTTGAAATTTTGACGATATTTGTGAAAACAGCTATTTTTATTAATATTTGTTGAAAAAAAACCACGAGTACTTTTTCGTCAATGATTGTGTATTAGCATTAAGGTTTTAATTGAGTAGTTAACAAAGACATAGATCTGAATAAACGAATTGTCTTAAAACCGTACATCGTATAACTATTGACTGTCAAATTCACCCTTCATTGTCTTATCAATACATGAAACGGGAGAAGATATAAATTGCGAACAAACAAACCGTATTATAACCCAACTTACTTTTGATACGAAGGTTATCCTTATTTTCACCACACATCCAAATTTCAAAACTAAACACTGGCACATTCAAGAGTATTTGTTAAAATCATCCGGCAACTTTCCAGTAACTCCACCCCCAGTAAGAGGTCTATGATTTCGAATTTGATTCCGATGTCGTCTTTCTAGATCAACTGTTTTGACTTAAGAATTGTTCTTCACATTCAATTTACATTTATGTTCGTTTTCTCTCGTGTAAGTAGCCTTGACATATTGAGCATTTAATTTTCGGACAGGTTTAATAATTAACAGCTAAAACAAAAAAAATCGTCATAGTTTATTTTACTTACAACCTTAAATAAACATATTTGGATTTGTTTTTTATGATTTTGGAATTTAATTATCAATTTGACAAAACTTGATTTTGATGTCAAAACGTTTTTTTGTTGTAAACATAGAGTTAATACCGTTTTGGTGAATATTGATTATCATATACTTATTGAAGTGTCAAACTATTCTAATAGAAAAGACAACATGTTCACTTCATTGAATATCATAACGACAAAGTATCAGACGTAAGTCACATTGAGAGATAAATATGTCCTGACACCATATCAATCCAAACATCCTGTGAGAGTTTGGTCTTAATTGGCTATATCTTAACAATGGATTTTTTAGATGAATTTAATTGCCGCGCATTGAAAGTGTGAGATTTGCCGCTTGTTATTTGATGTCTGGAATAGCAGAACGTGTCAGACCTGTTAATTAACAACAGAGATATTTAAGAGATTAACAACGCCAGAGGCTATCTTTCGCCTAAACAATAAAGGACTTGAGACTTGAAACGTAATGTGCAAATGTGGCAGATTGGTGTTAATTTGCATAACGACCCTTAATCCTTGTAATGTCCGATGTTTGTTGATTGACCCTTTGTATGTGAGGTAAACTGACAATAACCAATTAAATTGTAAACAAAGAGATTATGTTCAAATGTATAAATTATATATTTAGTGATCTTATTACTAAATTATCAATATAAATTTGTAATAATCATGTTTAAACACCTGCATTTTAGTGTGACATACGTCATTTAAACCAATATTACCAATGGCAAACAAATGAGGTGTGTGATTTAAATAATTCCGAAAAGCAGACGCTTAAGTTAAGATCGAACCCATTATCATTTACGTTGATAAGTTCAGAGACAGTTTGCGGATATCAAATATTCATTATTTTTAATTTTCATTCAAAGACAACGGCAGATAAAAGAAACTTGCTTGTTTTAATCGGTTTTTTATCATAGCAATCAACATACATTTTTCATTTTGTCTCATTTATGTAAAGTGGCAACGTTTCTACGATTATGTTAAAACATATAACAAGTTTTGCAAATAAGAACAAGAAGCATTTAAGTGTTTAAAACCCAAAGACATGGCAATACAATAACTTATGATGTTGGATGAAATTAACATATTCTTGCAACCCTTTGAATTCTTACGTAATATAATCGTAAAGCAGCCTAATTAAGTATTCCTGACTAAGTATGTAGCATAGTTAATCTGTTCCAAACAAAACAAGCTTGGCAATAAGAGAGTCATTCAAGGAAATTAACTTTCAAAAAAGGTGTAATCAACGTGATTTATCCTTTTCTTGAATTTATCTACATTTACACAGTGCACATTCTATATAAAGATCTAGCAAGACTACACGAGGCTCTAACACCCCAAACTAACAGTCAGGAATTGTTTTAATCACAGTCAGGAATTGTTTTAATCACAAACATCAGTTCAGAGAAATATAACGGTTACTCAATAAGTAGAATGAATTTCAAGCGTCTTCACCTGTATAAATTACTTTGAATTGAGTCCGATCATTTAAAGATCAATAAAATCAATTCTCTGGAAACGCCTAACAATGCGTAAACTTGCCGTCTTCGAAGTGAAAGTAACACAGCCTACTGTTCTTGTTTGGGGAATATATCTTTTGCTTATTTGTAAAGTAAACACGGTCCAGTTTACTTATCGAAACTTTTTGCAGCTTTTATGTTCGTCGGAAAACGGGAGAAACTCGCATCCCTGCGACCAAAAGCAGAATAACACCAGAAGACCTGTCAAAATACCATATTCAATATCCAATTTACGTTTCCCAAAACACAATTCAACACTTAAAATGTCCGAAATTTGTTCAAAAACACCGTCGTTACTGAGAACTAGATTCTTCTTACTGATAGTTCATATGACTTTGAAGCACAAATGACGTCACAACAAGGGAGATAAGTCATTCACAAAAATCGATAAAGGTGAATAAAAGTAGTCAAAAACAACATTTTTCGCTTCTGTATGAGAAAAAAATCATTACCTCCGTCATAACGAAACCATAACCTAATTCAAAAACCATAATTAAAGAAAATTTTGTTTATCGGGAAATATGACCTTTAAGCGCATTTTCTCCTTTTCCCACAATGTCTTCCAAAGTCTTCTGCAACAAACTGGTCAAATGTCGTTATAGTTTGATAACGGGTTAACAAATGATGATGCCTTTCCATAACCTATTCCTGCTTCATTTCCCGTTTCATATCTCATACATTGTAAATGTAAATTGGCTGTCTTCGATTTTGTTTTTTGGGCACAAAATTAATATTAGGGAATGCTTCAACCAATTATATTACATGTCTTCAAATACAGTTCTATTTTAAAAGTTACAACAGGCAACAATGATAAGATATGGAACTAATGACACAGTTTTCTCTCATTCTTTTGTAAAATGTAATACAGTCAACAATATTGTTCTTTTGTAAGACTTCAAGGCGCATTTCAGTCTTCCAAAATTTCTTAGTTGTTAAACATTTACTATAAAATTCAATTAAGCCTTATAAATTGTGTGATCTTGAAAATTGAAGTCCCTTATAAAGCTAAGGGTATATTAAATTTCTAGACTTTATCTATAAAGGAACAACTTTCCAAGCTTTCTAATGTAACTTTAGTCAAACTTGTGTTAAGAGGCCAGCCTATAGAACTGAGAAAATTGTCTGTTTAAGACAGGTTGGCTGCTTAACACAAATTGATGGAAGCTGTTAATCCAACAAGGGGACTTTCTGTTGTGGCTGTTAAAGTCAGGTTGCCTGCCTCAAAGGTTGGTTGCTTAACACAAGTTGGACTTTATTACAACAAACCCTTTATATATTACAGCCGATACTTAAGAAAATAGCTAAATGTGATAATATAAACATGTTAAGTAAAGAAAATTTGCTCTCCATGACAGGCTTGTTTGTTTCAGGTCAGACCCTTCAGGTACAGATAAGACAAGAGACTGTAAGACACTTTGTTGTTGGTCCACAAGGCAAAATCTATCCAGACAACCAGGTTTATACCATCAGTCCATTCAATAATACAGTGACCATCGAAGAGGAGGCCATCAGCCAGATCCCCCAAGGGCAGGGCACAAGTCAGACTCACCAATACCAGGGCTCAAGTCAGACTCAACAAGTGCAGGGCACAAGCCAGTCTCACCAAGAGCAGGGCACAAGCCACGTTCAAACTGCAGAGGGCTCAAGCCAGACTGCAATCCAAACAGTTTCATCGGAACCCCAGACTGCTGCTACGGAAGCAGATTCCAGTCTGCTCCTCGCGTTTCTTACGGAGTATAACAACACAAGGGGTGCCAAGAATTCTGACCCAATTACAAACATTCACAATATACAGTCAGAGAAACAATTGGTTGTCTCATCAGGTGCTCACCATCCTGTATCTTTGGCCCCGCATTTGAATAGTGAAGACATTCTATCTCAATCCATCAAACAGGAGATTTTGGATACAAGCGGGGAGAACATAGCAAATGTAACAGAGCATTCGTATCAATTACCAAGTTCTGGAATAACCCAGTCTGAAGGTGCTCTAAATACAGATAGCCAAGTGGGTGATCAAGCCAGCCAGACCAAGTTAGATACCGTGAATTGCAAAGAGAGTTTTACTGAGAGTCCACGGAACCTTGTTTCCTTAGAACACAAAGACGTAGCCGTGGGTAGGATTAGCACAGTGGGAACACACAGCTCAACATCTCCTTTCAACGCTCCTTATCAATCCATTCAGGTAATGAATACTTAGGTTATCAACCAATAAGGACAGGAGACACTTTGATTTTCTTTGTCCATCCATCCTTATATGTTTTGCGTCATTGTGATGCAAAATTGGATCAAAATTGAAAAGACAAACAGTCTTTACAGAGTCAACATGTTTGTTCAGTTGATTTCAGTTGGTTAGTTATCTTAGATAATTGTTAAACCTTTTTTGCTTCCAGGTACACAATAATCAAAATGTACAATGAAATACAAGGCTTTTTTTTTTTATAAGAAATGGCAGTTTATGCTTAAACTGAATTTATACTTTATGTGCTTTTTGCACAGAATCCCTTACAAAAGGTGTTTTTTAATGGAGCTTTCTTTCTTAATAGACTTTTTTCATTTACTTTGGCTTCAAATGCAAACATTTTGGAGGAACTCAATATTATCATTTATTGTTTCAGAATAGTGGACTTCCTGTGGTAGTGGTAAACGAAGTTGAAACAGAGGTCAGGCAAGCAGGGGATATTCACAGCAACCTTGTCTATACATATGCTGCAAGTGATAGTGTATGTATTTTTTATCTGAAAAGCTTTAGAAACAAAAGTGATGTAATATTTTTCATTTAAGACATTTAACTTTAAGGGGGAGGATAAAAATAAAATATGACATATTATTTTCCCTACCATTTCCCTCACTAGTTCAACTTAAGGGAAGTGAAACAAGGGTGCTTTTAAAGGACTCCAAAGATCAAATAATGTTTGACCAATCTCTCAGATTGTCAGTGTTATTTTCTTCAGGAGATTTCAATTGTGAGATTATTTTACACAGTTTACCTGGGTTAAGAGGAAATCTTGTTTTATTAATTTCTCTCAAAGCATACTAGTGCTCAGAAAAACTGAGAAACTTGTAATATGAGTTATGAATTATTAAAGAATGGGTTAAAACTAAGTGAAAACCCACAGGATCTTTACAATATAACGCCTGCACTATTTATAATCTATTTTTAGCTCACCTGAGCACAAAGTGCTCAAGGTGAGCTTTTGTGATCACGTCGTCAACAATTTCTTTAAACATCTTCTCCTCCTAAACCATAGGGTCAATCTTAACCAAACTTCACAGGAATGTCCTTTGGGTGATCCTCTTCAAAAGTTGTTCAAAGAAATTGATTCCATGCAGAACTTTGGTTCCAGTGGCATGAAAAAAGGGGAATTTCTGCAATTTTTAAAAAATCTTCTTATCTGAAACCACTGGACAGAATTAAAGATAATTTCACAGGAATGCTCTTTAGGGGGCTCTTTTCAAAAGTTGTTCAAAGAATTTTGATATCTCGAAAAACATGGCCACCAGGCTGTGTTGAACTTTGAACGCGTTTTTGTTTTCACTTTATACATGAATGCTAAAATTTATAACATTACCAAAATGGCTGCCATGCCCATATTTGGTAAAAACCTTAAAAAAAATCTTCTTGTCACAAACCACTGGTCAGATTTCAAAATAATTTCACAGGAATGTTCTTTGGGGCCCTTTCTATAAAAATTGTTAAAGAAATATAGATATCTTGAAAAACATGGCGGCCAGGGATTGTCGAACTTAAACGCGTTTTTTTTCCACTATATACATGTATGCTAAAATCTATAACTTTACAAACATCTTTTTTTCCAAACCTTTGGGCCAATTTCAATGAGATATCATATGAAGCATCCCTAGTTAGTCATGTGACCAAAATGGCTGCCATGCCCATATTTGGTAAAAACCTTAAAAAAATCTTGTCAAAAACCACTGGTCAGATTTCAAAGTCATTTCACAGGGATGTTCTTTAGGGGCCCTTCTATAAAGATTGTTAAAAAAATAGATAGCTTGAAAAACATGGTCGCCAGGGTGTGTTGAACTTTGGATGTGTTTTTGTTTTCACTATATACATGTATTGTAAAATTTATAACTTAATAAACATATTTTATAAAAACATGAATGTTTATATCTCGAAAAACATGGCCACCAGGGTGTGGTGAAATTTGAACCTGTTTGCATTTCCACTATATATTTGTATTGTAGAATTTTTAACAAAACTCATCAATATATGTCCAAATATGCCAAAAGGATAACAACATTATGGCAACTATAGATCATACTGGACAAAAGTACAGGCTGATCTTTGAACATACACAATCTGTGAAAGTAAAATATTCAGTTTCCACATTGTAAGAATTATGTACCATTTTAATGTCCCACATCAAGCATACAGTGTCAAACCACAGGTGCTTGAAACAATCTTCGATAATATCCCAATATATGCTCTATATACTATATAAGAGAAAGGGTATACAACGGCAATCTGACACCCGCTCCGATAAATCACCCAAAAGTCACTTAAAATTGACAGGATCTCAAAATGTTTTATCGAAATCCGTCAAAGCTCAAAATGTTTTATCAAAATCCGTCAATGCAATCAGAAACCGCAAAGAGTTTGACAAAATTCTGCGTAAAATTTCCCCATGACATTCCTGACGTCCATGGACGGATGCATGAAACCGGTAGTTTTTAGCAAATTTTCACTAATTACTCTCCGAAAATATCCAAAAGCCACATACCTTCGAAAGATATGTCCATTCTCTTTCCATATGATGCGGTTACAACATCGGGCATTGGACACACAATTCACATTTGCGATATTAACAATAAATATTCACTGTTTGACGTTTGGAGTCGGCCATTACTTTTTCTAATAGGAGTAAATAAATAATGTAATCCCATTGGTTGTCAAAATTAATTTGATTGATTCGGCAATTATCATTGTTTTCTTAACCAACGGGATGACGTTATTTTTTTACTCCGTTTAGTGAAGATAACAACAATAATTTGCCGGTCCTTGAATGTCAGGAATGTCATGAGAAAATTTAACGCAGAACTTTGTGAAACTCTTTGCTGTTTCTGATTGCATTGACGGATTTTGATAAAACAAAAAGTGTTTTTGAAAAGAAAAATCATTCCTAGACACCCTGCAGTAGAGGTTTTTGAGATCCTGTCAATTTTAAGTGACTTTTGGGTGATTTATCGGAGCGGGTGTCAGATCGCCGTTGTATACCTTTTCTCTTATATAGTATATAGAGCATATATATTATCAGAGATTGTTTCAAGCACCTGTGGTCAAACTTGTAAAATTGGAATGAAAAATAGGTTAATGCATAGAGGCACAAGAAACTCTTTCTAAAAATCTCAGGTGAGCGGTTCTAGGGCCATTATGGCCCTCTTGTTCAAAGTGCTATTTTCACAAATTTGGTGCCCACCAATTTAACTGCGTTGTTTACATTCGAGTAACATGTAAAACAGCAAGAAGCGCTCTAACTAATGATTGGTGATCACCTGGTTAGAAGGAATCATGTGAAACACATGAAAATACTGTCATTTATCAAATATTAACTTGAACATTAAAAAAGTAGAATTTCTTGTGTTTTATTGGTTCCCAACCTTTCTCGGCTGACCTTGTTTTATCCCTAATTGTAAACAAAATTTGCTCTAGTACACTTGTAGATCAATGAATTCATATTTGTGAATACAATTTGATGAATGAATATATAAAATAGAAATATATATTCACCATCTTTAAGGACTTTCTCCAATGTTTCACTTAGGCATACATGTGAACCAATACAATAAAAGTGATGTCAGCTATCTGCTTGTGCTTTTGACATCTTACCAAATAGTTTATTTATTTGTTCAGTAAGATTACCGTTATTCAACCATCCCTTGCCTATTATCTGCTGTGGCTCTTATGTGACATGTGTTAAGAGTTCTTTTCTTTATTTCGATTTCCCAAGATGTATTTTCCATTCATTTAATAAAACTAACAAACTTTAGAAAGTAAAAAAAATCGAAGTTTATTTTCCTGAGATATATCTTTTATTTTCTCAAATTGATTTTTTTAACTGAGATGAGTTTTATAATTTTGAGCAGGATTTAGATAGCTAATCAAAATTATTGACATGATTAGATTAATGATATTGGTTAATAAAGTCATACATTCAACTTCAAAACTACAAAATCTCAGGAAATCATTTTTCCTCTAAAAGTATGTTTCCTTCATTAATCTTGAAAATGCAAACTTTGTATTGTCACTGTATATACTTGTTCTCTTTTTTTTTAGCTCACCTGAGCACGTAGTGCTCAAGGTGAGCTTTTGTGATACCGAGATGTCCGTCGTCCGTGCGTGCGTCCGTGTGTCCGTGCCTGTGTCAACAATTGCTTGTGAACACTCTAGAGGCTACATTTATGATCCAATTTTTATCAAAATTGGTCAGAATGATTGTCTCAATAAAATCTTGGCCAAGTTCGAAACTGGGTCATGTGGGGTCAAAAACTAGGTCACTAGGTCAAATAATTTAAAAAGTTTGTGAACACTCTAGAGGCCACATTTATGTTCCAATTTTGATGAAAGTTCATCAGAATGATGGTCTTAATGAAATCTTGGCCAAGTTTGAAACTGGTTCACGTGGGGTCAAAAACTAGGTCACTAGGTCAAATAATTTAAAAAGCTTGTGAACACTCTAGAGGCCACATTTATGGTCCAATTTTGATGAAAGTTGGTCAGAATGATTGTCTCAATAAAAATGTTGGCCAAGTTTGAAACTGGGTCATGTGGGGTCAATAACTAGGTCACTAGGTCATATAATTTAAAAAGCTTGTGAACACTCTAGAGACCACAATTATGGTCCAATTTTTATCAAAGTTGGTCAGAATGATTGTCTCAATGAAATCTTGGCCAAGTTCAAGACTCGGTCATGTGGGGTAAAAAACTAGGTCACTAGGTCAAATAATTTAAAAAGCTTGTGAACACTCTAGAGGCCACATTTATGGTCCAAATTTGATGAAAGTTGGTCAGAATGATTGTCTCAATTGAAATCTTGGCCAAGTTTGAAACCGGGTCATGTGAGGTCAAAAACTAGGTCACTAGGTCAAATATTTGAAAAATCTTGTGAACACTCTAGCAGCTATATTTATGGTCCAATTTTGATGAAAGTTGGTCAGAAGGATTGCCAAAATGAAATCTTGGCCATGTTTGAAAGTGGGTCATGTGGGGTCAAAAACTAGGTCACTAGGTCAAATAATTTAAAAAGCTTGTGAACACTCTAGAGGCCACATTTATGGTCCAATTTTGATGAAAGTTGGCCAGAATGATTGGATTATTTACCATAAGCTTGACTGTCTTAAAATTTTCCAAATTTATTTACTGTTGAAAACCAATAAACGACTTTGAGATACATTTTCCAATTGTTATTATTTTAATTTGCCCAACCAATTGTTACTGTCCCTGCTTTCACAAACCTAAATTTCCTTCATCTTAATTCTCTTTGTCTTGGTGAACATTAACTCAAGAAGACAAATACAATACACATAAAAAAATGTTAACAAGCAAGAGCATTGGCTTAGAGTATTCAATGCAATTAGCACTTAGAAGAGTTTGAAACATACCAACCACTCTGTCTTAAATATACCTCTTTTTCAAACAGAACTCAGGTGAGCGATAAAGGGCCATTATGGCCCTCTTGTTAAGAAAATGCATTTGTTGATCAGAAAGATATGCATGTTAGTTTATTTCATAAATTATAAAGAATGTTATTCTTTACCTTTCAGGCATAATGGCAGAAGAACAACAATTGTTAGCCTCATCTTTCGATTTGTTTGGATTCGAGGAATTAACAGGAGACCTTGGTGTTTCGGCTAACTCATCCTCCACAGTGCAGATAGCAAATTTGATTCATTTGAAAACAGAGGAGAAGCAAACAAACTATCATAGTATAGATGAAAATGAAGTTATTGTCCCAATTTTATCAGAGAAAAGTGGAATAAAAAAGTACAAAGTTTTAGCAAGGCAACAAGCTGAGGAAGATGAAATACCTGAAAAACAAAAAATAACAATCTCAGATGCTAGTAGACCTATTGCTAAGGGTAGTACAAACACTGTTAAAGCCAAAACTGTGGATTATGTAAAGAGGGAAAATAATAATCACCAAGCGAAAGGTACACATATCAAATCTAAAGATACTTCAACATCAGTTAAGAAGGGACCGAAAGGCAAAAGTAAACTTGTTATTGGTGAAGATGGTAAAGGTCAAGTCAAAACAAGACCTACAACACCTTTAAATACTGAAAAGAAAGACCTTTCATGTGCAGGCCATGGGACAAATTTTCATGCTAGGCAAACTTTGAATGATAAAAAAGAAAACTTAGCAACATGTTCCAAAGACAACACAGTTAAAAAGAATGGAACTCAATCATTGCAATCGGGTATTGGAAAATGTAAGAATGTGAAAAGTAGACTTGAAAATCGTCATTCAAAATCTGGTGATAAGGGAATAAGACCAAAAATTTCTAAAGTGATTCAAAATTCTTCAGTACACTTAAATCAAGATGGAATACAAACCAAAAAAGTAAAAGACAATCCTCATAAGTGTGTAGATACAAAATTGAAAGTCTCTCAAGAGGTTAAAGTGGATAAAAGAATAGAAAAGAAACCTGCAACACAATCAGACATTTCTAACCATGTGTTGGTGGCAAAAACGCACATTTCAACAACTTTAAGTGAAAACGCTTTGAGGGAATCAAAAACCAATCAAGGAGGGACTATTCAATCACAAGAGGATTCCTTAAGCAATCATGTGGATCAGACCAAAGCAAGTGAAAGTTCTTTATCTATTCAAACATCAGAGAGTGACAACCTAAGAAGATCAGATGCAGGCATAACCAGGTTTTGCAATACAGAAGTGAGTAGGTGTTTGGTTTCATTGAGAAGAGACCCATCTATTGATAGTTTTCATAATCAAATTTCAGGTTCTTCTTCAAAGTCAACTATTTCACAATCAGTTTCCATCAAAAGAAAGTTATCTGACCCAGGACTTATCAAGGAGGATAAAACACATCTTGTGGCCAGACAGAACAGTGATATTGTAAATTCAACAGATGGTTTGCAATATCCTTTTTCATTTAAAAGACAAAAAAGCTCAGAAGACAAGTTGAAACAAGACATGGTTTTTAATGCAGATATAGATGTTCGTAAATCCGGAAGACTTCAGTCAGCTAAATGTGCTTCAAGATATAGGGGGGATTATGGCATAAGAGCTGAAACCTACTGTAAAATTTCTTCAAAAAAGACCGAAGACATTGATGATCGGCCACTCCACATAGAAAATGACGGTGCATCAGAAATGTTTGAAGAATCAAGTGAACACAACAAAGGGGACAGTGTTGATGGTCTAGTTAAAGTTGATATAGAATCGGACTGTACAAACAATATAGAGATGATAAATTCCAACAAAAATGTGTCTTCACTTTCATTAAATAAACACAGAAAGATAAAGAAGTTAAAAGATGGAGCTGCTTATTTATCCATACAGACAGGAAATGACACCAGAAGTGCTGAAATGGAAGGCGCACCATGCGAGAATATCAGACTCTCTACAGTGTCATGTGATATGGATTGTACAGACGAGGAAAGATACATTCCTCCAGATACATCTTCACCAGTTAAAAAGCAAATGCTAAACCATATCTCAGACAACTCATCTTTATCAAATCTTGCATGTACCTCAGAACATTCTGTCAAGTCTGTGAATGAATGTTCAATGGATAGCTCAATGAGCGAGTCATCAGGGATTTTGGCAACTAGTTTGCATGTGCCTTCTCATCCAATTCCACATTTAGCAAATGATACAAACAATTGTGATAGTCAGTCTGTTCGTAGGATCTATGGAAATCGTGCTCAAAACACAGGTGCAAAAGATTTAGAATTGCAAAGAATGGACCAAACCATCTCAATTCCTTGTGATTGTTCCGAGACATGTCCTAATTATGTGCGTGCCATACGTGTTTCAAGCAAAACTGGATATGTTCATTCAGTAGGCAAGTCGGTCAATAAGAAACAAAATTACATAACAAAGCGGAAGAACACTGCATTATATATACCAGAGACTCCATTGTTATCGCCAGATTCCTCTCCTGAGAAATGTGATCCAAGTCAAGTGTTAGAAAACCTGAGACATAGATTATTTGAAAGGGTAGGTTTAAATGCCCAAGTTACAAGTGGTAAACCAAAGCATTTTGAAAGCAAGTTGATCTCATCTAAATTAAAAAGGTCTAAGTCTAGTTTAGGTTGTAATAGTGAAATGGGAAATCGGGGATTAGAGCATGCCGATGATGTGCTATCTTCAAGTGATACAACCTCATTGCAAAATCAGCCAAGATGTTTGACAACAAGCAATGAACCACCAGATGATGTTAAAATACTAGAAGAAATTTCTGAAAAACTGAATTTCATGCACATGACGAAACGAAGGTTTGAAGGCAAAGTTTCTAAGTCTAAATCTAAGCGCCAGAGGTTTGAAGATAAAAAGTTTATGTTACGATCAATGGCTACGGTAAATGATGACAGTTTGGTTAACCATGGAAGACAAGGAGTTGAACAAAAGTATTCAGTTCAACTATCTCAAAGTAGGTCAGCTAATGAGATAGACCAGGAATGTATGCAGAGGTCTGTGGAAACAATTGTTAATTGTAAGCACTCTAATGATGCTGGTGTCATTGGTACTGTTGGGCAATTGAATGAAACAATCAGTGAGATTCAAGCAGCAGCTCAAGAGACACTTAATAAGCCTGAAGTGAAGGTAAACAAAAAGAAACCAAAGACTGTAAAATGCCAATCATGTTATCAAACTTTTAAATCAAAAGAGCTGATGCTAAAGCATTATCCATGTCGAGTGAGACAAACAAGAACATGGTCTCAAAATAAACTTCGCCCTAACAGGGCTTTCAAAAGTATTCCAGTCCCAAGGAAAAGAATTGGATTTGAGCCAAACAAATCATGCAAGCCCAGTAATAACAAACCAAGACCTCAATTACTAAAGCCTAGGAAGACCAAATTTAAACCGGTCAAAGGGAAACGGCGTAGAAGAATGCGTCAAATGATTCAAGAGTTGATGAGCAAACGAAGCATTATTAAATGGCCACATTTGAATGTTGACTTTACTGATCTTTCATTTAAGGAACAGTGTTTTTATCGCTTAGGCCTGTCTTGTGTTGGAAGTAAGTCAGAAGGTCTAGAAAATTACACTGGTGAAGATTTAAACCTTTTCAAAGAACACCAAGAAAAAGAAAAGGCATTTTATCTTTCAAGAAACTACAAACATATCTTTCCTCCATCAGATGACGAATCTGTGAGTTCTAAAAGTGATACAACAGTCTCGAGTTATGTGGCAGAAATCTGTGATGATCCACCTGTGCCTTGTGAAATAAAAAAGGAATTGGATGGCCAATCAATTAATTGTGACAAAGAAGGAAATGTAAAAAGTAATGATGAGAAAATAAAAGAGATACAAAATCATTTCAATTTGCCTAATGAACCAAGTTTTACAGAACTTGAGTATACAAAAGGAAAAGAATCACACACAGCTTTAGAAATACAAAGTACAGTTAATGAAACAATGGAACACATTCTCATTTCTGTGGTTGGGTTTAACTCCGACATGAAGAGAAACTCTGGAATTTATATTGCTTTATCAAATAATACACTTAAATTGGATGAAGATGTGCACTCATATGAAAATGGCAAAACAGAAATATTGAACACTTCTTTCATTCCAGATGATAATGTAAATAACATAAAAGTAAATAGTGAGTCAGCAATACCATATGTAAAAAATGAAGATGGTTTTACTGCTTCAGAAACTACTTGTGAAATTACCGCAGGAAATTTTGAGACTAGTTTAGAACTTCCACCCATTGAGGAAAAATGTGAAGTTTCCAATATTGTGAATGTGCCCAATATACAAATTGAGACAGAGTCTATCGAAGACGAAGTTTACAATCCCAAAACACTACGGGAATTGGCTATTTCTATGCAAATTAATCTTGATTGTAGATTTGCTTGTAGTAAGTCCCAAGATGAAGTTAACACAGGTTCAAAGAATGACACAACAGATAAGTGTTGCGATAGACAAGACTGTAGCATTTCAGATGATTCTAAATACTTTGCATTAGCAAATGGGATAGAATCTGAAGTTCCAAACAAGACAATTGAAGAAGATTGTATTGGACAGTTTCAAGGCAAAACAAATCAAGCAATGACTAGCAAATATAAAAGACAAGACAGCAATGAAACTGAATGTGCTGGTTTACAAGACAAGCCTTCTTCTGACGGTAAACTTCAAGATCAGATAACAATTTGTGAGCAAATAAAAGAATATGTTTCGAGACCTTTATCTCCAAAAGAACTAAATAAGAAAAACTCAACATTTGAAAATGTGATAAGTAAAAAAAGTGATAGTGAAACTAAGATGACCCAATCTACTGATGTAACTTCTCCCTCTAATGAAATTGTTTTTGCTACTGACAGAAAGGTTCTCAACCAGCATAATGACCAACCTCTCATAAAAGTCAGCAGAGAAAACCACACAGAAACCGATGAAGACATTGAAAGAATGATCTGTGATGTTAATGTTGAAAACAAAGAGGATGAATCTCTCTGTAACTTAGAATTGATTGATAAAGATGAATTAGCTCTAACTAAGGTAAATCAACATGTAACAAACCAGCCCCTTGTTACGTGTAGTTCTAATTCTACTGAACGAGATGCCAGCAGAGAAAATGTTATGGAATCTGATAGCCAATGGAATACTGTTGAAAGTAAAGCAGCTTTGTCAGATTCCAAAACCAGTTTTGAAGTGGACGTGAGTGAAGGAAATGATTCAATGTATAAAGGAAATGACATCCTTGAAATTGAGAAAAATGATGAATTTCAATCGAATCCCTTTAAAAGCAATGAATTAAACAGTGAAAGTAAGAACAAAATGGAATATGTTGACACAAGTGATTATCTTGAAAATACACAGGCGGAGTTAAGCATGGATAAACTAATAAAAGAAAGTGCGGAACATTCACCTGCTTCAAAAAGTTTCCTCTTAGACAGGCAAATTTCGAGCAGTGATGACAACGATTACAGCAAAAACCCTGATAAGGATGTGCCAAAAACTACAGATGATATGACTTCTGGCAGTTTGTGCAACTTAGAAATAGATTTAGAGAATGATGAAAATCTGGAAAATCAACAATTAGAAGAAAAAGAACAAGTGCCTTCTGTATGTGAACTTGGATCTTCTGATAAAGAACTGTCACTTCAAAATGTAGAGATTTATTACCCTGAAATTGACACTCCTTTATGTTCTAGTCCAATTAGTGATGTTTCCACTAAAGCACAAGCTGTGATAAAGTATAAGATAAGTGGTGTTTACATTAAAGAAAACCTTGAAACAGGACAGAAAGAAGTTATACCTGACAATTTTTATTGGATGAAGGATGAAGTAAACACAAAAACATCTGATGATACATTTGGACCAAACCAGTCGGATGAAGAGTCCCCATGTCATAAAAGCAAAAGCAGCATAAAGGAATGTGAAGTGGTCTATACAGGACCAATGCAGAAAGAAAGACAAACCATAGTTTTGGGTGAAATAGAAACAAATTTACAATCAGAAACTGATTGTATGACAAAGATATCTTCCAATGTAATTAAAGATATTGCAATTGCAAGTGATGTAAATGACACATTCAAAGACAGTGAAACAAAAGATTCTGAAAATGGTATCCAAAAACAGGATGAAATTGAGGTTATGAGAGATGCTGATGATACACTTTCATCAAGAAAGGGAAGTTACACTGAAGGTCTGTCTGTTTGTGAGATTCAAGATGCAAATTATCAGTCATTTAAGACGGAGCAAACATTCCTTCCTGGCTTACTCAGGGCATTAGATAAATCAACAGATGATACATATGTATCTAAGATTGAAGTACCTCCAGTGCTGGACAAAGAAGACTGTATGCCTGATACTTTAGATGAAGATGTCTTCAGTGAGGATAGTCAACTATCCGGTAATGGTCCACCTTTATTGGAACCAGTTAAAAAGCCAAGAGGTGAGAGGCATTTCTTAGACGTTCTTGGTGATATATGTGAAGCGAAGAGGGCAGATACTCAAATTGAAAGTCAAAATAAACCCCAAATCAATAGTAGTGTAAAAGCTAGTTGCTTCAACCAAGTACCCACTGAAATTGAAAATGAACTAGAGGCTAATAATTCAATAAAAGAAGATATAGGTAGACATTTCTCAGATGTTATTGATTCAGTTTCACCTTCAGATTGTTCTGAAGTGCGTATGCTGTTGGACAAAAGTGAAAGAGGAGATGTTACTTTAGCACAAATTAAGTCATTGTTGAAACCTGAAACAAAACATGATTGTCAAATTCCCAAGGATAAGTTGCTGAAAATAAGAGCAGGGGTAGAAAAGATAATGTCAAAAGTTAAGTTTCCTCAAAAAAGAGATCCAGCTTGGTTAAAACGAAATGAGCTGTTTCACTTGAATGAAGAAGACATGCTTTCTCAATCCGAGAATATTTCAAGTCTTAGAAAGGAAAATATATTTGAAAAGGTTGACAATATTGCATGTAATGTTGAAGAACAACCTGCTCAAGAATCAAGTTTAGATGATAATCTGAAATCAAAAAGCGGTAGTGATCCTTCTACTGGTAGTATTACCGATAACATTCTTCAAATGTTGACATCACTGGAAGACAAGGGAAGTTTTGCTGTTAATATTACAAACCTTCTTGATATTCTTGCTGAAAATCTAGGATTTCTTAGAGGAACTACAGTCCCTATAGATGAAGTAGTGAGTCAGTCAGAGAATGAACAAGCCGAGTTTGACGACAACCATAATTATGATGAACTTGATGAAGATGAGCCTCCATCTTTAGATGAAATTCCTATTGCTGATGAATTTGACATGTTATCAAATATTGAAAGTAAGAGTGGGTTTGAAATGTCCCCAGACAATGATTTGAGTTATATGCCAAATATCTCCAATGCATTAGTTAAATATAGCCCAATTTACAAGGAAGGGCAAATTATAAGTGACGAAGAAAGTCCAAATGTTTCCTTGAATAGTGAAATGACCATTAAAGGTGACAACATTTTGTCTGATAAAGACCATGAAAGCAGACTGATGACTGAAAAAGACATTGATCACAATGAAGTTGTTAAAATAAGTCATGAGAACACTTTTAAAGCTCAAACTTTATTCAAAAGTATAACAGAACTGAACTCAATAGAAACAGATGATGACTCGGATTCCAAAGATGCATTTGATTTAATTTCAATGTCACAGAGGATGTCCGAACTTAAATCCCTCAGTAAAGATGCAGCTATTTCTGATGGTGATTCAGACATTTCCTCAGGGACAGAAAGTGTAGCTGGGAAAGGCATACATCTAGAAGAACTTGTTGAAGATCACAATGCCATCAGCTGTAGGGATACGAATACCTCTCTAAACTCAAGTTTACAAGTTTCTGTAGGTATGCACATAGATGACCTTGGCACTGTGATAACAAATTCATGTCACTCCCCTGTGTCCAAAGATATCAATATTGATATGTCTGCATCATTAGCTGTGAACCTGATTGATGAATCAGAAACATTTACTCTGAATGAGACGGCGGCTCATAATAAATCGGTGAATGCATTGAAAGATGACATTGTTCAAACTTTTGAAGAGAGCAAGCAGCCAGAAATTTCAATAAATGCATTAAGACCCATTTTGGATAATACGCAATGTGTTAATGATGTGTCAGGAATTTCAAACAGTGCTGTTGATAATGATACAGATCAAAGCAATGTTAGCATTGGAAAAGACATTGAAGTGAATACTTTTACGGAAAATGAAGATGTAGATTGTGATTTGGTAAGTGGTAATGAATCTGGGGTTGTCTCTGCTCTTAACACTATTGAACATACTGAAGAGGATGATTTGATAGAAGTTATAGGCGCTCATCAAGAAACACTTTTCAATTCAGATGGAAACTACCAAGGAAAGCAACATGAGAATATTTTATCCATGCAATCTGAACAGGAAAAGCCAATTATGCCATGCATTATCTTTGATAAAGAAAATGAATCGGATACAACCTGTATTAGCTCATGCATTTTTGATCATTCAAATCATATGTCTGAAGAAATGGAACTCTCAATAAGTCAGGAAGAACAAAAAAGTTTGTACCCTGATTCAGAAGATCAAGTACAGAAAATAGTTGGCAATGAAACTACTCTTTTAAGTGTTAAAGAGAGTAAAAATGATTCATATGAATCTACAGATGAATCATTGCAGGTTTCTGAAATGTTTGTTTCCAACGAACAAGCAAAACATGCAGCTGAAGCCACTGTATTTCCATCTGTTAAGACTGATTGTACAGATTGTAAATCAGAATCTAGTCTTGTTGAAATTGATGAGCCTTTAAAGCCGAATTCTGAGGTCGTAAATAAACCACTTGACTCTCCAATGGATGTGCTAGACACTAACAAGAAAGTTTCCAAGGAATGTCATGGTGGTTTAGATGAAAGCATTGGTGCACAAACGGAACATATTCCTGACATAGATAATGACCCTGAAACTTCTCCAGATGCTACACCAGGCATTGCTCAAGGCCTTACTTTAAAGGCAAAAGCAGATGATTATCTGGAATATATGGTCACTCGAATGACTGATCCCCAGGCAACAGGAACCAACTCTGAAACTCCTATTGATGTGTTGAATGGATCTAGCAAAACTTTGAAACGAAATGCTGATGTAGATAAACAATTAGAGTGTCAAACAGAAGAACTAGATACACATGATAATGAGGAAGAGTGTGTGAATTCAAACAATGACAGAAAATATGCTGATTGGCAAACACCAAGTTCGCTAGAGAGTAAAAATGATTTGAATATGTCAAAAGATGAACCACAATTTAATGCTGGTAGCCATATTTTAAAGGAACAAGAAAAATTCTCAGCAGAGCCAATCACTGCTCCATTTGTAAAACCTCATGATACAGATATTTCAAAGGAACAGGAAAATCTCTCAGAAGAAGTGACCGCTGCTTCAGTTTTAAAACATCAAGGTACAGATGGTTTCTCAGAGAGTCCTCTTGTTGAAGAAAACATTTCTTTGAAAGAAAATTCACAGGTTGCAGATAAACCAGAGGATGTATCTACAGAAGTGCCTGATTCAGAAAATAAGCTTTCTCCGGGAAAGCATGACAATACCTTAATTAATGGAGCTGATAGGGATATAGCAGAATTTCAAGATACCACCAATAACCCCAATTTGTCTACAGATGACATACCGTTGTTCCTAGATAGTGTCAATGAGGTGGCAGATACAAGTTTGTCTGATGAATCAACCTTTACCTCTTGTTTACAAGCTAGATGCGTTGATGAAGTCCAAGAGACTCATGATGATTTGATCAAATCAGATAAATCCTTAAAACAGACTACCAAGGTTTTAGATGATGTATTATATATCTCAACAGAAATTAATGAATCAGAAAATAGCCTTAATGAATTTCAGCATGTGGATATATCAGATGACAGAAGAAGTGCTGATGGACAAACAGTGGATGTTCTAGATTGTACCCATGATCTAAGTACATCAACAAATAACACTGATAGCTACACAAAGGGACGTGAAATGTTGTTGGATGTTACAAACACCGCTTCATTTATTAAACCCCGAGAATCAGAAATCAACTCAAATGATAATCTTGATGATTTTAACAAACCAAACACAACTGTTTATCGGAAAGAAGACTTTGTAGATGATCCATTAGATATATCAATTGAAGGGATTGATCTGGCTCAAGATGTTGGTGGGGAAGGGTATTGTGAATCAATTGATGACAGAAAATGTGAAGATGACACATCGTTCAAGGCCGTAAGCTTTATTCCAGCTGATCATATAAGAATATCAAACAAACCAATTATAACTACTTCATTCAATTCTGGTTGTTTAGATGATTACCCTGAGTCTTACCTTGACAACTGTGACAAATCAGACAACATGTTTAAGCAGAAAACTGAGGTCCTTGGTGAACCTCTGAATGTCTCAACTACTAAAGAGCTTGAATCAGAAAATAGGGCCTCTGAGAATCATCGCAATGATTCTATTGATGATGGAAATGATGCTGATAGACAGAGAGTGGATATGCAAGTTGATGATAGCAATATTGTTGATGACACACTATTCAAGACTGAAAACTTCATATCAGCTGATCATATAAAAGTGCAGGATAAACCAAATATTACTACTTCATTAAAACCTGGGGCTTCAGAAGTCGACCAAGGGTCTATCATTGACAAATCAGATGAAATGTTGGAACTGAAAACTGAGGTCCTTGGTGAACCTTTGAATGTCTTGACTACTAAACAGCTTGAATCAGAAAATACAGCTTTTGAGAACCAGGCTGAGGATCTTTTGGATGATGGGAATGATGCTGATAGACAGACAATGGATATACAAGAGAGTAACAATGATCCTAATATATCTACAGTTAACACACCATATGTTGCTGATCAGATAATTTCCAAAGAAATGCAAGAATTGTCAGGTGAACAGACTAGTTCCACATTGAATGAATATGAGAGTACAGATGGTGACACAAAACTTTTTATTGAAGAGTCATGTAGCTCTTCAAAAGAGAAAATAAAGAATGCAAATGAACCAGAATTTCTTGAATCTTGCATGCATTCATCTACTGATAATGTTGCTGCTGATATCCCAAAGATGGAAGATGGGGCGTATTCATTTCAAGATGATGTTTCCTGTATTGAAGATGTGTCCTGTATTGAAGACATGGCTTTGCAAACGGATCTTAATGTTGATTCTTTTGATAAAGATGAAACCTTGAATGGAGACCATTGTCAAAAAGAAAGAACAGACATCACCTCTTCAAATTTAAGTACAGAAGTTCAATCTGAGTGTGAAGAAGGCTTTATGAATGCTGCAGATAATGTTTTTCCTGTTCGCCTATCGCTTTCTATAGATCATCTTGAAAATGAATTTGATGGAGGTAGTAATGAGAGTGATTTGGATGAAGTTGGTGCCTGTAATCTAGAAGACAAACATAAAGTTGAAAGAGTTGTAGGTGATAGCATGGAGTTCAATGAGAAAGATTCAAAAGAAGGTAAATCGGATAAGCCTCTTTTACAAAACGAAGATTGTCATGTCATTGAAAGTGAAGCTATTAATCCAGGCAATTCTCCTGCTACTTCACCTGCGGGGCAGATAGTAAAATCTGTCCGTCCCGTCCATCTATTAGAGACTAATCTTCCAAAGGATATTGAACAAGAGGAAACAGAACATGTTAAATGTGATCAAAGCCCAAACTCATTTGAAAAACCAGATCTTATGGAAGAAAATGTTTCAAGTGACCAGACCAATACAGAATTTGATTTAGACTATGAAATTTATGAGAATGATGAATCTGATGATGAAGATTATCATGAAGGAGACAATCAAGCTGAAATTGAGACTGATGATTTAGATAATGCCCAAGATGAAGTGAATGGTGAACTATTAAGTGAAGATATTATTTCTACACCATTGAATGATCTTGATTCGGATGATCAAGAGCATACTCCTGATGGTGAGAATGCAGATGAAAATACATGTATGCAATCAATTAGTACAACGGAAGTTGCTAGTGAGGTATCAGAAGTATATCCTATCAATGGTCCTGATGAATATGCTCCATTGGAAAATGCAAGAAAGCCTGATGTTGAAAGTTCTGATAAACTCAAAATGGATGTTGCTAAATCTTCACAAATCAGCCAAATCGCTCAAGGTATTGAGATTACAAAGGAGGTTGAAATAACCAAACAAGTATGCATATCTTCTGAGACTTGTGAAAAATTAGAAGACACTTTATCCATGGAAGTCTGCAAAACATCTGAATTATCTGATAAACATAGCTTGTCACCAGACTCTGACTGTGAAGGAACAAGTAAATCAGTCCATGAAATTCTTGAAACTGTTGAAGCCAAAGTAAAAGAAAAGATTGAAATACTCCCACAACTGAATGACATTGAAAATATTGATTCAGAAGAAACTCTTTCTCAAAAAAACACTTGTTATAACACAAATGAGAAAGATGTGTGGACGTTTTTATCAGATAAAAACCTTTTAAACAGAAAAGATAGTTGTCAAATTACAAATGCTGATGACGGAGAAAATCTTAAATACAGTACTATTGGTTTTGTTGATGCAGATTCGGGTAATCCTGTTGTGTGTAATAATGGAGAACAAGAAGGAGGCCTTACTAATTCCAAAGAAGATGTCTTAGAAGAAATGCTTAATTTGGATAAAATGAATAACGATTTGTGTTCTGGAGAATTTTGTGAGACAATTGCAGAAAAGGTGAAGAGAAAACAAAAGGAGAGGATTCTGAAAATGGACAGATCAAGAAATCAATTAGGAAACTTGAACCAGCAACCTCAAAAATCCAAAGACAAACAGAAGCAATTTAGTATATTCCGTAGTACAATGCTCCAGAAAAAGGCTGAAAGGGTCAGACAAAAGAGTATTGAAGCAATAGCAAGTAAAGAAATCATGGAGACTCGTGAAAGATCTGCTTCTCTTCCTAAAGATATGTTTGGAGCACCAAGTTCAAAAGCAACAGACGAAACCAAAATAAAAGAGAACGTTGTTAAACCATGTTATGTTAAACTGGAGAGACTTGATAAAAAGACAATAGACAGTTATAAAAAAATATCAATCCCAAAAGAGACCAGGCCTCCCATCAGATTCAAGATCAATTTGAAACAACTTTGTGTTAAACCTTGTTCTCCACGACCTGCCTATTTTTCCGATGCCATATCAGGAAAAAGTTCAATGGAAGATGAATCAGAATTTTCTGATGAATGTTCAGAAGGAAATTCACCTAGATCTGTAGTAAGTGATAATTCTATACAATCTGGGGCTAATAGAATCTATGAAATTAAGAACAGCCCTAGAACCTTTTATAGAGGTCTGGAGGAAGGTAAACCAATTAAGATCAGAGTAAAATCTATTCAACCAAAAGCAAGTCCTATCCCTATTCCCGGCATTGATGATCAGGGACCAGTATCCACTGATACTGGTGATGGGATATCTAGAATATCACCAGATTTGATGAACTCGGAACATGAGTTAACAGAAACTAGTCAGGAAGTTGCCAACATCATTCAAGAAAATACAAGTCCCTTAAATCCAACATGGGTCAAAGATCTCCAATTAAGTGACAGCGACACAACTGATTTGGATTCAGAGTCCGAGCAAGTTGTCAATCATCTTTCTAAATCACTGAGTACAACAGGTGGCAAACAATCTGTAGACACCAATGATATGGGTGGTGCAAATGATTTTGTTAATTATAGTACCAAAGTTGCTGATTGGGATTGTTCAAAACTGGCAGAAATAATTGAATCATCAGAGGGCAAGTCAGAAGATATTGAAAATAATTCAAAAGAGAATTCTTCCGAAGAGGTTGCAGAGAACTCCCTGTCCAAAGAAATTGCCAAAGGCTCCAAAAACGTTTTGACAGACAGCTCTGATAGACCTAATCAGCCAATGGATATATCTGAAAACCTTTCAGTTGGTCATGAATTATTGGAGGGAACTAAAACTATTGACAAGCTGGACAACGGAACACAACCAGAAAGCATTTCTATTCTTAAACAGGGAGATAGTTCAGATGTTAAAGAGGAGTGTTTGACAAAGAGTGAAGAAAATGATTGTGGGATTGATGCAGTTCCAACAGAAGTGACAAATCAGTTTGAGGATGTACACAAAAGGTTAACTCCATGTGAAGAAGTTGCATCAGGTGAATATAATACTGACAAGGAAGCAAGTGGTAATAGCGTTGAAACTGATAATGACAATGCTGTCAAATATCTTGAAAATGAAGTATTTACGGGTAATTCGTTATCAAATGAAGCTGTTGAAGACGGCAATGAGTTAATTTATTATGCTGTAGAAATGAATGATGACTTTGAAACAACTCAAGCCATATCTTGTTTAGAAGAATTGCCAGTTGAAGAAGTGTGTTTGGAACAAGAACAGGTAACTGTTGTGAATACAGAAGGAGTAGAGACCAACTTTGTAGAAAGTATGGCATACGAAATTCAACAAGATTATAACTTTGATAATGTGGTAGAACTCGAAGAATCAAGCCAGATTATTGACCACAATATGATTAGATTGAACAATGTGGAGGCTTGTACATCAGAGATGACTGGTGTAAGTTGTGTATCTGTAAATGAGACAAGGGATAGGTTTGTGTATGGAGTGGATGAAGATTCACAAACATCTCAGGAGGTAATAGAGGAGTGTGTAATGGACTGCACAGATGAGATCCAGATAGGACCAGATATAAGTCAGATGTGATTTACCCAAATGTGCTGTGTTTTTAACTAATTGTTATCAACACTGTATGACTGCAATGAGTATCATAGTTCACCATATGGGACTTTGTGACTGGTTCAATTTGAAAGCTTTGTAAGCAGAACATTTCAAATTATGATTGAATAAATGAATAAGTAAATGATATAATTTAAAACTTGATACTTTAACCCTTAGAATGCTATGTAATTTTTTAAAAATAGGTTTTTGTGTCATCTACTTTTCAAAACCTTATATATCTGCTTAATTTTGTTGAGGAAAGATACTCAGAGTAGCAAACCGGTTAGATCACAGGCCAGTCGCTAATTTACTTTGCGACTGGCCTGTGATCTAACCTGTTTGCATAAGCATGAGGTTGGTTCCAGCACTTAAAGGGTTAAATCCAGTCTATTCATATAGAATAACTTTGTTAAGAATCCATATTGAAAGCAACAACATATCACAATTTTATTGAAATAAAGTAAACCTCTTCTGTGATGTGATAAAAGAAGGAATAGCATGCTAAATGGTAATTTTCCTTGTACCACATTTATTTCTTTAATTTTCTCCTTCATGTACATTGAATCCTGATTATTCATTTATTTTGTTATGGGCTTAAGATAATTCTGTGCAAGAATCTTATTTATTTATGATAGATTTGTTTTAATTTTGTTTAATTTCTATTTGTGTGTGATGGGTAGCCTTACTGAAAGTAGTTTGACAACTATGTATATAGTGCTTTTGTTACATTAGAAGTTATTATTTATGTTCATTTCTGTTTTAAAAATGTCCTGGAAATGTACAGTCTATTTTCTTTATTGTGTAAATAAGTACATGTATATGTTCATAAGAGTATTGTTTGAGGATAATTGTTAGATTTGGTTTTCATAATTCCTTATTGAAATATATTGGCATACTACACCAGGTTCTGCTGAAAAAATAAACCTAACTTTGGAAACTAATGGGACATAAGGCTCCAGAAAGCACTTTTTGAATAGAGATGTCTGAAGATTCTTTCAATTTTGAAGTGACAAAAAAGGCTGAATTTAGGGAATTTGTTAACAGTTTCTCCAATAGCTTAGAAATAGAGGTGTAATTAACTTGTTTGCTCAGAAGAATAAATTTAATTTATCTGGAAACAGAAAAATGATCATGTAGTTTTGGATAGATTATCTTTTACCATATTTATAATTGTTTTTGGTTTTTTTTTGTCAGCTACAAATATACAGTTCATCGTCATTTTATTTTGTCATACTACTTAACCCTTTCCCAAACAATAACGACATTTGACCTCTTTGTTGCAGACGACTTTAGAAAACATTGTTGGAAAAGGAGAAATTGCTCATAACGAGCAATTTCTCTTTTTCCCACAATGTTTTCTGCCCTATCAGAAGATTATTTTCCAATTTCATCACATTATGAAATGTTGTCTGCAAACTCTTTCAATTTGGGACAGTTGAAAATTTGTTTTTTAGGAAAGGGTTAATATGTGTCGGCTCCTGTGTTACATATTTTAGAGGAATTAATATCGTTAATTATTCAAGATTTACCCAATAGATTTTACTAAATGGTGAAAGTTTTTCCACCATATCCGAAATCACTATTGGTAAACCCTTTTATGAGATTTTTCATAAGAAGCAGAGAGTAATCATGGTTCACATGAAAGTAACATCTCCATGGTACAATTGGTTACAAATCATTTTTAAGAAAATGGGAATATTCATGTTCATGTAGCAAGAGTTCTCTTTTGTGGTGAAGGTATCTGAAATATGCTGTCCGTATATAAAGCAAGTACAAAATACATATGATTCCAAAATTAATGAGGGGTTGAATATGTGTTGCCTGTCAGAGTCATGCAGCTGGCGCCAATGTATTGTACATAATAAAAACTGGTTTGAATATTGAAATAATGTGAAGAAAGAACTAAGAATATAACACAAGATTTGAGAACTAGTTTTAAGAGCATTTTCTCCTTTTGTCACAATTGTCTTGATCTAGCTTTCAGACATTGGTGCGTTTAAGTGAGTACATTTGTAGATGTATGTATATATGATAAGTTTTGGTGATACTTCCAAGTGTAGATATAGGTACAGAGTGTTTAATGGTTTATGTAGTCAATATTTCAAGGGTTCAATGTTTATGAAGCACTTACTATAGTATTGCAATGAACCCTTGATTTGTAAATAATCAGATTTCTATGAAGTGTTTTACATATATAGGTTGAAGATGTTCATTGATAGTTTTATTGCAATGTTTTTGTTTCTATTTGTGAATATATGTATACTGTCAAACTCAAGCAGTTTTTGTTTCTGTATATTAATATATGTATAATGTCAAACTCAAGCCTATGATTTGTCAATAATTCACCTTTTTTTCCTCAAGATGCTTAAGAGGTTCCTTTTTATCAGGCACTTCATGAGACTATTTCGAGAATCTTAAAATGGCTTTCTTGAAAATAATCTCTCTTTGCTTATCAATTTAGCTTATTTTGTGTTTTTTGTGAACCAATCCTCTTGTTAATTATTTTGACTTGTCCAAATTGAAAATAAGCACTAACAGCAGTAATTTCTTGGACTTGAGTACAAGAAAAACAGTGTTATTTGTAAAAGTTGGTTAAAACCTTCGAGATTCTTTTATCACTGTAGTTTCTTAATATGCCTGTCACAGACAAGTAAAAACAAGTAAAGATGCATACATAATAAGTAATTACTTCAATGCAATTACCAGCAATGACCAAAAAAATAACATTGTTTTCTGATAATGTATTACATAGTTGAAAGTGTATCTTTTCTGTAATTTACTTGGCGGCTGGCCTGTATCTTACCTGTTTGCATAAGCATGAAGTCAGGTCCAGCACTATAAGGGTTAAAATTATCTATTATGATATGAGCATATATATTAGTGATGGAGTATTCCTTTCAATGCTCCTGTTATAAATTGTGACATTCACCGTTTAACCCACTCCCTCATATGGGAATGTGGAATGTTCCAAATTGTAAGCAACAGCAGACAAAAAAAGATAGGAAAAAAACATATATTTTCTCTATGATATGAGATATATATGTGGAATGTTCCAAAATGAAAGAAACAGCTACCAATAAAAGATAGCAAAATGTTCCAAATTGAAAGCAATAGCAGGCGAAAAAAGATGGCAAGGCACAAATGTATTTTCTTAAAGATATGGTAAAGTAGGACAACACATGAATTATAAGCAATGTTTTGTGTTTTCCTATCTATATTCAATTAAATTTTCGACAAAATGAATCCTACCGTCTACTGTTTTATGCTGTCTGTAATAGGAAAATGGCTGTAATGATTCACGTGTCTAATTAATTTGTGTTAAATGGATGTTATATAGTTTTATATCATCAGTGTGTTTATTATCTCATTAAGTTTTCATTTTCATCATTGATTGTAAGGAAGCGGATTGATTTGTGCTGGTTATCATTTTCACCACTAATTGATAATGATTTTGTCAATAAAAAGGTCTACATTTATGTATGTAGTTTAAGATTGTCTCATTTTCCTCAGACTGGCCCCTTATGCTTGAACCAACTCGATTCTTATGCAAACAGGTTAGATCCAGGCCAGACACCAACTAACTAGGCGGCTGGTTTGTGATTTAACTTGTTTGCTAATCTGAGTATCTTTCCTCGTCAAAATTAAGCAAATATTAAAGGTTTTGGAAAGTAGACGACACAAGAATTTATTTTTAAAAATTACCCAGCATTCCAAGGGTCAAATACTATCTCCGACTTCTAATCCATTGCCTTTATTAGATTTGTGGCTGGTTTAGGTTGAATGGGTATTTATATGAGGTTTACATCGCGTCAACATTATTTCAGTTATGTTGCGATGCACAACTCGAAATGCTGGAGGAGGGCCCCATTCTCAACTGCCCACAAGGACTGGTAGAACTACCAGATTTAGGTCATAAGCACAGTCCTTGGAAAATTTTGAAAAATGATGATTTCTATGTCATTTGGTTGAAGAAATTGACCAATGAGGAGGGAAGTCGTTTATAGGCAAACAGATTGGTTCGTTTTGAAAGATTCCACATCACGTCAACAATATTTCAGTTATGTTGCTATGCCATGCTTAAAATGGACGGCTGAAGACCCCAAACTTGACTGCCCATAAAAGCTAGTCAAGCCGGGTAGAACCTAACTCGAATGACCCAAGCTGTAACTGGAGTGACATATCTACGTCTGGATCATTCGGACTAGGTAGAACCATCACTTTTCTGAAAATCAACCAAGAGACATACTCCCATGAAAATCCAAATCTTGTCATCTGGAATTAAACAGGAATGGGACCATTTCACTTCAAGTTCTGTGTGCCGTTTTGCTTAAGTTCAAAACATCATCCCCTCTTATTTCAATATTGGGCTAAGCTATATTGCAAAGTTAGTTAGTAACACATCATTGTGATCGTCTCTCAGAGACGCTTCCAATGACATGTCACATTGCAATAGTGTTCATTTAAGATACTATCCATGTTTATTAGCTTTGACTTATTCAAACATTTACCTTCAGTTGTTTAGTAAAACGGTACACTGTTCCATAACCATTACGCCCCGGAGGCACCGGAATTCAAAAATAAGTACATTTGTAACTGGCTGTCCTGACTAAAGGACGTTGGTTGGTTGTACTTTGGTTTAGCTCCGTTCTCAACAATATTACAGTCATCACGATGATCAACGCATCTATTCGTGTTACAGGTACTTCCTCACCAGGGGCCCGTTTTACTAAACAACTTACGGAAAATGTTTGCGTAAGTCATAATTGATTAACATGGATAGTATCTTCAATGAAAGTACAATATTGCAATGTGACACGTCATTGGAAGCGTCTCGGAGAGACGATTCCAATGATGTGTTACTTTGCAATATTGCTTTGCCAAATATTGAAATAAAAGGACTTGTTGTTTTAGACTTACGCAAATCTTAAGCGTAAACTGTTTAGTAAAACGGGCCCCAGTACTGGAGAATGCTACTTCCACGCGTCTGACTATTTTCCAACATATATTTAAATTATCATTGATTTCATTAAAAGCCCTAGAATAGTACCGGAACTTGATGCTTAACTCGGGATCAACTCAGGATCCTTGACTGTTATGAAAAAGTCGTCTGCTGCAGACGCAAAATTATTTATATTGATGAGAGAATGGGTTATATAAATACTTATTAAGCGGAAACGTTGTATTCATTGTTCGTAGTGAATGGGCACTTGTCCCACTGCCTTACTTATGTTGTCTGCCACCCTTTTGCCGGATACAATATTCCTTATAAAGACTGCGTCCTGAAACCAAACGAGCAATTTAAAGGCAGAGTAGCGCTCATTTACAGTAATAGAATTGTTTTACTTCTAGAATAATTGACAATTAACAAAAAGAAGTTTTAAAATGCCCTTGTAAAGAGAAACTGATACGGCAACATATTCATATAATGCTTTTATAAGAGTTCAGACGTTAAGGTTTGTTTACAACTAGAGAAAGAACGAGGTCGGACGAGAATTGCCGGGTAAATTTCGTAAAACGTCGAGGACCAATTCGTCCGAATGATCCAGACTTAGCTGTTTCATTCTACATAGATTTACAGCTTAGATAACGAGTTAGGAACCACTGAAATAGGAGAGATTTTCCACTTAGAATATTCGCTTTGTTGTTGTTAGACGAATGACACAATTTTCCAAACTGAGCGCAGGATTACTCCCCTTTGCCTTTCTGCAGTGAAGTTTTCTGGCTTTACCTTACATGATACAGGAATCAATGTTTATCCAAATCAAGTACTTACGCATGCATCTTATAGCAGTCTTGAGACAAGTTTCTCAATTTACTTCACGTTCTACAAGCGCAAAGCTGATGACGAAAAGGGAGACCATGCATACGTTGAGCAAATCTATGGCTTTTTTTTACCTAACTTTTTAGATAATGTTGATAATGTATGAATGTCATCTACTTTTGTGTTGATTATGGCCTGTCACACTATTTCAAATAAGATAAGTGATTCACTATTTGACAATGAATCAATTGACCTTCAAGAAGAATGTTTTCGTTATTTCCAAGAGAGCAATTGAGTAGAACCGTTACTACTATCATTTATTGGACTACTATGGATAACGCAAGAGAGTTTGAGACAGATACTCCAACATCAAATCGGTTCCACACATCCAATCTATCCAAGTTTACAACCAACACAAGAGAATCTGACAGAGACACTCGAACAACGAAACAACGGATATTCATATCCTCTCTTTCAAAGGTTCTGATACTTAAATATAGAAAACTGATTTGTTATCCACATTCTTTGATAATGATTGATTCTTTTCAAGTGATGGTATTTTGTCTATCTTTCATATTTGCAAGTGTTATGGAGATAAAAATCTAAGATGGACTTGTTAACCTAAAACTCCTTCATACCTTTATGTAAAAGTATTTGTGGAATAAATTACTCAAAAAATAAGCAATTCATTCTGCTGATTGCCAATGTTTCCTCACAATTTCACAAAGAAAATGTATTTCGTTCATTCTTTGTTTGACGTATGCTGTTGCTTTCAATTTGGACCACGAATTTTTTGAAAAGGAAAAAGCTAAAACTATTTATTCCACCAACATGTTTGGTATATCTCGTTTATAGTAGGAAAGGGGCAACAAGTAAAAGTGTTTCCTCACACATGAAGCAATTTGTAAGTCAAAATAAGATGTTGAAACAATGCAGTTTATGTAATGTGGGATAATTAATGACAAAGAGATACAAAGCGCAAAATTGATCCAGAACAAGTCAATATATTAAAGTATTTACAGACATTAGATGATGGATTTAAAAACGTGTGCAATCTTTTGGATCAGAATGCATACCTATCAATTATATGCAGACTCCAAATACTTGAGTACGAACTAGAATCTACGCCTAAAGGCTGTTTCTCATTACAATCTCATACAACAGGACGCCTGATGCACAGTTTGAAATAAATAGAGAATAGATGGTTGGTGTCGTGAATCAGAAATGTTATCGGGCAAGGCTTAGGAATATTATCCGGTGAGCCGAATAGAGAATAGATGGTTGGTGTCGTGAATCAGAAATGTTATCGGGCAAGGCTCAGGAATATTATCCGGTGAGCCGAATAGAGAAAAGATGGTTGGTGTCGTAAATCAGAAATGTTATCGGGCAAGGCTTAGGAATATTATCCGGTGAGCCGAATAGAGAAAAGATGGTTTGTGTCGTGAATCAGAAATATTATCGGGCAAGGCTTAGGAATATTATCCGGTGAGCCGAAGGCGAAACGGATAATAATCCGAAGCCGAGCCCGATGACTTTTCCCATTCAAATACACCAACCATCTTTTCTTTTTATTCTATTACCTTTATGTATTCTTTCAAACAAACAAGATGTAAATAAAAAACGTTAAAAAAGGAAAAAGGTAAGAAGAGAATGATATAAACATGACGTCATGTCGTTCTTATGACGTCATGATTTGTCGCGTGGATGCGTTATATGGTTAGTGCCGGATATCACAAATGTTATACGGCACCTAGTTATCGGTCCCAAAATGACAATAGTGACAGGATAAATAAAATTCTAATGTCTAAGTTTCGTTACATCTGTGAACAAGCAACTTGAACACAAATGGTCACAGAAGTTCGTAGATCCTTCGGTCAAAGGAAATTGACCCGGTTTTCGTTTTCTAATATCGAGGATGCCATGTAGAGTACTAGTAAACATTGTCAAGTGGACAGAGTGACCACACTTAAGGGGCTTTGCCCATCTGAAAACAAGCACTTTGCACGAACGCTGAAGTCAACACAATCTACTCAACACAATCTCATCCTAACATAGCATTAGTCTTAAATCACGTTCGCTTTATACAACAGATTGTCTTTGACGACACTCGAAGAATTGTCTGTGATCACACTTTTGGGTTTTGTCTTCGTGAAAGCAAACACTCAACCCGAAGGGTTCGAATCGACACATATATCTAACACAATTCCGTCATACCAAAACCTTAATCTAAAACTTCTATCTCTAAACATGTATACAATAGATTGTCTTTGACGACACTGAACGGGTTTTGTCAATCTGAAGACAAGCGCTTAGCAGGATGAGAGAAAAATTGACTGACCATACAACATACTGGCCTACTTGTGTTGTTAGCGTACAAAACAATTTAAATAGTGAACAGAATAAAAGGAAACATTTTGAAGCATACTTTGTACAGCTTTCTTCCAACTATCTGCCTGGTGGAATAAATCGACTTTTTCCTGATATTCTATAATTACGAACTCTTTTCGAGATTATGGGTCCACCAAATCTTTTAACTGACGTTTAATGTGGTGAATCTTCACTGTAGAGCAAAAATGAAAAAAAAAACAGACACAGTACCTTGACAAATAGATGTAAATGCCAACTGACAGAAACAGATTGACTGCAATACCGTAAAGATTGTCTCACACACAGCCAATCACTTCTTTTTTTTTCAAAACATAGAATTATTTGTAATGACTGGATTAAAAAAGAAATTTGCGAAATATTTTCTTTTCCCACTATTCCTTTTTTCAACATTGCGAATCATTCTATAGATGTTTGATATAACGAAAGAGTTGAATCAAGTACAACCAGGATCTTTTCCATTGTCAACAAATGACACACTCAAAACCGTAACATTTTTGTATGACATGACAAAGATGTCAAGTTAAAGTTGCGATGGGTATCTAAATGTTTCCGAAAGTCATTGAGCGGTTAAAGCTTGCTCCTATATCGAACTTAAACAGATGCGTCTCTCCGAGACGCTTCCAATGACGTGTCACATTGCAGTTTTGTACTTCCGTTCAAGATAATATCCATGTTTATCAGTTATGACTTACGCAAATATTTTCCGTAAGTTGTTTATTAAAACGGTACCCTGGGGCCTGTCTCACTAAGGTTCGTAGGATATATGTTCTCGTAAACGTAAATGTAAAGAGGAAAATACCACACCAGAAGCCCTAACGTAGACGTGAATAGCACAGAACATGTGTCCTAACTTTGAAATTTATATCGTACTTTTAAATGTATGTTTGTTTCCCATTTATACAAGCAAAGTTACCTTTAACCCTTATAGTGCTAAAACCGACTTCATCCGTATGCAAACATTTTAGATCCATGCCTGCCGCCAAGTAAATTGACAGCTCACGGAAATACCGGAGTAGTTCCGATTGCTTACATGTGTGCGTAAACTGGTCCCATGCTGTCCACTGACTCCAGATAGAAAACGGACGATTTCTGTGGCCCGAATGCAACGCTCCAAAACACAACATCAAAAAGAAACACACACGGTTGTTTCCCCTGAGTAACCTTTTTTGGGAAATTAAAGCAGTTCATCTGAATTTAATTTATACCTTAATTGTATGAATAGTTTTGTCAGAACTCATATTCGAAACATTTGGCAAACACTTACGTAAAGAAAACTTCTACCGAGGGCAACATTGCACCGACAAACGTTAATCTCTAAGGACAGTGTGTTGTTTTTGTTCCTTTCATGACCAGTCAGAATTCTGCATGGTAGACTTGTTCAATAACTGTCTCTATATTTGATAGATGAGAGACCGGTTCCCAGTCTAAGGTACGTAACGATAAGATAATGCGACACTGCTGTTTAACTACTTCCGGTAGTCACAGTACCATTCGAAGTAATTCTTGAAAGTTTGAGATTCAGCATCATAAGCTTAGTATTGGCCAACAAGATGAAGATACCTTATTGACTTATTTTGATATTCTACTATGAACAAGTTTACTTTTACTTTTCAGAACTACTTGCTATCGTTCGAATTATTGCGAATTTACTGCACAGACCGCTGCAAAAGCAATAGGCAGATAGATGAAAATCAAGATGATCATGTCCTGATTTCTCAAGTGTTGAAGGAATGAGCATGTGTAAAACATTGATGGTGAAACAGGGACTCAAGCTGAACCTTTTTGTGGAAGGCACTTTAAATAGTCAAAAATGACTTTTTTATGATAGGGTTGTGTCGCACAGTAAGCTAAGGTCTTTTTATATGTTGGATCATAGTAGAAACGATAACCAGAGAGCATATAGTTGGTATCGTGAATTTGGAAAGGTTATCGGGAAAGACTGAGGGATGTTGTCCAGCATATTTGAATTAACGGTTAAAATTTGAAATCAAAAGTTGTGACTGGCCTTCTATAACATATCAAGGGTTCAGCGCAAGACTAAAGTAAGTGCTTCATAAACATGAAGCACTTACTATAGTATTGCAATGAACCCTCGATATGAAGGAAATACTTAACCTTTACGGGACCTCTCTTTTTTGTCACGTGACTATTCTAAGAGCCTGCGATTGTAAACAAACGCTTGACTTAGATATTGCAGCGGTGTTTAAAGTATTTCCTGAATAGTAAATTCTATCTTTACCATAGACGCTCTTATCGCATTTTTACACGGAGGTCGATTCGAGCAAAGATGGGCATTGCCGACAAAAAACCAACGTCTGCAGCGCTTGTTATTGACGGTTTAATTTTGTGATCGAAGTGGGAATTTAACCCTTTGTTACAAATCTCATTGTTACTTTCTTCAGTTTAATCAGATATTATTGCATTATTTCTACATGAGTTAAAAGACATATATACAACAAATAGATAAATATGTATTTAAAAAGAGACATCTAAAGGCAAAAAAAAGAATGCAATTGGATTGGGCCACAAGTTATGTCAACATTAGCGATTGGCCCTCCTATTTAGTTACTTTACATATATTTCTACTTTTTTCAAGTTACTTTCTTTGACATTTAGTAACATATCTGATTTGTTTGAATAACGGGTTGTTAGTTTGTGGCATTTGAATCGAAATATGCAAGCTTTTCACAGATAGACAGGCTAATTTGTTTTGCTGCCAACACTAGCTATACGACTTAAAGAAGACATTTCGAATTGTATACATCAGTTAGCTAAAAAGAAGACTGTCTAAACTTGTAATAAGTTAACAAACCTTTCACCCATTCTAATCAATGTTACTTTGAGCACAGGGAGAGGGAATTCTGCTTTTAGAATAAGGCAACTCCAAATCAACAGCACATCGTTAAAGTTTTGGGTTTTTCACCCATTCCTTAATTTTCTGAATCTTAAAGGCTTAGTTTGTCAACAATGATAAAAAAGAAAAGAAAAAAGGGACACCTTTTTATTTGGCAAGCCTTGTATGAACAGTGTCAATAGGGAGTTTGTTTTATGAAAAACCTCTTCTGTCAACCCCTTTACTTGCTCTTGGGTCCCTTTTTCTAGCATTACTTAACAAAAAGCCTGTTTCCAAAACCTTGTGTCTTTAAACAGCATTGTCAGGTTTCCCTGGGTGTGTTTTATACCCTCTTCATATATACAAATCTTATTTTGCGACTTTACAGTAGGCGATAATTAAAAGCAAGTAAATAAATCTATTCTTTAAGATCTATTTCTCATATTCTAACAATATTTTGAGTAATAAGCTTATGAAATTTCTTTTGTAGAAAGACGTGAGTATTTCAATATCAGCAGCTTACATATCGCCTGTTGCAGAATTCTTAACCATTATAGTGCTGGATCCGACTTCATGCTTATGCAAACAGGTTAGATCCAGGCCTGCTGGCCTGTGATCTAACATGTTTGCTTTTCTGGGAATCTTTTCTAAATAAAATTAAGCATATATTGAAGGTTTTTGAAAGCAGACGACAGGAAAAATCTATTTTAAGAAAAAATACTAAGCATATTAAGGGTTAAAACGGAAGCTTCAGCATGTAAACAGGTATCGGTGATCTAGAACAATATACCCACACAGAATCATTTAATATATCCCTCCATTTCAAATAAGAAAGGGAAATATAGAATAAAAAACCTTTAAGTGTTGACCCGGAAGAAGCCTCTTTTAACCAGCTTTACCCACAATTCATATCTTTACTCATCCCGATCAGATATTATATTAACCCTTATAGTGCTGAAACCGACTCCATGCTTATGCAAACAGGTTAGATCCAGGCCAGCCGCCAAGTAAATTGGCGTCTGGCCTGTGATCTAATTTGTTTGCTACCCCGAGTATCTTTCCTCATCAAAATAAAGCAGATATCTAAGGTTTAAGATAACAAACGACACAAAAATATATTCTTAGAAAATAACCCAGCATTCTAAGGTTCAATACCACATTCTGATATCAAACGCTTCTAGTTTCTTTGTTTCACAGTACAAAGCTTGCATAGAGTTGTTATCATTAAATCATCAACATCTGCACACTTATTTCTAAAAAGAACAATATATTATCAATCATACGAAATCTGTCGTTTAGTTACGATCACTTGGTTCAAGTGATTGAGTCGCTGGGCTTAATAAGATTCTGACTTACGACTTGATTAAATGCCCCTTTCCCGACGACGTGTTAACCCCATCGAAGATGTCCCTTCAGTGACAAGATTTGTTTAACCGTTTTCTTCATTAAGACGCTGTTCAGTTCTTCTTCATGTTCAGTTCATCTGAAGAAAATTAAATAAAAAACTATTGTAACCCAATAAAAATGATAAAAATTGCTCTCGTCGACCATTTTCTCCTTTAGTTACAATGGTTTCGACCCTTTTTTTTAAATAAAATATTATTTTTCGTGTTGTAAGAAATGATGTCTGCTGATGGTTTGTAATGATCAGTTAAAGGATTGAAGCGTGACAGAAAAGATTCGCTACTATTTCAGTCTGGGTCCTTCGAACAAATCCTCATTCGATGAAACAAAATGAGGGATTTCGTCATAGTTATTTTCGTTCTGATCGGTAAGTTATTCCGATGATATATTTGGGTGTTTTGTGGATATATATATATACGACTGGTTTCATTTTCGAACAGTTCTAGGAAACCAATGGATGTGTTGCAAACATGAAACTGTATATATAAGCGTGGAGAAGTATGGTACTTTTGAGTATTATGGGATGTTATAGGATATTCAGATACTGAAGTCAGTGTGAAATTTAAAATGAAAATTAACTTTATTCGGTTTTAATACACTTTCTAAGTACGTGTATCCATGAGTATATCGTAAAATGTCTTTTTTTTTCATTTATTCATTAATAAATCATTAAAAAAGCATATTATTTTAGATTGTCAAATATTAACGATCCAATAAGAGAAAAATCGATTATTCTGTTACTTCTTTAATTCTTTTTTTCTCTGTGAACATTTTTGTTTGAATCATGCAAAACATACGAATATAAGAATTTATCATTATGATTGATTCGATTTCACCGTTGCTGTTCACCTAGAAAGCGAATTACACACAGTATAATGGAAGATGGACGGCATATTGGTTACGTAAAGGTGGGCAGTAGGTATTTACATGACTAGGTGATTAATCAGATGTAGAAAGTGATAGGGTATATATCTACTGCTTATCAATTGTGTCAAAACCTCTGATACTGTTGCAGCACTATTCTATTAATGTCCGATTAGTATTTGCTACCAAAGCAACATCTTTTAACTATCACTAAGACTAACTTTGATAGGGTTTGCCATTAAAGCACTGAAAGGCAAAGAAGGTTGCTTTAAATTTACCAGGTGTAAACACAGCTGTTCAGCAACTTTAGAACAAAGATTTAGAACTTACTTTTTGTTATTTGTTTTTGTTAAAGATTGATAAGATCACCATTTTAGGGGCTGTTACTCACAGAACCTAGGTTTCGAGATGATTCATTTAATCCTTAGAAAGCTGGGTATTTTTCTAAAAAATACATTTAGTGTCCTCTGCTTTCAATAGCCTTAAATGTCTGCTTAATGTTGACGAGAGATCAATAGAGTAGCAAACAGGTTAGATCACAGGCCGGCCGTCATTTTACCTGTTTGCATAAGCATGAAGTCGGTTCCAGCACTAAAAGGGTTAAAGAAATTCATCATATCTTATGCAGGTACTGCCACACTGGTTCGGTCCCATTCAGATATCCAACATCAAAACCAGCCGAATTTCTATACATGTTTAAACAACTGGCGATTATGGAGAGAAAGGCGGGATACTCCTTCAGCCTTCCTGACTGATCAGACATTGATGGAAGAAGTATGCCGGTAAGTTCAGTTTCAACGTTCTTCTTTATTTATTTTAGATCGATTGTGAAGCAGGTCATTGTCCCTTTTCCTACAGTGTTTCATTGAGTAAATCTACTGATTATGTTTCTGGGGCCCGTTTTACTAAACAACTTACGGAAAATGTTTGCGCAAGTCATAATTGATAAACATGGATAGTATCTTCAATGAAAGTACAATGTTGCAATGTGGCACTTCATTGGAAGCGTCTCGGAGAGACGATTCCAATGATGTGTCACTTTGCAATATTGCTTCGTCCAATATTGAAATGAGAGGAATTGTTGTTTTAGACTTACGCAAATCTTAAGCGTAAACTGTTTAGTAAAACGGTACCCAGGTTCTTACAACGTAAATATGTCACTCTAAACTCTGATTTCTTGATATTACCATTACTCGTCTTGAACCAAACGTAGATTAACACATTACCAAACAATAACGTCATTTGACCAGTTTGTTGCGGAGGACTCTGTAACACATTGTCGGAACAGGAGAAATTGCTCTTAACGAGGAGAACATTATTGCAATTATAGTCGGATACCTGTTTTTAATCAGAAGCGAGATACAACGTTTGGCTAAACATTATGGAAACGTTAACTGTCACCATTGTTCCACATGTAAATAGTTTTATAAATATAACTTATGTAAATAACTTACTTAAAGCCATGTATACAACTATACTTCTCTCGAACTGGAAAAGCTTTCTAAGAAATGAGAAGAACCAACGTCGTTTTATCACTTTCGTTTCTCTTCTTCTGGAAAGAATGCATGTAGATTATGACAAAGCATTGTTATCTACCTACGATGGCCACGTTCTGAGGGCTCTTACCAGAGGCAGATTACTAAATGATGTTGCATGCAGCACATGCAATGGACAGCGACTGCAAAGATGTTTGCATTGTAGCATCAGACATGGATGAAGAAGTGCTGGCTATTGCTCTAGCACGCCTATATTCCGAGTGCTGTATATGGATTGCATTGGCTATGCTAAGCATTTTCGCTACATTCCTGCCCACAAATTCGCAGCAAAACTTGAAAAGGATGAATTATGGGGTATGCTTTTCATGCACGCATTAACAAATTATGACACTGTATCTCCATTCCATGGAATCGGAAATAAATCATCCTTTTCAATTAGGGTTGCATCACCAAACGTACATCTTCTTTGTAAGAACACATCAACAGCCACTGTGCCGTCTAAGAAGAAGATATATTGAAGCTTGAACAGCTGACAGTGATGCTATACAGCAAAATAGCCCCACAGAAAGAGTTAACTAAACTCGAAAATACCCGTGTTCCCCCACACGGGTGTGCTTCGTAAGTTTGTTCAAAGATGGACAGACTTGCTAGAAGCCTCTAATGCTTGTAGAGAGCTGATTAGGTGTCATTGTAATTCTACTTGCAAAGGAATAGGTAAATGCTTCAAGGCCAACTTACAGTGCACCCAATTGTGCTTCTGTGGGGGTTACTTTTCCAGTATCTCATTGACAAATGACGTACTGCAGAGCATAACATTCACCGAAAACTGTTTTACATATGTATTATGTCAGATAGACCCGGAGTTTCCAATTTATAAATGTAGATGTCTACAATGTACATGATTTTCATAATTAATGAAACAAACTGTTTTATTCTACATTGCTTTCATGCGATACTTAACAGCAAACGTAACTGTTTTATGTTTATGAGAAAAATATAATCTAAAAATCATTTGATTAATAGCTACTGAGTGTCGCTATGTTTTTGTTTTGTTTCGAAACTAAGTTGCAGATTGCATCCGGTTGTATGTTCAAACCCAGATGAAGCAGTTTAGTCAAAAAAGTTATTTTTAAAATACTGATATAATATAGAATAATTTTCTAAACCCAATTTATTCCATTTATATTTGCAGCAAACTGTTCTTTTCAATTATCTTTAACTAATTAACTATAGAGAGGATTATTTGGTCAAAAATGTACAATTACACCGCTAATGGGCCTCATTTTCTCAAGCATAATATTGAAAATGCTCTCCACAAATTAAAATAAAGTAAGAAATAATTAAATCTGATACAAAAGTATCTTAACAGAGCATCGACATTTTGCAAGCTAACCATTTCGCTTCATTTTCCATCAAAAGATGTTTGTGAGTAAATTTGAACGTTCAATTTGGTATTTTTATGAAAGAAATGACCTACTTTAAAAATCATAAATTGTCATTTTTCAAAGTTGGATGTTTACTTAAGAGACAATGCTAACATTTCACTTTTAATATTATGCACAGGCATTAAAACATTGAAAAAGAGAGCGTGGACTAACAGGATGATAGATATTGTCCACTATTAACTACACCTAATTGGTACCCCCGTTGGGGCCTCATCTTATATAATGGGCAGATTCTTTTGTAAAATATGTTATTTTTTTAATTATTATGCCGACAAAAGTAATGATATGGACAGTCATTTAGATAAACATAATATTGCAAAGATTTTGATCTTAAAAACTTCACAACGAAGCCTTTGCTTAATCATAAATGGTCTTAATTTTCGCATTTTAGTCGTATTATTGGTACACATTTGGGCCTCAAAACTCAGCTTCTTGTGTTTAATGGTAATTCAAATTTATAAAATCACACAAAATATTATTGTATTTAACTTATTCTTAATTATCCAAGTGGTTCAATGTTTTACAAATGCTGTCATGACAACATATTGCTCCACAAAATGAATATTTTGACGGCCCTCCCCATAGGGGCCTCATTGAAGAAAAAGCCGAGTTTGATTACGGATTTTTTTTTTTGAAATTCATGTTAAGTTAATATTTTGTAAAAGTGCCATACTAAATTGTTAAATTTAATACAAAATAGCCTGTCTTGGAAAAAATGAAAAAAACTTGCTTTTTATATTGTTTTTGGGGTACCCCTTTGGGGCCTCAATATTTTGGGAGACAGGGCCTCTCATGTGTCCAGTTCACAAATCAGGATCAAAAAACGACCCAAATAACTATAGAGGTATCTCTCTCATTAATGTAGTTTATAAAATATTTGCATCAATCCTAAATACGCGCTTGTGCAAGTGGTCTACTGTTAATATGTTAATTGATGAATCGCAAGCTGGATTTCGGAAAGGTTACTCTGCAGCAGATCATATGTTTACAATCCATGCTTTAGCTCAAAAGTATCTATCTAAAAAGAATCGTCGCTTCTATGTTCTATTTGTAGATTTTGAAAAGGCATTGACAATATTTCCCATAATAAATTATTTGAAAGTCTCACACAAAAGGGGGTTTGTGGAAATTTTTTAAAAATTTTGTTAAGTATATATAAGGGAAACAACTCGATGGTTAGAACGGATAACTCTTGTACCAGCTGCTTTCCCTGTTTAAAGGGCACGAGACAAGGAGATATGTGTAGTCCTCAAATTTTTAATCTCTTTATTAATGATATATGCAACCATGTTAAAAGCAAATGCGATTCAGGAATTTATGTTACAAATAGTATTCCAAAAACCATTACTTTAATGTTTGCAGACGACGTTGCTAGTCCAGCAGACTCAGTTATAAGCTTACAGAGGCAAATTAATGCTATTGAGGAATTCTCAAACAAAAGTGGTATGAAGATCAATCTTACTAAAACACAAATTGTTGTTTTCAGAAATGGTGGACCTCTCAGAAAGACTGAGAAATGGTTTCTGAACAACACTCCAATAACTGTATCTTCCTTCTATAAGTATATGGGCTTGTTATTTACACCCAAACTCAAATGGTCAAAGGCTCTCACAGCCCTTACAGCACAAGCCAAAAAGTCATTGAACAGCATAAATTCGTATAGATACATGTATGGTCCCTTATCCCACTGAGATTACTTTAAAGTTTTTGATTCAATGGTAAAACCCATCCTATGCTATGGTTCAGAGCTATGGGGTTATAGCTACAGAAGTACAGTTGAAAATACCCAAATAACTGCATGCAAACAGTTTCTTGGAGTAGGTAAAAACACCAGCAACCAAATGGCTTTAGGTGAATGTGGTCGTTATCCCCTATGTTTAGATTATTATGTTAAATTCTTAAAGTACTGGTGTAAACTGATCCATATGGCCCCGTACCGATATCCAAAACAATGTTATATAATGCTAAAAAAGTTAGACGATTGTGGATGACATACATATGCAACAGAAGTTAGAAATTTATTATTCACCCACGGATTTGGGTTTGTCTGGATCTCGCAGGATATTGGCAATACTAAAGCTTTCATAACAGAATTTAAATTAAGACTCAAAGATATACTACAGCGGGATTGGCATAACGCTCTATCTAACACATCTAAAGGATGTTTTTACACACAATTTAAGTCTCTCTTAAACGTTGAACATTATCTACTGTTTGATCTTCCTTTTTATTTGAGAAAGGCATTTGCAAAATTTCGGTGCTCAAACCATAGGCTCAATGTAGAAGTTGGAAGACACCATTATGTCCTAAGAGAAGACCGTTTATGTACTTTCTGTCTTGGGAAATCCGACATCGAAACAGTCGAAGACGAAATCCATGTGTTTTTCTACTGTAAACGGTACGAAAAATATAGGGAAATATATATTGGGAAACAATTAAATAAAACCCATGAAGCCTTTAACGCAATCATGTCTTGCTCAAATGAATTACGACTATTGAACATCTGCAAATTTATTCATAAAATAATACAAGTACGAAACGACAACATTGTCTCTCTATATTTATAACCATTTATCTGTCAGAGACGAGCCGTAACGTCTCCATAAACAGGCATTCGTTGAGAGCACTGTGGCAAAACGATAATTCACTCATCGTGAGCGGATTCTTCTTTTGTCACAATGCTTTCAACTCCTATTTTTATATATTACACAATAACACAGTGTTTCATCCAATGATGTGTACATCTGCCTAGATGTGTTTAACCCAATACCGAACGAACTCTAGTGATTACTTGTCTGAAGCAGACGACTTTTGCTCTTCATGCGCGATTTATCCTTTTCCCTTGATGTTTTCTACCCTATCGGAACTTTTTCAATTTTACCACATTTTGAATTGTCGTCTGCATGCTTTTTTAAATTGAGACAGTCCAAAAATTGCCGTTTAGTAAGGGGTTAAAATGACCTAAAACTGAAATTAAAAAGACAGCCTTTGAGAATATTGCGATAAGGGGAGAACTTGCTGATCATGAGCGTATCCCTTGGTCGCAGAGTTTTCACTTTTTATAAAGCTGTAAAATATTTTACTATACATTATACATTGTTACCTAGATGTGTTTAGAATTATCTCCTGCAGACTCTGCAAAATATAAGCAATTATGGCATTGTGATAGAAGTAGAAATCGCTCATTGTGTGCGAATACTTTCGTCACAATTTTATCTTTCTTGTATTAAGAATTCACTCAGCTTTATATGAATATTGTGAGGGCATTGTGACAAAGGGAGTATTAGCTCGCTGTAGGCGAATTCTACTTTTCTCACATTATTTTCACACCGTTTTTCATAGGGTTGTCTTATATATTTGTATACATATGTTCGATATGCCTGCTACAGACCTCGTGAAACAGAAAATACTTAATTCCAAATTGCATGTTAATGCTTTTTGATAATCATGTAACATATATATCAGGGAAATATTGTAAAAAATATGTTTGTATTATGGGCCGGAGGCCTTATATATTGTGAATAAAATCATTTGAAAGATCATGTGTGTCTCCTGGCCTTAAATGAAAGGTATTGACCTAAACTATAAGTGTGCTAAATATGGTGTTTTCATACAAAAGTGCACAATCTGGCCTTTTTTTGGCTCTTACAGCTCCAACTAATACACACAGAATCGCTTTTATGAAATCATTTCATTTTTGATAGAGGGAATAGCATCGTTAACAATTGTAAACATTTTATTTTATTCTATTGGTTCTGATATAAAGTGGTCATATTTGTGAGATAGTCCATTTTTCAGCTTGTATTGAAATCAAGGTTTTTAAACTGTAATACACGGATTGACCGATTGTTATGACTAACCGATATTTCCAGTACCGGGATGAGCATGGACGATATGGACGAGTGTATGAAGATGAATGTGTGTTAGTTCATTTTTACAACAACAACATTAAAACATACAATACTGGTCCATAATCATACAACAATTAAATATATTTAAAAGTATTACTCTTATTTCAATGTTGTTCTACAACAATTGTTACTCGTCTTCAATGTCAACATAATTGCATATTTAGCATATCTATAGTACATATTGTGTTTTCCCCGGCTTGTTTATTTATACGTTTAACACACTCGATAACCGAAAAACGAAAAAGGGAATTTTATGAGTGCAAACATTTAAATTTTTTAGATTAGGTCGTATTTATGAGATGGTCAATTTAAGCTGGTATTGAAAACAATGTTTTTGATATGTAATGCACCGATTAACCCATTACCAAACAATATCGACATTTAACCGATTTGTTGCAATCTTTAAAACATAGCGGGGGAAAAGGAAAATTTGCTCGTAACGAGCAATTTATCCTATACCCACAATGCTTTCTGCCCTACCAGAAGATTATTTTCTTATTTCATCACACTTTTAAATGTCTTCTGCAAAATATTTCAATTTGGAACAGTCGAAAATATGGCATTTCGTAAAAGATTAACCGATTGACCGATTGTTGTGACTAACCGATATTTCCAGTACCGGGATGAGCGTGGACGATATGGACAAGTGTATGAAGATGACTGTTGATGTTTACTATACGAACGTTCTAGCCTGGTGGAGCGGAAATAGGGACATGATGTCCAAGATCTGTTCCCATTACAACGGTAATACCAACCACTGGTTTTTGTCTCTTATTGTAGTTGATCGTGATTAAAGTCACTATCTCACAGATTGAGAATTAGGGACATGGTGTCTAGGATCTGTTCAAATTACAACGGTAATACCGACCACTAGCCTTTGTCTGTTATTGAAGTTGTTTGTGATTAAAGTCACTATTACACAGAATTAGAAATAGGGACATGGGTACCGTTTTACTCAACAATTTACGCTTAAGATCTGCCTAAGTCTAAAACAACCATTCCTCATATTTCAATATTGGTCGAAGCAATATTGCAAAGTAACACAAAGTAACACATCATTGGAATCGTCTCTCCGAGACGCTTCCAATTCTCTCCGAGACGCTTCCAATGACGTGTCACGTTGCGTTATTGTACTTTCATTGAAGATACTAAACATGTACATGTATATCAGTTGTGACTTACGCACATATTTCCTTACATTGTTTAGTAAAACGGTACCATGGTCTCTAGGATATGTTCAAATTACAACGGTAATTCCGACCACTTGCCCTTGTCTGTTACAGTAGTAGTTTGTTTTTAAAGTATCTATCTCACAGATAGAACTTTGTACCTTTTTTAAATAACACAGTTTCCTATATGTTAACAAATTTCTGCCAAACGCCACATGTTTGCGTCTTGTAGCCGACGACTTTAATTAAGCATTGTGCCACAAAAACGAGTTACTAGGCTAGCAATTTATCCTTTTGCCACAATGTTTTTTAATCTAATCAGTGGTTTACACACTTAAAGAAATACAAGCGATATTATTTTGCTCCGAATGTATGTTCTTCTGTGCGAGTCATATAACAGTGCATCTGTTATGCAGTTTTAAAGAAGTTAATTTAAACTTCAAAATTCTCTCAGCTGTGAACAAGTACCTTTAGTCGTCTCATTTTTTTTTCTACTGATCATTGTACATGTATACCAGTACCGTCCAAGGATAAGCACACAAGCTGACAAGTCTGGTAGAGGTACCATTATGTCAGATGTCTTGTTAAATCGTTATGTTGTTTGATATTTCAGATTTCATGCGGTACCATTTGTGCCGGACTAACCCTGACGTTGTTCATGCGTTTGACACGTGTCCTGATAAAAAACCCAATCCCACCTGTAGGTAAGTAATGGTTTATCAAGGCAATTTATACGAATTAAACGGATAAGGATCCAGTAGCAGGTTATTATCCCTATTTAACCCTTAGAATGCTGAGTAATTTTCTCAAAATAGACTTTTGCGTTGTTTGCCTTTCAAAACCTTGAATATCTGCTTAATTTTGATGAGGAATGATACTAAGAGTAGCAAACAGCTAAGATCACAGACCAGCCGCCAATTTAGCAGGTGGCTGGCCTGTGATTTGACCTATTTGTATAAGTATGTATGAAGTCGGTTCAAGGACTATAAGAAGTAATTGAATTGAGGGTAGGTTTAGGGACGAAACACGAATAATATTCGAATATTCGTTAGATACCATTCGTATTATTCAATTTTACAACTACAGGTAGGTTTCTGTGTCCGAATGTCCTGTATATCCAAATAACTGTACTTGTATCCTTTATCTGCTTAATCCTTTAGTGTTACCAAAATCTTTAACACCGTTTACACATGTACATGTAAGCGATGGCTTAATAATGTATACCATATTTCCACTACACTAAGTGGGAGAAAGTCCGAATCGGTCAAAGATATATGCGTATTTCTAATGCTCTAAATATTTCTGACCTCAATTTGAATCGTACATTCGTAGCTTCTTGGATATAGATCAATAGGCACAGAACACTATTACCTTAAAGTGCATCACCTCGATCAATCAAATTGGTTGCAGCATCACCTCCAAATAAGTAATGGAGATAAGCCTTAAAGGCAATTATTTAGATTTAACACTGACGATAAACTTCTTGATGCATATTCTATTTGACATAGGTAGCATTTTTTGACAGTTTATCGACCTATTTTAACTAAACAGTTGCTGAAAACATCCCTCGACAACATACACAATATCTCATGATGGTTGAATTTGTATACAGACTTTCGTCGCGATATAGCTAAACAATCGTTAAAAAGGTCATTCAATAAGACCCACGATATTGTTTATACTGTTTCAGTGACTACCAACGAGTGAGGGCCTGCCTCCATACCACGATAGAGAGTCGGTGTACGGAGCGAGCGGCCACGTTCTTCTCCATGTTGGCCGATACACAATTATCCCCCCTTATGGTTTACCAGGGTTGTCAACAGGGTAAGATTGTATTCATTTATTTTTGCGTTTGTTCATTCATGTATTCATGAATTCATGTATTCATGAATTCATGTATTCATGAATTCATGTATTCATTCATGTATTCATGTATTCATGTAATCGTTCGTTCGTTCGTTCGTTCGTTCGTTCGTTCGTTCGTTCGTTCGTTCGTTCGTTCGTTCGTTCGTTCGCCGTTCGTTCGTTCGTTCGTTCGTTCGTTCGTTCGTTCGTTCGTTCGTTCGTTCGTTCGTTCGTTCGTTCGTTCGTTCGTTCGTTCGTTCGTTCGTTCGTTCGTTCGTTCAACCATCTATTCATTCAACAATCATGCCTTTCAATAATTTGCTTTCGTTCACTCATTCTTTTATGCGACGTTAAACAACCTTTATAACAAACGACCACTTCACCCTTTATAATGTTTTAATGGAATGGCACAACTGTAATGATTTGAATAAGATTTCAAAGAGACTGCTTTTTAAAGATGCATTTGTATAACTTGTTTTACATAAGACAACCGTCTCTATGACATTAAGGTACGCTATTTCAGTGATATATTTCAGAGTGTCGTAAGTGTTTGTGGTAAAATATGTACTTACGGATCAAGAGTATTTCCTTTTGATCAGACCATATAACTTGAGTGCAACATCCATAAACCATACCTTTGAAAGGGAAAAACGTGACACATATTCGAACCAATTATAATGCATCATGTATGCTTGTGAAAAGGGCTTTGCTAACCTTTCCAAAGCTAGTGTGCAACCAAGTACTTTTTCTTATTTGTCTACTAATGTCATGTTTGTTACTATCGTTGTTTGATTGATACCAATACTGGTTGCGGAATGCTTACTTGATTTTATTGATATATTTTTATATTTCCTTTATAATACAGAAATACCGCAAATAAGCAAAATTTCTATACATGCTCCGAGATCAACACAACGCCCCCAGACCCCGACTTCCATCCAACGTCGTTACGTGATCAAATCAAATCCCGCGTTGGACGAGATTGAGCTGCGAGAGTACGACGCCGAGACAGAGTTTGAAGCAATCATAGACGGTGATTCCACGAGTTCCAGAACAGTGCACAGTGTCTTCACATTGGTGGTCCCTGTGTTTACTATACTAGTCATCAGACTGGTGTCTTAACTGATTCATCAAAATGTATAGTGTATGGATGGACTTTTGTCAATCATGCACATCAAACGAATCTCAAAACAAGTGTTTGTTAACCCTTAGACAGCTGTGTAATTTTCTTAGAATGAAATTTTGTGGCGTCTGATCTCCCAAACCTTATATGTCTGCTTTGTTTCGTGGAGGCAAGAAACTCAGAGTAGCAAACAGATAAGATCTCAGGCCTGCCGCCAATTTACGTTGCAGATGGCCTTGATCTAACCCGTTTGCATAAGCATAAATTCGGTTCTAGTACTGTAATGGTTAAACAAGCGTGTGTTTGTTACAGAAAGCAGTGGACTAACCGAGATTATTTCAAACTCTAAATCACTATAGTGTTATTTCTTTGAAGGATATTTAACAATGGCAAAGTTTCGAGTGTTTTCTTTGTTTTTCAACCAAAAAGACTGTGTATTTCCAATGAGTGGAGGTGACTTGTTTGTTTCCTGTTTAAAGCGACAACTGTTACAAATGTCTTTAGTGAGTTAAGTCTAAGACTTTCTGAATATAGGGTGCAATCCATTCAGATAGCTCATATCTGAGCTTTCTATAAAGCTAGCGTTCGTATTAAACCTTATAGTGCTGGCACCGACTTCATGCTAATGCATGCAGGTCTGTGATATAACCTGTTTGCTACTCTGAGAATCTTTCATTATCTAAGTTAAGCAGATATTTATGGTTTTGGAACCAAAATCAATTTTAAAAAATTACCCGGGCATTTTAAGGGTTAATCTGTTTGTTGTTTTGTTCATAACGTTCATCACATAGTCTCATTATATGTCCTATGGCCGCTTAGACGGAGAGTAAATACGAGTGGCTGTTCTTTTGATTTTCAGTATTCACGCAGTGTACTGCGATAAATTAGTAAAACATAAAAGGTAAGATCCCCTGCTGAGTGCATGTATATAGGCACCTAAAACTACTTTCTAGATACCTTGCGCTCGCAGAGGCGCTCGAGTTAGTTTCCCAGTTTGTATCATTGGCAGAGTAAAAGCCAGTATTACGGAATCAGACCGCATGTTTGCGCACCGTCTCTTGAACATGACACGAAACGTGGGATTAAAAAGGTCGCTGTACATCAGATTCAACTGGTCTAGTATCATGTTATAATCCCAGGTTACTTGCTCTGGTGTCGATGCGCCTTAAAACACCATTCATTCATTCATTTACTTGCTCTGGTTGCTCGCTGAAAGAAAACATAGCTAGCGTAACGGGGCCAGACCAAATGGAATCAAAATGGCCGCTTTACATCAGATTCAACAAGTTTAGTATTATATTTGTACATGTATCAGAGAGGTTTTATTGCTATGGTTGCCCAATGCAAAGGACATTCTTGGGAGAGTATACCCCCTCCAACCAGATTACAGTGTATATAGTACTTTTCCCAGATATTTGAAATGTGTTCAGTTTTTTCTTTTGTATTATTTTCAGGTTTGTATTGAAGACTTAAATGGCATTATGATAAACTTTTTTTTGTGTATATAATTTGCATGTATTTTACTTGATGAATATATATCTTGACTCGATTTATGAAAAGTCTTTAGTTCATCTACAATCATCGTTTAACTTATCCGACTTTCATCCCTCACTTTCAATGAATATTTTGAACGTGTTTTGAGTTGAAAATAACTTGCAGAAAAGTTAAATTAGCCGTGTTTTATCTATAAAAAAAACACGACTCTTCATGAAATTAACCGCTAGTTAGCTGCAAAGACACGAATCTACGAGTTTATTCGTTGCAAACAATTGGAAGTTCGAGATATGACATAGATATATCTATTTAAGTAAGATATGTATACGGAATAGGATGACGTAGTATCTTTCCTGGGCTTTGTAGTCTCTTCGAGTCGCTCGAAGAAATGTGTATCCTGCTCCATCTTTGGTCTCACGAGAGGCATGTTTTGTCTAACGAAACGAGAGGCAAAGGCAAACCCAATCGTTTTACTCTTTTTTTTCCGTCAACCGAGAAATACACCTCGTATATGTAGTTTGGGCTTACAAATTTTTTTGTTATGCGTCCCGGCTAATTACACATTTCCTGTGAACGTCCACGTTGAAAAGTTCAATGTATATGGATGTGTTGAACAATATGGGCCACGTCACGCGAAAAGGGGCACTCGGACAAAGCAAACAGTGTAGCCCCAGACCAGCCGCCACGTCACTGACGTGGCGGCTGGTCTGGGGCTACACTGTTTGCCATCTTAGAGGACATCCAGTTATACCTTTAAATAAATACAAATGATATCTTTCGTGATTAGATGCTGGAATAATAGCGCTAAGATAGAGCTGAGTCAGCGCTTTTTTTTATATGTCCGAGTGCCCCTTTTCGCGTGACGCGGCCCATATTTCAAAACGATTCTTTTAATCGGTTCATGTAATCCCATACATGATATTGATATTGATATTAAAAGTATGATGTATTCGTGTTTTCATTATCAACTTTGGTGACTAATTGGATATATGCAGGTGAAATTTTTATTTGAAAACGAAAGTACAACAAAAAAAGTCTTGCAGAATATGACGGCTTACATATCATGTCAGATGCATTTTCTTTGCATAAACCCGATGAATTCAGATCGGTACAAATCCTTAGAAAGATACATCATCCTATTCCTTTCATAATATACATCGACATTATCAAAAAACATATATGTTTAACTGCATCTATTGTTTGAAACAATGATAATAAAATATAAACTTGTTCAAATAATTTTGATTTATGAGTGGCGGGTGTCAGTATAGTTTCGCTGATGGGATAGAACCATAACTACCAACTAACAAGTATCAATCAGCTTTTACATCCGCTTTGGGATGTTCGAAAAGCTGTTGTATTTATTAAGCCCTCATTATTTGGTTAAATCCGGATTACCCCATATTTAGAATATGATATGCTACCCTTCACCCATTAATACCCCGCTTTAAGGCATCTGCAGCAAATATCTTAAAAGAAAACGGTGATTAAAGGAAAAAAACATGTTTTTGACAAGCAATTCCTCCTTTAGACACGATGGTCTCTAACCAAAATTGTACTATATATTTCATTTACATATTTGTGTGGTCTGTTGTTGCTTTCAATTCCAAACAGTCCCAATCTTTATATGACGGGGAATTTGGTAATTGGATGGCATCAACTTAATTTTGGTATCATGTCGATTGAAAAGGTATTTGTCTTCTCTTTCTTATGACAATCTCTCGCAGTTAAGGATAGATATTTATTGTATGTTTATATGTTTTGTAAAAATGACATAAGTGATGGTCAAATAAAAGATATCTATCTATCTCCCGCAGTCATGTCGATCTTTTCGTGTCAAAACTTAATACTTTTAGAGTGAATATACGTGAATATCCTATTATTTAGATAACAATAAAAATTATCCACAGCATTGATATTATCAAAACGTGTACTCTTATAATTTACTGAACAAAAGAAATATCTGACCTTGTTGTCATTTGATGCTGTTTTAAACATTTAATAGGTAATGTTGCGACGTTTCCTGGCTCAAAACAATTAAACCTAACACTTTAGTTCTTTTGAAACAATTTAACCTAACACTTTAGTTCTTTTAAAACAATTAAACCTAACACTTTAGTTCTTTTAAAACAATTTAACCTGACACTTTAGTTCTTTTAAATAATTTAACCTAACACTTTATTTCTTCTAAAACAGTTTAACCTAACACTTTAGTTCTTTTAAAACAGTTTAACCTAACACTTTAGTTCTTTTAAAACAATTCAACCTAACACTTTAGTTCTTCTAAAACAATTTAACCTAACACTTTAGTTCTTTTAAAACAATTCAACCTAACACTTTAGTTCTTTTAAATAATTTAACCTAACACTTTATTTCTTCTAAAACAATTTAACCTAACACTTTAGTTCTTTTAAAACAGTTTAACCTAACACTTTAGTTCTTTTAAAACAATTCAACCTAACACTTTAGTTCTTCTAAAACAATTTAACCTAACACTTTAGTTCTTTTAAAACAATTCAACCTAACACTTTAGTTCTTCTAAAACAATTTAACCTAACACTTTAGTTCTTTTAAAACAATTTAACCTAACACTTTAGTTCTTTTAAAACAATTTAACCTGACACTTTAGTTCTTTTAAAACAATTTAACCTAACACTTTATTTCTTCTAAAACAATTTAACCTAACACTTTAGTTCTTTTAAAACAATTTAACCTAACACTTTAGTTCTTTTAAAACAATTTAACCTAACACTTTAGTTCTCTTAAAACAATTTAACCTAACACTTTAGTTCTTTTCGTAATACTATCCCCCGTACACGGCTTGGCATTAAGGGGCGTCACTACTTGAACTATCTGTTCATCTTTCCTCTGGTCTTTGTCCTTATCTAAGCCTTGGTATGTTCCATGGGGGTCTTCATAAATCTCGAATTATTTTTTACAATTCATTGAGCGCAGTTCTTTCTTTGTTAACATTTAAAACGTTAAATGTGCTTGTTCACAGAAGTTTGAACATTTGAAAGTCAACATAAAATTGTTGTTTTATAAACAATTAAAGATAGCTTTAAAAAGCATAATAGATTCAGAAAGTGTCAATATTACTAAGTATTCATAGTTTATATGCGGTAAATCTAAAACACTATGCAAGGCTTTTAGATTTAGATACATGTTTATTCGCTGCATACAAACTTATTAAAAACGATCTAATGGTGGTACCAATGACTATTATCAAGTACATATTATATAACAGCAAAGTTTTGCACACATTATTATTTTTTATTAGAAATGCCCTCATATCTGTGAACAAGAACCGTTAAAGGCAAAATACACGATGGGATCCATTAGATAAATATTTACTCAGTACATGGCGTTTTATAGGGAAAACAATGTCAAAGTACGACCGATAGAAATAAGCACCATGCATTCATTCACTTGCTGTTGAATGAAGTTTTTATGTTTTTGTCTCCGTGAGATGTTTTCAATAGATTTATCAGATTTCGATAGACAGTTTAGACAATGGCGTACTAGCGCCGTGTTTGTTCTACCCTTTAAACCGGAAGTTGAGATGTCAGCCCATGAACCGCTTTATAAAAGCATTATTCGCGCATTTCTGCGGTCGGAATGTTTCAGTTCTGAATCAGATGTTTGAAAAAGAGTGCAATCAATGGAAGCTTGCTCTAACTGATTAGTAATTCATGTTTTATTGTTTCAATTTGCGTTTTGTTAAGGAAATGCAAAATCTAAAATGAGTATCTAAAAGGCTGTCTCTTTCAAAGAGCTGTCAGGAAAGGGAGCCAATTAGATTCAATTGAAAATCTGTTGACACAGCATTTAACTCCATACAACAAGCAAGATACTCAATAAAATGTGATTCAAAATTAATTGCTTACATGTGTACAGGTTATAAACCATTGTCTCCACTGTGAAAGCAGGCACAAAAGATAATGGATTTGAACCTCCTTTTACATGTAGTCAGATAATCAACAGGTGTTATGTACATGTATTGATCTGAATTACGATATCAATAGTTGAAAACGTTCGCTCTGTGCCAAATGAATATATACATGTATACATAAGCGTAAATACAGCAGAATATATACATAAGCGTAAATACAGCAGAAGCATTAGAATTATTTGTATCAAACGAAAGTTTTTAAAGACTTCGTAATTTCACCATTTGTCACAATAGTACGAGTGTTTATGATTTCTAACGCAATGATCGTTTAATTATGTCATAGATTTTTCGTACATTGGCGTTATTTACTCGAGCTTGCTAGAAATCCTATTCTAGATTCATTCTAATATCATCTACCCAGCAGCAGGTGAACTAAGACCGTTTTTCAGATGATGTCATATTTATCAATAGGACATATCTAAAGCGTGCAGAAATTTAATATCTTAACGATTTTCACAGTACCCCAGAAAGATAATAGAATAATGCCGAGATTTGGTTTGTATATCACTGTAATTCTTGTCTTTTAGTTTCTATGCTGTAATTTATTAGGCGTTTACTTTGGAATGTTATAATTGAAATCACTAGACCATAAATAATCCTAATTCAATTACACAATAAAACGATTAATGCATCATTCTCTTTCTAGATTAAAAGATAAAACAATTTTAGCATAGCATGATTATGCACACGAAAAAAACAACATGTATGAAATGTCTGCCTGAACGAATTATATATTTACGAAATGGATTTTACGCAACTCCTAAAACTATCACAAATTATCGAGATTGTTACGTTAATGGAACTGTGTGTTTGATATCATTAAGGTTAGTTTAAATAATTTTTTAAGGTCACAATATAACCAAAATGTTGTTGAAACGGTGCTCTACCTCAAACAAAGGAACACTCAATTTAAGAAAGTCAACTGTTAGTTTCCAGATGGAGCAATGCGATAAAAGATTTAAATTGGGTCATCAACGTATTTGTTCTTACCCAGACTTTCCATTGTTTGTTTTATTTGTTTTACAAATGGCTTTTGTTATCAGTAGATCTGATCGACTAACATCGATTAACATTAACTCGTTACCCTATAAAATACCATACATCTACTTCAAACTGTTCAGAAAACTTTTAGATCTTTTAATTGACGTTTAATATCGCCTCAACTGGGTTTCGGTTATATAACCACAAAATACTGCAAATCTACTTCAAACTACATTTGAATTCAAGGCAGCTATATGTTTTTCTCAAGGTGTAACATCGCCTCAACTGTGTTTTATTAGGTTATATTAATACACCAGGGTACCCTTTTATTAAACATTTTATGCTAAAAATTTGCGTAAGTTAAAAAACAACATTCCCACTTATTTCAAAATTGTACTAGGCAATATTGCAAGGTAACGCATCAATGCTGTGTCACATTGCAATATTGTACTTTGTTTAAGAAATTATCTACAGTGTATGTGTATCAGTTCTGACACACGACAATATTTTCCTAAAGTTGTTTAGTAAAACGTTACCCAGGTCAAGAATAGATAGTGGAAAATCCATGGTACAATAGTGGGTCCATGTACATGTACCACCGTCAGCCAACCCAGGTACTTCCTCTCAGAAAGGTTTGGGACCTATTCAGGGATTCGAACATGACCGAGGGGGATGAGCTTGTGATTTCACAACTATTTCCATGAAAGTCACATGGATTCTTTATTTGGTGAAGAGCGAAACTTTTGAGGAATGCGAAGTAAAAGGAATCCTGCATTTGTTTCTTCTATTCGAATGATTTCTTCAGATATTGTAGAGAAAATACACTTATTGTCTTACTTATATATGAACGGTCTTTATAGACTTTACAAAGGAAAATACACTTATTCAATCACTTTAACATTACAACCAGCTTTTTCTATTATATTCGACCTGCCATAGAGTTTCATTGATAGAACAACGGCCATAGAGTTCCGTTGATAGAACAACGGCCATAGAGTTCCGTTGATAGAACAACGGCCATAGAGTTCCATTGGTACAACAATCTAGGGCATGTTTTTAATAAAGCATGGCTCTTTTGAACTGGGGAGGCATTGTGTGATCGATACGATTTTAAAGAATGCCTTATTGATTTTTATCTCGTAGACCAACGGAATCAATCAATTACAATGGTTGAGTTTGACCCATTACTAAACAATAACGACATTTGACCACTCTGTTGCAGACACTCTGGAAAACAATTGTGGGAAAAGGAGAAATTGCTCGTAATGAGCAATTTCTCCTTTTCCTACAATGTTTTCTGCCCTATCAGAAGATTTTTTTCCAATTTCATCACATTTTGAAATGTCGTCTGCAAACTCTTTCAATTTGGGACAGTCGGAAAGTTGGAATTTGGTAAAGGGTTAAACGTTCGCTCTTTGCCAAATGAATATAGACATGAGCGTAAGTACAGGAGAAGCATAAAAATTCTTTTTATCAAACGAAAGTTTTCAAAAAAAAATCACAATTTGTCACAATAGTACGAGTGTTTATCATTTCTAACGCATTTTTTTTTATTAGGCTATATGTTATTTGTATTGATGTTATTTACTCAATTCTATTCTAGATTCTCTCTATTGTCATCTATTTTACAACATGTGAACTAAGAACGGTTTGCAGATGATGTCATTTATCCTGTCACTAGTGCCATTTTGGGACCGATAACTAGGTGCCGTATAACATTTGTGATATCCGGCACTTACCATATAATACATCCACGCGACAAATCATGACGTCATAAGAACGACATGTCGTCATGTTTACATCATTCTCTACTTATTTTATTTTTCTCTTGTTGTATTCTTGTTTGTTTGAAAGAATACATAAAGGTAACAGGATAAATAGAATAGATAGTTGGTGTCTTTGAATGGGAAAAGTTATCGGGCTCGGCTTCGGATTATTATCCGTTTCGCCTTCGGCTCACCGGATAATATTCCTTAGCCTTGCCCGATAACATTTCCGATTCACGACACCAACCATCAATTCTATATATATCTATCAATAGGAATAAGGACATATTTAAAGCGTGCAGAAATTCAATATTTTAAACGATTTACACGGTACAGAAAGATAATAGAATAATGCCGATGATGGAGATAAAACTTTTTCAGCACAGTATGAATTAAAAAATTTGGGTTATGAACGAGAAAAAAAGATTAATGAAATGTCTGCCCGAATGAATTATGAAAATATATACGAAATGGATGTCAAGCAACTCCTAAAATGATCACAAATTATCTAGATTGTTACGTTAATGGAACTGTGTCTTGGATATCATTAAAATGGTTTAAATCCACTTTTGATCGGTACGATATAACCAAAAACAATGTTGAAACGGTGCTCTACCTCAAACAAAGGAACAATCAATTTGGGAAAAGTCAACTGCTAGTTTCCAGATACAGTTATGCGATAAAAGATTTAAATTGGGCCAGCGTATTTGTTTTTACCCAGACATTGTTAGTTTTATTTGTTCTACAAATGGCAATAACTATCAGTAGATCTGATCGACTAACATCGATTTAACATTAACTCGTTACCCTATAAAATACCGTACATCTACTTCAAACTGTTCTAAAGACTGCTAGTTGTTTTAATTGACTTTTTATATCACCTCAACTGAGTTTTGGTTTCTTTACTTCAAAATACTACAAAAATACTACAAATTACAAATAGTGTTTAGTCAGTTAGATGTTTTTCTTTACCTGTAACATCGCCTCAACTATGTTTTATTATGTTATATTAATACATCAAGGTACCTTTTTACTTAACATTTTATGCTAAAAATGTGTGCAAGTTAAAAACAACGTTCCCGCTTATCAATACTGTGCTAGGCAATATTGCAAGGTGACACACCATTGCAATCGTCTATACGAGATGCTTCCGTTGACGTGTCACATTGTAATGTTGTACTTTGATTTTAAATACTATCTATGTGTATCAGTTCTGACCTTCGAACATACTGTCCTTAATTTGCTAAATAAAACGGCACCCCGGTCTGGAATAGATTGTGGATAAAACATGTTAAAATAGTTGACCCAGTTCCATAGTACAAGAACCACATTTCCCCGTTAACCAACCCAGCGACTAGTCCTCACAAAGGTTCGAGGCCTATTCAGGTGTTCAGACATTTACAAGGGGAGTGGGCTTATGATTTCACAACAATTTCCATGAAAGTTACAGGGATCTTTTATTTGATGAAGAGCAAAACTTTTAAGAACTGAAAAATGAAAGGGATCCTGCATTTGTTTCTTCTATTCGAAGGATTTCTTTAAATATTTTAAGAGAAAATACATTTATTGACTTACTTACATCTGAACGGTCTTTATAGACTTTACAAATGAAAATGCCATTTTCCAATCACTATATGACTACGCTCTATTATTGGCGTAAAATTCGACCTGTCATACAGTTCCATTGACAGAACAATCCAGGGCATGTTTTTATTAAAACATGGCTCTTTTGAACTCGGGAAGCTTTGTGTGATCGATATGATTTTAAAGAATGCCTTATTGATTCTTATCTCGTAGACCTAGGGAATCAATTAACAAACAAGGTTGAGTTTAACCAATTACCAAACAATAACGACATTTAACCACTCCGTTGCAGACGACTCTGGAAAACATTGTGGGAAAAGGAGAAATTACTCTTGACGAGCAATTCTTCCTTTTTCCGCAAGGATTTCTGCCCTATCTGAAGATTTCTTTTTCAATTTTATCACTTTTTGAAATGTCGTCTGCAAACTCTTTCAATTTGGGACGGTCGAATATATTTCGCGTTTGGTAAAGGGTTAAACAATAATGCCGTCCATGGCTGTCCTAGAAAAATCGACTGAACAAATGTTTTGGGATTTTCATCGGAGACAAACGAGATTTCTAGCATAGCCCCGAGATTGCATTTGAACTAAAGTCATTTATTTTTTCTAGATAATAATGATATTGAAACATGCCAATAATGGAATACCTTTTAGTGTGGACGGATGTTGTATGTAAGTAGTTTTCCAGAATGTTCCTGCGAGTGTTATTTGAATATAGAAACCAATAATGTTATGATTGTTTGTAAGCTTTTGTCATTCTATGTTTTTATAAAGTATGAATGTATTGAAATATTTACTATATTGTGCGTTCATTTAAGATACTAATTATTCATGTTTATCAATTGCGACTTACGTATATAAATCAACTTAAGTCGTTTAGTAAAACGGAAACAGGACCCCAGACTAGCCGCGTTTGTGATCCGCATCTTTTGAAGGAAACACGGTCATCAGCGATTGTTGTATAAGCAAGTACATGTAGTTATAGGGAATATCTCATAGATTGTGTTATTCATGTAATAAGCATTGGCATGGTGGTTCAAATAATCATCGTCACTTAAAGCCATACTTGCGCTCATTTACACTTAAATTGTGAACGTTCTAGAACAATTGATAATTAACTTAAAAGTACTTCAAATTCCCTTTTATAGAGGAATTGAGACTATTACACGTTCACATGATGCTTTAAAAAGAGTGAATACTATGAGGTTTGTTTACATTTAGCAATAAAGCAACCCAGCCGGGAAACGTTGGTAACCAATAAAAACCCAAACATTCTCCATTTTGAATGTTCATGTTGTTAATATTGGATAAATGACAGTATTTTTATCCGTTTCCCGTGAGTTTTCTCACCAGGTGATCGCCACCCATTAATCCGAGCGCTCCTTTCTATTTTAGATGTTACTCGAATGTAAACAATGAAGTTAAATTAGTGGGCATCAAATTCGTGAAAGTAGCACTTTGAAATGTAGATAATAAATAGCGTAGGCGTCATCTTGTCATGATCCTGTAGTTTTTTGCTATGTTTTAACATATTCTATCACAAATTATAACTCATATTACCCAGTTTTGCAGTTTTTCTGAGCGCTAGTATGCTTTTAACAAAAGGCCATTTGCTATTTATATTTTCTAAAGTTGCTGATCAAATGCCATTTCGTCAGAAAAAGTGTAAAAGGATTCAATGTCTTTCAGTGCTTTGAAAGCAAACACTGCCCATTTCGATCATTTTGCACGACGGAAATAAGGTAGGCCTTGACGAACTATACGCGTGCGCAGTGAAAACTTTGTGTGATCAAAGTGAAGATCGTATCCAAAGAGACCATCCTTTACCTATAGGGATTTCATATTTACATTATTGTTTACAAACGCGTTTAAACGGTTTACTATATCTTCAACATAGATGTACCAATTCTTTAGCACGATTTTCATGGAGAAGGGAAATGTATCACTGACCCAGTTACATGTAACTTTATAGATATGTGATGTCATTTTATCCGTAGAGGTCATTTCATTTTTAAAATCCCTTACAATGACATAGTCCTTTTTACCAAGTTGATATTGGAACACCTTTATACGCAGGTGCTTGACACTTTCCTTATAATCGAATTTTGTGACTATTTCAATATTGAAGCAACAGCAGTGGACTTTTGTAAAATAGGGCAAATACGACCGACCTTCTTTAAATTTTTAATTCACCAAACCATTTCTTGTCTTTTAGGACAATTGATTACTTGACTCATTGGAACAATATACAGTGAAGCCTCGTTTATCCGGACCCCGATTATCCGGATGTCTCGCAATCCGAACGAAATTGTAAGGGAACGGAATAATTTGACCAGTTTGTTGCAGACGACTTTTGAAAACATTGTTGGTAAAGGAGAAATTGCTCGTGACGAGCAATTTCTCCTATTCCCACATTGTTTTCTGCCATATCAGAAGATTATTTTTGAATTTCATCACGTTTTGAAATGTCGTCTGCAAACTCTTTCAATTTGGGACGATCGACAATTTGGCGTTTGGTAGAGGGTTATAAGTATACACGTGCATATAGACCGTTTATCTCGTAATGTGTATAAGAACAGGCTCTGCTTCATTAGTCCGGATGATTCGGTCATCCGGACATTTTGTTGGGAACGGACATGTTCGGATTAACGAGACATCGCTGTATATATAATCGAATACGTGTACACGAGGGCAAGGCTGAAATGAAAAACATGCGTATGAGAGTATTGCTAAAACGTTATGTGTAGATAAGTGTAAGGGTGGGAGTGCTTTACTTCTTTAACCCTTTCCCAAACAATCACGACACTTGACCACTTTGTTGCAGACGACTTTAGAAAAAATTGTGGGAAAAGGAGAAATTGCTCGTAACGAGCAATTTTACCTTTTCCCACAATGTTTTATTCCCTATCAGAAGATTATTTTCAAATTTCATTACATTTTGAAATGTCGTCTGCAAACTCTTTCAATTTGGGACGGTCGAAAAATTGTTGTTTTGGGATCAGCGCAGATATTTGTCCTCTGGGAGTAATAGATGTTATAAACGATATAGACAATCAGTGTCACTATACAAAGATCGTTTTCAATTTCCTTTCTTCTAAGTCACTGAATTCTCATGAATTCGCATAATTATGTGAAGTGAGCCTTTACGACTGTCAGCACATCTATCGTAAAGCCGGCTAATAAACACTCACAGGAATTCCTTCTCGCGTACCTCTCTAGCGTCACGTGACAAGAGTGGATAAACATTTCCTAAGACCCACCTGACGATAATAGCTAAACAAAGCTCATTCTAATATTAGCTCATTGTTTACGATATAAAACCGTTTAAACGGTTCGCACTTATTACAATAGAAATTATCTATATATTTTCTGTACGGTTAAAAACGGGATTCTGGAGCAGCCGAAAATATAGTTTATGTTACTTTAGAAATCTATATCGTCATTTCACTGGTGTATGACGTTTCATTTTTAAAAGTTAAAATCCCAATCTCTGAGATAGTCCCTTTAATGTCCTTAGTTCCGGGTGATGCGTAACAAAACTTGTACCCTCCGTACGTTAATGGTACAAATCCGTGAGTGTGACACGGGGACTCAAGTGTTGACATAACAGTTCAAGATGACATTAATCAAATAAGGATGTTGTCATGTCTCTCTCTCTCTCTCTCTTTCTCTCAACGCTACGTCTCACTCGCGGCTTCCCGGTTGTCACCTCAATTTTGAAAATATTACTAAACAAACACAATGCACCCTTACTCATGGTGAAAGGTACTAGCTCAGTGTTTAACGCCACCTTCTTGGTGCTGGATAATAATAGCCATTTTAGCCCTTTCAAAGTGCCTTCCAAGGTTCAGTCTAAGTCGCTATTGCAAGGGTAATACCGCTCTCTCAGAGCGCGAAGCGCTCGGAGAGCGGATAACGGTAACATACGTACGAGTAACAAGTTATGTTAACACCGGTTATACCATTAGCAAAAAAACAGGTGGCTTCCGGTTTACCTAAAGGAGAAAACTCGGGTTTGCTTCGGGTGTTTCCGGCATTACGGAATAGACTGGTTCTATCTAAATTTATTTTCAAGCATTACCTTTATCTACCAATATATCTACCAATAGTGAACCATTCCTAGTAGAGAGAAAACTCGGGTTTGCTTCGGGTGGTTCCGGCTTTATGGAATGGACTGGTTTTACATAAATTCATCGCCGCTCATTGAGTTTATTTCCGCCAATCATGAATGAAACATAAACCATTCTATCGAAAAACAAAACACGAACAACAGGATCGGCGCCACCGCTTCAAACTTTAAATTGGACACAGTGTTCAACTCCTTGAAAGGACAACGTATCGCCGGTTGTAGGTAAGAGAACTTTTTGTACTCTTTCATTTCGTTATAAAACAGTATATCTAAATAGACCATTTTCACCAAAATTCGTCATAGAAAAATCGAGAAGGCGAGCCCTCGTCACGCCTCGCTGAAGATGCTTCCTCTAAATAAACATCCATCCGAAAAAAACCTTCTCCCTTTTCAGTAGAACTACAGCGTTCATTTTTTGGTATTACAGTACATGTTCCCTGCAGTACTGGGCTAGAAAATGTGTGTTGTCCACGGTGAAATAAGTGTTCACATTCTATCGATTCGTGATTACACCCTGCTGTTTGGCATAATCTAATGTTTATGTAGACGGTCTATGTCATTTTTGCGGTGTGTAAGGAAAGGGATTGCCTAAGGAAAGCATTAGGTACACATCGTGTTGTAGATGGAATACACTATTATGCTGACCAATAAAGCAACGATGTCAACTCGTCAGTTGCTGACATGGATTATTTGTTATTGTTGGAGCTTTTAAATTGAGTACAAGGTACCTTCTTGACAATTAAATAGCATTATGGGCCGATATTTTAAATAACAATGACAGCGTGAATTTCCTTGTCAAAAAATGAAATACCCTGTAAAGTATTTGGTTATATATGTCACCTTATTCATTTGACAGTATTTTATTTTACTCGATTCAAATGAAAGTATTATTCCCAAACATTGAATTGTTCTTGCAAGTGATAATTTTGGCACAAGGGTTTATGGAAATAGATCCCTTAGTTGTTTTCTCTTTATTTAACAGAATGCATGATGGTTGGGAATATGACGATTTCAAACAAGCTTCCAAAGAAGAGATGATGCAGATCTACATAAACATTGACTCTGTTTTATAATACAAGTAAGTACAAAGTCTTTCTCAGGCCACTTTGAACTTTACAAACATAAGTGTCATAAACATAGAGGATAGGTTATGAAAGCAATATAACAAAGAAGCAATCTCTCAAATGTCAAAGCAGTTTTTCTCTTTAATTCAAACATCTCTCATTAGATTTTACTATAGATAACAATGCCAGCATGATTTTCCTTTTCCAAAAATGAAATACCCTGTAAAGTATTTGGTTATATATGCAACATTATTTGCTTGGCAGTATCTTATTTTACTTGATTCCAGTGATAATATAATTCCCAAAATTTTTCTTGCAAGTGAGAATTTTGGACCAAAAGTTTATGGTAATAGATGCCTTAGTTGTGTTTTCTTTATTTTACAGAATGCATGATGGTTGGAAATATGACAATTTCAAACAAGCTTCCAAAGAAAAGATGATGCAGACCTGTATGAACATTGACTCTGTTTTATAGTACAAGTAAGTAGATCTACATGTATATTCTTTCTCACATCCCTTTGAACTTTACAAACATAAATGTCATAAACATAAAAGATAGTGGTGAAAGTGGTGGACTCGGAACTTGAGGGGGAAGGGGGGCAGGGGCCAGTCCCACCAAGACCTTTTGTTTCCTGGGAATGGCCTTTGGCAAGTCACTTCAGAGCCCTAGCCTAGTACTTGGGTATCCAGGAAAGCTGCTCGAGAACTGAAAAATGTAGGTACGGCACTGATGGAGAGGACCCATATGGGACCTGTGTCAGTTAATGACTCTAATCTAAATCGAATTATAACAAAGAATCAATCTCTCAAATGTCGAAGTGGTTTTTCTCTCTACTTCAAACATCGCTGATTAGATTATAGCATAATAACATAATATGATATGCAGCACAGTATTCAGGAAACAAGCAAGTTTGACAAAGGTTGGAATTCTTAACATGTCCTCCTTATATTACTTTGTTTTTCAAAAAAAATAGTTATACATAAACGTTGATGAATTTGGTGTTACTCACAATTTGTAACTGACTTTTCCTTTGTTCTTTTTTGAAAACCTTGGTTTGACAGAGAATGAAAGCAAATAAATCAAGACAGGTTGAAATATAGATTGTTATCATCAATCAGTTCTTTTTTTCCTGTTAAATTACTGCTTCAATTGATTACCATGGGGAAAGAATTATTTCAAATGTTACCAATTAAGAATAATCAGTCAGTTAAATGTAGCCAGTATTGGCAAAAGATTGATATTTTTTATTTTTCTCTCTTAACAGCCAAGACTGATGACTAACTGGTAGAGTAAGGAAGAGGTAACAACATCAAAATATGCTTGAAGATCACATGGATTTGGTACAATCAAAAACAGATGAAGATTTACATGGACGCCTGATTACGCTAAATCTATTGATATGTTTGACTCATGAAACGTTTTAAAGCTTAGTTTTCTCTTTAAAAGACTTTCAAGGATAGTGTTTAGTGTTATTTGGTACTGATAACATCAAATGACAATAATATAGAAAAACTGTGATGGACTATGGAATATTCTATATTGATAACAATGTCACATACGTCTTATGGTACTCTTTTCTTTTGTTTCAAGAAGCCTTCAAAAATTCAACTTAACCCTTTTCCAAACAACAAAATTTCGACTGTCACAAATTGAAAGAGTTTGCAGACGGCATTTCAAAATGTGATGAAATTGAACAATATTCTTCAGGAAAAGCAGAAAACCTTGTGGGAAAAGATAAAATTGCTCGTTGCGATCAATTTCTCCTTTTCCCACAATGTTTTCTAAAGTCATCTGCTACAAAGTCGTCAAATGTCGTTATTGTTTGGGAAAGGGTTAATCAAATTAATGGGACAAAAAGCATGCCCATACTATATTTAGACAACTTAGTCAGCCTGCAGCATACCAGTAGAAGACAGAAACTTGTCATTACTTGAATTTCTTTTCTTACAATTGCATGTTTATGAAATGTTTCAATGAAACAAAGATGGGAGTTTAGTTTAAATTTTAAGCATACATCAGTGTAAAGTTATTGTTTTCTTTCAGTATCTATGGTAAACCCCTTGATTTTCAACACAAATTTTTAATCAATTATGGCAAAGGGAAATTGGCTCAGAGAGCACATTTTCCTTGTCACAATTGTTCTATTCATTGGTCAAAGAAATCTTTAATTATATCTGTTATTGCTTTAAATTTCAAACAATATTTTGGAAAAAATGGATAAACATCTTAAGGATGTATGTCATAGAATATTTGTTGACATGTTTTTTTGGAAAAGCTAAAGTTGATCATGAATGTTTCTGCCATATGCTTCCAACTTTAAGGAGTTTTTTTTTTTCAAACTATGAAGATCAGGAAAATGTTTTTTCAATTAATGTGTTAGAGCAAGGAATTTGACTACATGAACAAATGCTGTCTGCTGATTTTCACTTATGTCTTTTAACTACATTTTATTAATAGTTTATTGCATATCATTTTGTTTTGCATTTCTTGTTCTTTAAGTTCTTTGATAGATAAACGCATATCCATTCATTTATCTAATTGATAGTCGGCCCCCGACAATACAATATACATATAAAGATTAACATGTACAGCCAAAGGTAAAGCATGTTTAAACAATATACATAGGAGGTTGTTGAAAGCAATCAAAATAATTACAAAACAAAGTCTACTAACTCTTACTCATAATGAATTGATAAGATTTTCTCTTTTTTGGTAAGAATAGTATACAAACATAGCAATATTGCGTACTTCATCTTTATTCTTACGTGTCAAAAGTAAATATCAAAAAGCAGTGTTTTATGTGTGAAAAAGTTAATAAAGTATTAATAAAAAATTATAGAATCTTTTACTTTTATTTTAAAGTTAAACCAAAAACCATTTGGCTACATTAAAGCTATTTGTTGTATTTGAATGATCCTTTGGAGATCTGCTAAGCAATTTATTTGGGATTTCCTTATCTACAGTAAAGAAAAATTCAAACAAATACCTGATTGGCTTTCTTATATGATGTAATTTAGTTACCTCAGACTGTAAAAGCAGATGAGTATGTTGTTGAATATTGTCTGATACTATTAACCCAAATGACCCTTCTTCATCACCAAATGACATGTTGTTGGTTCTCGTGATGATTTAACCCTTTCCCAAACAACAAATTTTTGACTACCAAATTGAAAGAGTTTGCAGACGACATTTCAAAATGTGATGAAATTGGAAAATAATCTTCTGATAGGCCAGAAAACATTGTGGGTAAAGGAAAAATTGCAAATTGAAAAAACAGACAATTTCTCCTTTTCCCTCAATGTTTTCTAAAGTCGTCTGCAACAAAGTGGTCAAATGTCATTATTGTTTGGGAAAGGGTTAAACCAGTACTTACAACACATAATTTTGTGAAGAAAATTCTATGAATTCATGCAGAGACAGACTTGTGGTTCGAATATTGTAATTTGGTGGTTCTGAATTGCATGAGCAGTTTGTTCTTACATGATGAATGTCTCATTATTGATGAAAGGCCCTGATACATAGCCCAAGCAAGCTAAACTTATACCCATATAAAACATACACCATCAAAAAAGTTTACCAGGAATCTGCAAGGAGACTTATTGTTTTACTGAGACTTATCTAAATGTGACAAAGATGACAGCTTTGTTACAAAATGAGTATTTGCTCCCCAAAGTAAGCCAATTCTTATAATTCCGCAAAGTTTTACTCTGAATTTAGATTGAAACACATATTCATTAATATGTAAGTTTTTTTTTCACAAAATCCATGCAATTGAGTTGAGAGAGCGGTCTACAGGCAATGCCTTAGTTCATATTATTTTACAAACTGCATAAATGCGTAGTCCTTTAACACGCAGGGAGCAGTTGAGTTTCGGGTCTTCCTCCATCATTAAGAGTCGGGCATCGCTATATAACTGAAATAATGTTGATGTGATGTAAAACCCATATGAAAAAAAAAATTAACACGCAGGGAATCACTTGACTAATATATACATTCCTATATCCGAATAATATGGCTTGCCACAGATATTTTCACCTACTGTTGCCAGTGGTAGCCACATCGTTTACCCTGTATGGGTTGATCATCAACTTTCCGGTTCTGGTGGTACATGTATATGATAACCCTTGCTTTATAACAGCTTTACGTCTAAAATTCGACAGAGAAATCGCAGTCGACGGCGTGCATGTCAAAACAGTCGGTTTTCGACTTAATGTCGGGATTATTTGCTGAGTTGGTAAACCAGTTTTTACGTATCAAAATCTATATTTAAGAAGACTTGGATTACTTGGATTACTTTCTAGTACATTAACAAGTACAAATTATGAAATGATAGGTTCGGGGGGAAATTTAAAATTGAAAATGTTTACCGCTAATAAGTTATAAACGCGAGAAATTGAAGAAAATGGGATCAATTTTTATTTGTGACCATGAAGATATAACCATATGTTAAGCTTTTGTAACATGATATTGCAAACTAAATACTATCCAAACCTGATCTATGAATATGAATTCGACAAACGGTCTATCATGTCTCAGAAGATATTATGCTCTTTCCTCTCATTGGGGCTGGTGAAAGATCTTTGTCACGATAGAAACAATTACAATTTGACAATATCATCGCTGATATCACAATTCATTTAAATAATTTAAATGATATTGATCCGCGGTAGGTTGTACCATCTTGCATACTGAAGATTAAAAAGTCGATAGAATCGCTGGGCCATACCTATGACCAAAACGGCAATGGTCTCATCCTTTGACATGTCGGGAATAGCATGACGCTTGGAAAGCCAGATTCATCTCAAAAAGAAAATTGTTTGTTTGAATCGAGGAAAATCCATGTTAAGTCAAACAAACCAAACCAAATATAGATGAAAGTTGTCTTTAACGATTCAGAACATCCGAGTGGTTTTCTATCGAGCAGTTCTTGAATCCTGGCAACACAAGATATTTACATATTTTTTATTTGATCTCTCCTAGATGCATTTAACATGTGTTTACAAGAAAAGTCAACGAAACATGATTGAATAGATCAAAGCGTGGTCAAAACTTGGAATAGAGAACACAAATCGAACCATGGTACCTTGGTCTACAATCTCTGCAGAATGTGGGCTAGAGTACCACACACAGAAAGGTCAAGGTCGTTGTGTCATCTGATCGTGTATTAGCCATATCTAGCCAAACAAAGCACTGGTAGTCGGACACGTGATGTCTTTTTCATGAACTGTATTTGGTAAAGTCACTTTAATTTCATTTTAATTTGATGATGACAACAGGGGCATGAATAAACGAACCCCTTATGTATACTTTATAAAGGTATCTTACATAGTATATATAGAGAAGGGAGGAACATGTATGCATTGATTCAGGCCCCTGCGATAATGAAGGGCTTTGAATTTCTTTGGTTGATTTGTTGTTTTTCAGTTTAAGCATATTCATTTTCCCTTATTATACATTGATTTGTTGTATTTTTTTTTGTATACCAAAGCATTTTGTTGCTACGCTATAGCGCGAACTCATCGATTTTTCAAATTGCAACCCAATTACAAACATTATTATCTCCTTTTTCAGTACTTTACCTAATCCAGACAGCTTCGACAGTCGATAAGAACTTAATGCTAATACAGTCTGGATCTGGAAGTCAGTTTGACAGCACGTGGTCTTTAAACTCTTTTAATGACGACAACCACAACAAATCTGATGAGTTATACCTAGACGCTTTACTGTTGGGAGGAGAATTCAAAGCGTCTATTGACCCAGCATGGGGTGATCCTGAATGGGTAGGTGGTCTGTGTTCGTCATTAATGTTTACTTAAAATATCATACATTGTAAGAAGTGGTTTAGTAAAAAGAGGATGATACGCACACACTGTTTATATATAGAGAATACATGGTTGGTGTCGTGAATCGGAAATGTTATCGGGCAAGGCTTAGGAATATTATCCGGTGAGCCAAAGGCGAAACGGATAATAATCCGAAGCCGAGCCCGATAACTTTTCCCATTCAAAGACACCAACCATCTATTCTATTTATCCTGTTACCTTTATGTATTCTTTCAAACAAACAAGATGTAAATAATACACGAGAAAAAAGGGAAAATAAGTAGAGAATGATGTAAATATGACATCATGATTCGTTCTTATGACGTCATGATTCGTCACGTGCATGTGTTATATGGTTAGTGCCGGATATCACAAATGTTATACGGCACCTAGTTATTGATCCCAAAATGACACTGGTGACAGGATAAAGTTAATATATATCACCTCAAAAACAAATGTATATATATACTGTACTGTATATATAGTTAATATAGTTGATATTTTTGTTGTTGAATTCGTATAGGATGTTTTTCTTAATACAAACAAACATGTATGAAGAGTAAAAACCTTTTTTTTCCTTACAGAGAGATAATAGTTCCTATGTTTTCAACGAATCAAACCCGTAGTTTGATAGAACAAACGTATTGAAAGCGACATTAATCTCCTGTTTGAATAATATGCTTATTGGTTATACAACTTGAATAAGGTGTCTTCATAGTGTACGAAATATCTAGGAGTTAAATCTGTTCGACTTTATAGGAGTTAGCACATTACCACATTAAGCCACATATTTGCGTCTTGAAGCTGAAGAGTTTCAAAAAAGCATTGTGGCAAAAGGAGAAATTGCATGTCACTTACAATGCTTTTTCAATATATTCCACTTTAACAATATTAATATCTGAATATGTGAGGTAATCCTTTAAACCCTTTCCCAAACAATAACGACATTTGACCACTTTGTTTCAGACGACTTGATAAAACGTGGGAAAAGGAGAAATTGCTCGTAACGAGCAATTTCTCATTTTTCCGCAATGTTTTCTGCTCTATCAGAAGATTATTTTTCAATTTCACCTCATTTTGAAATGTCGTCTGCAAACTCTTTCAATTTTGGACAGTCGAAAATTTGTTGTTTAGGAAAGGATTAAGACAAACCTGACTAGAACTCACCCCTTTACTTCCCTAGGTGACGATATTGTATTTAAACCCTCACGGAGATTACATCAGCCAGACCACGTTTTACGTTCCCGGAAGTAATATATCGATGCAGACGGCTTGGATGACCTCGACCTTCGACCTTATCCTGCCTTTAAACATCGCTTCGGACCAGGCCGGCTTCAACCCTAGGTAGAACGTGCTGGTTTTCTGCGTGTGACTTAGTTAAAACTTATCTATTTTTCATCGTTTGTGATGTAAGCTTTAGGGTTATTAAATTCACTATCAACGACTACTTCCTGCATACCAAACAAGTTCTTGTGCCGATTTGTGAGCTTGTCCCGGCAATTCTTTATTCGCCACTAACAGGGATGGAATCCAAAAATCTCGGTACAAGAGGTCGACACTCTACCACTTCTCCATTGTGCGGAACGCGTTTGTTTGATCACCACGTCTGACAGTTCGGTTCTTAGTATAACTTTGTGCTTCACAGCCCATTTGACCAATATTGATTGCCACAAACATACCAACCTTAAACCTTATAGCGCTGAAACTGACTTAATGCTTATGAATCAATCACACGCTTATGAAAAGGAGTGATTTGTGTATCAAGTATTTAGCTTTATGTAACTCTATAGATCAGTGATGTCATTGAATAAGTAGAATGTGTTTTATTTTAAAAAGACTAAATCTTCAATCAATGAGAAAGTCCTGTTCATACACGCTATTGTTTCTTTTCAACAATTGTCTATATGCATTAAACCTTAACCATACATTACGTTTGTTTTATCGCAGAGATGGAGAAAAGGAGTCGCTGGTTCGTGACCTGGCGTCGCTGAATACTTACCAAGCAATTATCCATCCAGCTGTTGGGCCCGAGTTTATCATTGCAGTTAACGCGAGCCAACCTTTAGGTAAGGCAAGCCGGGCTCAATATGTAAAACCAGGCTATGTTCATGATAGATTAGAACATTCTAACCTCTTACTAACCCACTACCGAACACTAACGCCATTTGACCAGTTTGTTGTAGAATATTCTGGAAAACATTGGGGAAAATGAGAAATTGCTCGGTAAGAGCAATTTCTCCTTTTCCCACAATGTTTTCTCCCTTGACAGAAGATTACTTTTCAACTTCATCACGTTTTGAAATATCGTCTGTAAACCCTTTCAACTTTGGACAGTCGAAAAACTGGTGTTTGGTAAAGGGTTAAACGATCTCCCTTTATTGGATTGATCACTGCCACCACAAATGTCACGTGACCATAAACTTGGATGATCCGATCTGTAACTGTGTTACGAGTGGATCATTAAGATAACATGACCATCTGATCAGAAACGAAAACGGCGTTTAAATATGGCGGCGACCCCCCGAAAATTCCATTTGTACTTTATTTGTAGAGAACACGAACGAATAATGATGGTACCACGTGACTACTGGTACCGCGGCAGTTCATAAATACTCTAATTTGCATCAAAAACCTCTCTCTCGAATGTTTACCATTAATATGTTAGAATTGATGGCGTTTATCTTTGTCCTCAGATAATAAATGATTCAAATGTTCCACATCTGGCTTATGCCCAAAACGTACAAAAGAAACCTTAAAAGAACATTCCAATAGCGTGTTATTTAGCAATGTTAATTTCCTCAATATTGAAATACGAGTGGACGTTCTTTTAAACTAACGCATGTTCCTACTTTTACCCTTTACCAAGCAACAACGACATTTCAACAGTTTGTTACAGCCACTCTGGAAAACACTGCGCGAAAGGAAGAGCAATTTCTCCTTTTCCCACAATATTTTCTGCCCTATCAGAAGATTATGTTTCAATTTCATCATATTTTGAAACTTCGTCTGCAAACTCTTTCAATTTGGGATTGTCGAAAATTTGGCGTTTGATAATGGGTTAAACAAACAACTAAGTCGTCATAACGAGAGTTGGTACGTCATTTGAATTAGATAGTCAAGTCACAATAAGGAGTTAATTGTATGACGGTTCCATGTTCATTTGCGTTTGGTAAAGAGATAAGATGTTGTGTGTTACTCTAACCTGTTCTCTGTTCAGTATCTGGGACGACAACATCAGAAGGTCTCGGCTGTAAGCCAACGTCGAACCTTAATGCTCTCTACAACACCAGGAATAGTACAGCGATGACTGTGGAGACATGTGTAACCCTTTGTGAGACGAGCTCTTATCTCTTTGTGGGAATAAAGGTACCAACTGTCTGTCTATGTGTGTGTTTTTGTCAGTATGTCTGTTTTTATGACTGTTAAATAGTGTAGGTATGTGTCTGGTTGTATGTGGAGACATGTGTAACTCTTTGTAAGACGAGCTCTTATCTCTTTGTGGGAATAAAGGTACCGACTGTCTGTTTATATGTGTGTATTTGTCTGTATGTCTGTTTGTATGACTGTCAAATAGTGAAGGTATGTGTCTGTTTGTATATGGAGACATGTGTAACTCTTTGTTAGCCGAGCTCTTATCTCTTTGTTGGAATAAAGGTACCAACTGTCTGTCCATGTGTGTGTATTTGTCTGTATGTCTGTCTGTATGTCTGTCCTGCAGTGTGCATAAGTGTGTGTTTGTATGTGTTTCTGTCAATAGGCCATTGTGATATACATGTATATCTGATAGTATGTATTTGTGTCTGTGTATGAATATATGATGTTATATGTCTGTATGATTGTTCAATTGATTCAATGATTAATTGATCTTTCCTAATTAAAACTATAAACCGTCCTTGTTGTTTTTTCCTCCTATATAAAAGGTTTGTTGAAAGAAAACAAATGCTTAACGCCTTTTTAGTCATATACAATTATTTGAGAAAAGAGGCTAGTTCCAATATATTATAAAGGTATTATGTTTTTACTTGGCGACTAGCCTGGATCCAACCTGTATGCATAAGCATGAAGACGGTTCCAGCACTATAAAGGTTTAAAGCCAAGCAGTGGGTTTTAACATGAGACCCATGTGTTCTGTATTTTCAGTTTGGAATGGACTGTTACTGTGTGAATGTAACTCTCACAGACTTGTACACGGACCTGCCGGCTTACTGTACGTCCAGCTGTACCGGAAATAACCTACAGCTATGCGGGGGTATCAGCGATGCCTATATGTCAGTCTACAATGGCACCACTCAAGAAGGTACCTAAAACATAACCGACGTCAACATCCTATGAGAAACTCTTAGCTGATACAAAATGGACCTAAAATCACTGATATTATTATAAACAGAAATGGAAATTATTGTTATTTCTATATAAAGAAGTCCTTATTATTAATGTATTATCTATATAGAAATTGTTCAATCTCCACAGACGCATACTACGGAAATGACGTAAAGTGTAGTGTCAAGAATAAGGCGTTGCTTAAATATATTTAATCTGTTTAGAGCGGTCAGTGCAAGATTTTCGTTGCTATGAGGGACTTGTTCCAGTCTATAATTTGATGCTGTATTTAAAGGTGAGCTAAGCAAGAAGTCTGCTGAAGTGTAACCTAATTTTTGACACTAGTGGGAACGGATTAATGTTTGAGGTCTCGCATCATCAATGTCGATGTTGTGATTAGCGTTTGTTGGTTTATGCTTGGAACTTTCACAACTGTTTTATATGTAAAGCAAGAGAAACATCTGTCTTTCTTTTAATCTTATAATTTTCGTTCTTGAAGTTTGTTGTCGAAATCACTTAAATACACGCTATAATATGTTCTGTAGATTTGTTCCTTTATCATAGAACAAATAATTTGTAATACACTTGTATCCTGAAACTATAAGACTGACGCTACTTTTCGAAATGCACTGGACAATATAGAAAAAGGTATGCAAATGTTTTGAAGTTTCGGAAGATATTTTACGAATGTGATTTTCGTTTCGTCTAACGGGTATTACATTTTGGCTTGTTGCTCAACATACATTCTCTTTTCAGATCAATTAGATTCGTTGGGGACAGTTCAAAATACGACTCTAATTTCTGTCAGCCAAGCAGCTTATACCACACAGTTTACGGTACGATACGTCCACGTTTGTTATTCCTTCACAGTCTGCTTGATATATGCAGTTTTGACAGTAAACTAGCCAACCAGACAAGCAACTATTAAATCTAAACTAAAATCAACAGTTTTGACGGGTCACTCATTGATTCAACCGATAAAAACTAAGACTACTCATCTGTCTGTGTAAAAGTTGTCCCTAGAAAATGAAAATATATGGTCTACATTGAGGGTTTAGTATAAACTTCATGGCTATTTTCCCGGAGTTTTAACTCTTTTTTTTGTACGAAACATCCTTTACATAAGAAATAAAAGATTCTCGATGGAGCATGCTATAAGACAAGCGGTATTTGTGTTACATTTCTATGTCTGGATCATTCAGGTTTCGTGGGAGTGACCTTTGGCAAGTCACTTCAGAGCCATAGCCTAGGACTGTTGGATAAAGGAAATCCGTTACAAAACTGAAAAATTGTTGATATGGCGTTACACAACATTAAAGCTGGATTATTCGGACTAATGTCTTGCCCGATAGCATTCATGGCACCAACCATCTTTTTTCTATACGACTTTTTCGATAAAACTTACCGTCTCTATTCACAACACAAAGCCACGTATAGACATAGACACATTTTATTGACATAAGCTAGTACAGCTTCTAGTCATATACAAAATACATATTTACAATTACTTTTCATAACATGTTACCGTCGTCTCAAAAAAGAAAATAATAGATAATAACCGCCATGGAAGAAGGATTTTCGTAAAATGAAAATGAGAATAAGTATGATATACCTGTATATCACTTGCACATTTCAGATCGACATTCAGACGGATGGAGGATGGGCGGATGATTACATGTATATTACAGGTATAGAGGTGAGCGGTCACAACAGTACGCTACACGCCGTCAAGTATTCCTTCCAACATTACTATGACATAGGGGAAACACCCAGACCATACACAACGGGATTGGACGAGACCTCGTGGGTGAGTTACTTATCAGCGCAAGTCTTCATGTATATTGAAATACTAAAATATCTAATACGCATTTATAATAGTCGGTTCCAGTACTTTACAACTACTCAGCATTGTGGTAATTATTACGACAACCAATTGAAATGATATCACGTTTTTCATATCAAGAAATTTACATTATTGAAGAAAATCTTTTATGAGATGCTATAAGATATGAACGAACATGGTATTGGATTGGAATTATGCATCTATTTATAATAAACGTCAAAAGGAAGAATTTTTAGATCTTTTACCACTAATAAAAACATGAGAAAATATATTGTATACACCTGTCCATTCATTAACATTGGCACTGAAACACATGAATGTTGGTATTATGATATTGATATATCTAAGATGTACAATGTAAAGCCAGTATCGCCATTTTTGATGAGTACCGATAAACCTTCTAATGAATGACGACAAACCTTGTGATGAGTTATTGTTTACACTGAGCTAAGGAAGTTCGTATCCGGCTGATCGAACGAATCTAAATTTGTCTAGAAAGCGGTTGAACCTTTTATCTTTGAAGTTTCCGTGAGGTGTTATCATGTTTTAACTCTTACATCTAAAATTACAGATCGGTTTGACGGGGGTTTACTATGACATAGAGACACTCCTCATACGCGGGCTAACCATTCTGTTTCTCCAGAGTACAGGCGAAATAACGGTGAACCTTGTAGGGCCAAATGGTGAGCCTTTATCCATTCTGTCACCTTGAATATTATTTCTTTTTGTTTAACGGGGTGTTACGCCGTGTTAATAGTATTTTAGTCATTTTACGGCTTTCCCTGATTACAACATTGTCAAACAAGGCTCTGTAGCGTCTTGTCCAAGGACACTTCCACGAAAACTCACGAAAGTGCCGCTGGTGTGAATTGCACCTGGGAACCCCCATGTCACCAGTCCTTCACCTTAACTAATGAACCACGTATGGCCCCAACTATTGTTACTGGTCCAAATTATGGCAAAAGCAGACAACGAAGTTTATAAAGTATTAACAGCATCATATTATCTGTGAGATTTCATAGAAACTTCCTCTTATGTCACAATTGTTGATTGCGTTGTCACCTACGTATTAAGTTGAACTGCTTATGTATGAGTGAAAAAAAAAAAAAAGACAATCGTGCTAGTGCGTTAGGACACAAGACTTATCACTTATATACATTATACGAGGGTTGTTCGGAAAGTTCGTAGAATTTTGTTATATCTCTGTGTAACATTGTTTGATACTCTTGAAATATAATACATGCATGCATTCACCTGTTTTCAACATATACTAAACGTGAACAAATAAAGACATAATTCTAGCAAGATAAATTGGTTACTGTAGCAACGTAGTTACCGGTAGCCGGAGCCGGTCGGAAAATGCTAACATTTCAAACATTATCCACATAATTAACGCGTGGTTGGTCTCACTCAACGTATTACAAGAGAGACGACAAAATGGCTGGCTATATCATATCATCATGACGCCATTTCCGCTGAATTTCAAAACATTATGAGGATTTTTATAAAAATTAGAGGTTTTATGCTGCAGAGAGAGAAACAATGTTCTGACAATAAATGACGTCAAACAGTGACGTTGAATTGCAGATTGTTACTAATCTGTCTGTTGTGCCCGTGAAATCACAAACAAAAACACTTTAAATGTTCTAGTAAACAAGAAAATATGGAAGTTGAAGTCCAGCTTTTATTTTCCAATATCGGTCAGATTTCAAAGCGGACGAAATGAAATGCATTTTATCCAAGAGGCGGTCAACCGTCTACAACTGGATGTTCCATTAAGGAATGTGTAAACAAAATCACTAAAGTGGACAGGAGCACAACGGTAAGAGCACTTGCGAATGAACGTTATGTCTCAAGCTCTACAACACATGTAATTTCAACAGACGGACTTGGTATTCCTAAAGTAAGTGCATTCTTGGAGCCACGGCTCCTTACAGACATGGAACATTAGCACCAAGTCTCTCTGTTGTTCACTGATGTTCTAACCCGCAATAACATAGAAGGAGACGATTTCTTGGACAGGATTATCATAACGGATGAGACCTGGCCTAATCATTTCAATTTGGAGACCAAAGTTATGTCATCAGTATGGACACTTCTACAACACAAATAGAAATTAGTTTCCTAGGCTTTAAGGTACTCGAACACCCGCCGTACAACCCTGACCATGATCAAATGGACATCCGAGTTAAAGGGTAACTGAGTTCATCAGTTGAACCTATCAAACATACCCAGAGTGTTGTGTCATCATTAAGAGAAGGCTGGTATGTCGAAACATGAAAAATGGATAAGAAAACGAAGAAATTGTGGCGACATTCTTAGTGACTATGTTGAGAAAATGCAACGATTGTTAGACTTACGTGACGCTTAAAATTGAATGACGTCATTAAAACATTACCCTGCTCCAGGTACATGATATATGCGTTTTTGTATTATGCAGGAACAATTCATTTTTTTTAATATCTCAATGATTTCTTCAGAACTAGTAGCATATATGTTGAAATTTATGATGATCTTTTTTGTTTGATTTGAAAACGCTTACAATCTTTTTTATAACAAAATTCTACGAACTTTCCGAACAACCCTCGTCGAAACGACATATACAACAGTCATTTATGACTTTGACTTTTATAGAAACGTCATTATCTCATGTAGATGTGTGTGTGTCTTTTATTATCACCCGTTATTCCACCAGATGATGCATTTGCTTCCGCTGTCTTAACGATACTACATCATATAATTCATCACAGTAAGTAGATATCTCGCTTGAAAGATTTTATTTGTTTCTTCAGGAGGCGGTGCATCCCCGGCATATGTTACAGCAGAATACATACTAGTAACCGGATCATTCGTAGCAACAACTTCCACTACTGCGACACCGACATCATCTGCATCAACAACTACCACAGTAGTCCCATCAAGCACCCAATCAGGATCGACAGCTTTCCCGACTTCATCAACAACCAGCTCTCAAACGAATACGCCTACATCAGCACATGGTACAACAACAGTAGTATCCACTACAACGGCAGTTTATTCTAACTTGTCCATCGTTATCAATGGCGAGCTCTACTGCCCATGCAAGGTGGTGTCCAATAATACCACTAATAGTACCATTGACATCGAGGCGATCATAGCCGAGCTTACACTCGACAAGGGTACCCTCTCCTCCACTACCAGGCGATACAACAGCGCAGAGGACAACCGACCCTCAGCTAAAACTATCGGAGCATTTGGTGTGATCTTTATATCCGTGACTGTGGGTTGTATCGTGGCCATGGACAGTGCGAATCTCGTCTCGGAAGCCGTAAAGATCAAGAAGAATTATCGGTTCCTGAAGAAGCAGTTGTCGAAGAAGAGCTTGAAGGTTGACGATATTGCTACAATAAGTCAGCCTGATCCAAATGTGGAAAACCTACCAGATGTACTAATGTGAAGGCATTTTTGTATGGTGTTTATGTTCGCATTCTGCATGATGCGATAAACTGTTTTATAAGAAAATGGAACTCTGTGTCATATTGTTTACGTGTTTCTGTTTCTTGATAGCAATTATGAGCACGAATGAATTTACAAACAAACGATAAATAAAGTTTCACAAGGAACTGTTTGATGTTTACGGTTCTTCTATCGGTTGAGTAATGAAAGATATTAACTAGCAAAACCAAATCTATTGGACCAGCACGATATTTTGATAAACTAAAATTCTCGCCAATTACAAGTTACCGTTTGTGGTACAGGATAAATGCCTAAGGTTGTGACTCCTAAGGCTTTCCTGGTTCCACCAGTACTAGGCTAGGGCTCTGAAGTTACTTGCAAACTGCCACTCCCACCAATCCAGACGTGTTGGTAGGTCTGGAACCCGGGACCACCGAGTTCTAAGTCCACCACATTTACCACTAAGCCAGGCATTACTGCTATGACTGATCAACCTTCGTATATTAAGACATTGGCTAGATGTTAAGCGATAGTAAGATCATTTTATTATATTCCTATGAATGAAATACTGGGATTTTTCAGTGTATCAATTTTTCAATTTTGTCGCAGTGAATATCGTCACTAGTGATGATATCATGACATCAGTTTTGACGGAACTACTTTTTTACCATTCCTTTGCATTAAAGTCATCAATCGGAACTACTCGGGTATTTCCGTGAGCTGTGAAATACACCTCGGATATAAGTGTAGGGTTACAATTTTTCGGGTAAATCGGCATCCGCCAATTAACATATTTTCTAATCGTGCACGTTAAGTAGTTCAATGTGTTTGGAAGTGTAGGACATCTTTTTTAATCACTTTTGATCAGTAACGCTTACCAAATGGAGAACTTGTTGTTGTGACATGTATACTTGTTTCCTCACTCACATTTAACGACTTTTTGGATTTTACATTCAAGATCTATTTTTAGAAACAAAAGTAAAGTGACGTCATTCTCGCGGGAAACAATATGGCGTCATCCCTATTATTTCAGAGGTGTTTTCATTGGATAAACCCGATGTGTTCAGATTGTAAAGTCATTGCTGCACTTTTTCACACGGCACTAAAATGCTTGTATTCTAAAATGTATATCTACCGACTTGTTACGGGGATTGCCGAGTAGATACTATTGTATACATCAGCACATGTCACGTGATATTCAGCATTGCAACCTTCTGAACCTTCTTGAGACATATTTTGTGTTAAAACCTAGATTACAATATCCCAGAAATGATGCGTGTAAATATGTAAGCTTTATAGTTATATTGTCTGGTTTTATAATTAATCCATGCATCCGAAATAATGTCAATTTCTTATAGAGAGAGCATCATAGAACATCTTGATATGATCGGGAGTTTATTGATTGGATCGATCCTAATAACGTAAGCTCGATAGCAGTGGATTTAAAACTTTCATGAGATGTCGTCTACCGGTTGACTTACAGAATGACGCTGGCAACAATAGGCAGCCGGGCATCACAACATAACTAAATTAGTCATCATGTATAAAGCCACACTCTATTATTGTAAATCTACGTCTGCTTAAGACGTCATTCAAGAAAACGCTGTTACAAAAAATAATTTACTGATTTTGTGTTTTTGTCATTTCACGTTTTGTGTCGACTGGTTTATTTTCTCGTCGAAAGACTTTGTTTTGTCGTCGACTGATTTCGCTTTCAATGTGGATCAGCAAATAACTATATGAGGTAGTCGGTTCATTCATACATGTCTTATCGTTGCTCGTACTCATGTTTTGGCTGTAATACATCTTACCTTAGTCATCTTACCTTCATAGGTATGTTTTTCGAATTTTGCAAAAAAGGGAGGTAACATCTCCCTAATTGTTAGGGAAAGGAGTGTAAGAGTTAATCATCATGTTGGTGCAAAGAGCTCAAATGAAGTGTTTTATTAGCGCAGCCTTAAGGATAACAGTTCATATTACAAGAAATATGAGCAAACGTTTACAAACAACTATATACGAATACTTAAGTGAGTACATTTACAAAATATTTCCAAGTACTCGTATATTGAAAGAAAGGTAAACACAAGGGTAAAAAGTATCAATGCTGCTCATTTTGGTGTTCGCAAGGGAATATTTTCGTAATATGAAATATTTGTGCCATTAAAGATAAAGTTTTAAACTAAAAGACAAAATGATTATACTTCATATTTACCGATCTAAAATGCAATTGATAGTATCGTATTACTTTATTGTTTAATGGCTTATATTAAACATATACAGTGAAGCCTCGTTTATCCGGACCCCAATTATCCGGATGTCTCGCAATCCGAACGAAATTGTAAGGGAACGGAATTATTTGACCAGTTTGTTGCAGACGACTTTTGAAAACATTGTGGGTAAAGGAGAAATTGCTCGTGACGAGCAATTTCTCCTTTTCCCACAATGTTTTCTGCCATATCAGAAGATTATTTTTGAATTCCATAACGTTTTCAAATGTCGTCTGCAAACTCTTTCAATTTGGGACGGTCGACAATTTGGCGTTTGCTAAAGGGTTATAAGTATATGTACACGTGCATACAGACTGTTTATGTCGTAATGTGTATAAGAACATGCTCTGCTTCATTAGTCCGGATGATTTGGTCATCCGGACATTTTGTTGGGAATGGACGTGTTCGGATTAACGAGACATCACTGTACAGTATCATTGAGACGTTGTTTAGAGTTATCTGATATATCAATAATTAAGTAAACTTTGTGCAAAAGGATGAAACTCATACGGATTTTTTTAACTGTGCAGTTGGTTAAGAGCAAGGAAATCTGATTTAAAAAAATACAGGTTTTGAAACTTAAAAACTGAAGAAATGAAATAATGCGAAGGCATCTATGAAAAATGTTGACCCAAACTATGACATCCAAGAATGCTTGGGACAACAGCTGCCGAATACATAAACACGTTTTCTTCTGTGTGATTACTTTTCCCTTGGAGCAGATTAAAGTTTGCGTCCTTGTTAAAGTAACAAAGGTTTGTACTGTTTAAACACTAAACATTGCCTTTGCAGATAGAAAAAACGAATTGAATCATATCAAGAGGTCGAGTATTTATTCCGGACGTAAATAATGAATGCTAGTACGGAGATTTTGTACTTAAATGTTCCTTTTGAATGCTTTCATTTGAATATAAATCTGCCACTATAAAATTTAATCAAAGTCATAATTTATATATATATGGTGTTGAGATTTGGGGATCTCCAAGAATAAGGTATTGTAAAATACGCCATTGATACGATTTGCTGCACATTCTAGCATTTTTAAGCAAGTAAATATTATGCAAGTCGTCTGGGATTTACGATTCAAAAAACAGTAGTAATTGAAATTCAACTCTCGTCTAATGTAGAAAATGAACAGAAGTACATCAGTAGGAAATAATCTACCTCACATTGACGAGCTCTATATTGCCACACAGACTTATATGACACAATATTATTATTTCTTTTTTGTCTGTTTAATCTACCCTCTCTATATTTTTTTTTCTTAATGTAAACAATAACTTATCACTTATAACTTATAACAAAGATTTGGTTAGTATTGATTAAAATAAATGATACATGTGAGTGATAGTAAGTTGTGGCATCTAATAGAATCGGATAAAGATCTGGTTAGTGTTGGAATGTAAAAATAAAAGGAATGTTGTAGCTGTAGAGAACTATATTACTGTCAACTTAAGAAAAAACGAAAAAACGAGTTTCTTATTAAGTAAAACGGTTCTTCTGTGCACATGTTTACACGTCTAGAAAGTATACAATCAAAGCAATAGTTTAACAGCTCAATTTCATATTTCTAATTAGACAGAGTTGGTCAAGTTTGACAAATTGTTTATACCTTTTTTGGGAAAGACTGCTTTTTCGGTAATTATGACGTTTTTAGATTTTTCTTCTTTATTCTACTTTCAAAAATGAAATAACGTAAATACTTACTTCGAATATCGCTTCTGTTAGTATACATAATTGTTTATCAAAGCTATGCATCGATGTTGTATGAAGTCACGTTGAAAGCCTTGATAGGCAAACTCTTTCTCGTTTAATCCCAAAATAAGATTGAATAAATGAAATAACAAAACTGTTAAACCCTTGTTAAATTGGGAAGTGAACTTGCTTTTCTGTTGCTATGTGTATGTTGTAAAGAACTGGCATCACATGCAAGTGCAGCCTACAGAAAGGCTAAAGGCTTAATTACTCTACAATTGATATATAGCAAGCATTTGGATGTATGCAAACGCGTTATAATTTGTTCTTGAGACACACGCACCTTATTTGCCCACCAATGTCTTCTTTTAAACTCATTTAAGGCAACGATTTTGGCATTCGATTTAGTCAATCTGTCTTAACTGTTTGCGACTGTGTATTAAACTGTAACAAAACGAATGAGAATGTTAAACTTATTTCATGATTTAGAAGAAAAGAAAAATGCTTTACAAAACCTTACACTTGACTTAGGTAGGGAAACCCGTGCAGGCTGATTCCGGAAAATTATTTAGTCTGGACATCATGCAGTCACCAGTTTGTTTTCCCAATAAAGTCGCCTTGAATAGCGTCCCAAATTACACGATTGCGAAAATCACAGGCTACCAAAAATATTGATTAGTCTGCGCCAACCACACAACCACACATTTAGGCTATGACAGGAAATCACCGTATTAACAGTTTACCCTATTAGTTTATCTCGTGTTAAGAGCGAGATTTTAACGAGATTTTGGTATTCGATTCAGACTGGAAAACAAATGCAAATTCAGTGATACATGTGAGAGCAGACAAAGTGAACATTAAGCTTTTTTCGTGAGATTTTTAGATTTTAGAAAGAAATAAAATCGGAAAATTGTTTCTTGACTGATGAAGACACTTATCAACGACTTGGCTGTAAAAGTTAATCCTTTCCTAAACAACAAATTTTCGACTGTCCCAAATTGAAAGAGTTTGCAGACGACATTTCAAAATGTGATGAAACTGGAAAATAATCTTCTGATAGGGCAGAAAACATTGTGGGAAAAGGAGAAATTGCTCATTAATGTTTTCTAAAGTAGTCTGCAAAAAAGTTGTCAAACGTCTTTATTGTTTGGGAAAGGGTATAGCGAGCCTTGTATCCATGCGAGGTAATAACGGCAGATCTGTTCCGGAAATAACGGGACTTCGTGCGAGAACTAAACCCCCGATAATTATGGGCGAAATCTGGAAGTCTGGAGAAAATGCTCAACGAGAGGGTCCTATATGTTCACCAGATACGTTAAATTGTCCTGTGGTTAAAGTGTTTAGCATTGCGCCATAGTATGTATGTAGAATAGTATGTTGGTATTTAATCTCCCTCCATTATTCTTAACCTGGACTAATATGCCTTAGTTTTCTTTTGCAACAACAATCACATAGGATCAATATTGTTTTTTCGTCTGCCGTTCCAAATTTATATGGGTATAATGTTAAATCTCATTACGTCTTAACCCTTTACCAAACGCCACATTTTCGACTGTCTCATATTGAAAGAGTTTGCGGAAGACATTTCAAAATGTGATGAAATTGAACAACACTCTTCTGATATGGTAGAAAACATTGTGGGAAAAGGAGAAATTGCTTGTTAAGAAAAATTTCTCCTTTTCCATCAGTGTTTTGTAGAATCGTCTGCAAGAAAGTGGTAAAATGTCGTTATTGTTTGGTAACGAGTTAAAGGCGTACTAGTGTCATTAACCAAATTTTGATTACTTTCACATGGCCTCGTCAAAAAAGGTTTATGGTTTGTACTTTATACATGTATAGTTTTTGCGACTTTGTCATAGCAATCGAAAGCCAAGTTCAAAGCTAGAAAACAGAATATCTCGAATATCGAAGCGATTGAACAACAGGAAGGCTAGTACCTGTCTCGGGTACACGGGTATCTTCAACATACGTAATATTGATGTTGCAAACGGTTTAACACCGTTCTAACAATTTTCAATTTATATCGCGGGGGACAACCTACTTGACCATTTTCAAGAGAATCTAAACAAGTAAAGCCCCCTTCCTGCCTTTAATTTACTTCTACTTGTGAATGTTTCTGAGCGGTTATTCTATCACTATAACCAGATATGTCGTGATGGGTGTGTATGGATGTTATTATTGCATTTGTTTTATTCGATGCATGATCAAGTGTGGACTCGAACTTTAGAACAATCAAACCAAGAGACGAATATCCTATCACTGATACACCATGGCATAAGCCCGTCCTCAATTATACATTTTCATGGTTGGTGAGCTGTTCTTCACGGGGATAAGTCGACTACTTTGTCAAGATAAAGTATCATTGCATGAACTCCTCAAAATCTCCAAAAAGGTTTTCATGAAAACGGGGGATCTGTCATGAACAGAGAATGTGTCTACAATATTTAGCCTAAGTCAGTTTTAACGTCACGCACATTAGTTGTAAATCTTCTCGAATAGTAGAAATAGGCTTAACCGATCGGATCACATATTAATAAGTAGTTCAATGTTATGAACAGAGACGGTGTCTAAATAGTCAGTTTTAACCCTAATAATGCTGGATAATTTTGTAAAAAATAAACTTTGTTGTCGTCTGCTTTCCAAAACCCTTAACATCTGTTTAATTTTGATGCGGAAAGGTTTTAAGAGAATAAAGCAGGTTAGATAACAGGCCCGCAAATAATTAAATTGGCGTCTGGCCTGTCGCCAATTAACTTGGCGGCTGGCCTGGATCAAACCTGTGTTCATGAACATGAAGTCTGTTCCATCACAATAAGGGTTAACCTCACGCACATTAGTTGTAAATACTCTCGGATAGTAGAATTAGGCTTATTTGAACAGATCACAAGTTTATAAGTGGTTTAACGTAATATCCATTGCAGGAAAAAAGAAAGGAGCGGAAAGCACGGCGGCCAATTTTGTTTACATGGGGTTTGACGCCGAATCAACACGATTTCAGTTATTCTGCATGTTTCCAGGATTTCACCAGTACTTGGCAGAAGTCGGCAGTGTCTTGTCTATGGACACTTTGACAAAAACTTCGAGTGACCCAGAAGCGGAATGAACCTTGTTCATCCGTAACACAAGTCCTACACCTTATTCACTTGGACACACTGGAACCTCACGATTGCCGGTGGCCAGTAAAGCAGGGATTGTTTCACAGGCGTACATACGGGTGGTTGCGGTTTTGAGACCATTGCCAGGTTTATGCAAGTGGGTGGTTGCGGTTTCGAGACCATTGCCAGGTTATACAAAACAAACGGAACAATGGTATAGTCCTGTAGTAATGGCCTTTCTCCATGGAACTCTGGGTAATATTGATAGCACTATGAGTTAACAAGGCCAGTATAGAGTTACTAAACGACTCGAGGAAACTGTTTTATCGTCAGTCAAAATCGATATGCATGGGGATTATTTAAAAAAGAAGAGCGCAATCGGAAGAATGTTACACATCGTCTGAGACGTATCGAGGAGACGGTTTCCAAGACTTGTTATTCTTATACCATTCTTTCCACATGGTTGCAATATGAGGGACGGCTGTTTTTAACAATGCTTATTGCAAAAAATGATTTTCATTATTACTCCCTTTTTAAAAAAACGAAAAGGTAACTGATGCACTAACTTAATGGGAATGATCCTTACACCACGAATGGTGTGTGTTTCAATACTTTCAGAAACAATTTACAAATCTGATGTACCAAATACTTGACCCCAAGAAGATTTTGGCGAATCGATTCCTTGTGGTTTTGGTGTGCCTGGACTTTGAGTTATTGTTTTATGCGTTAAAACCACATGAATATTTGATGTCGCGTGTAGTTAAATCGATAGTGTTATCGTAAGTATTTGTCGCGTCCTGATTGATTCCAGATGCGCTTTAGAACTGATACTAGCGTGGTCACAATCGCATTGATGACATCGAGGACGAATCTAGTAAAATGCACAGGCTTTCAAGTCAGCTATCTATTGTGTCTTGATAATGTTTTTTCTTAGAAAGATGACTGTTAACCTGTATCGAGCTAAACATTCTTTCAAAATATAATGAAGAGATTCTGTTTCTGGACTAGATGCGTAAGCGTCCTAGTCCATTGGACCCGTACATAGTGTTCTTCGAGGCATACTAGTTTCTCGATAAAAAAAAAGTACACAAACGACTTTTTACTTATTTATTCATACATATAAGATTAAGTTCTGTGCGGACTAACACCTTCGTAGAGTAAAATGTACTCATCTGTTGTTATCATTTTATTCACTGCTAAAATAGTTTGATGTTAATATGTTCCAATGGATATCGCCAACCTACTGAGAGGTTTCTCCCTTTGGCATTACCAATGTCAAGATAATCATATGTACTCCTGGATACAGTTAACAACTTGCAACCAACGGATGAAATGAAGAACACGACTTAACTATCTCTTTAAGTGCAGCGTGGGTTTGAAGACAAGTTGGTTCTGTGTGTTATTCAATGGAACTGCATACGCCTTCTCACTAGTTTGTATTGCGATGCATTTGTCACAGAAGCAGTTTTCTTCTGTATAAGAATGAGCATGAATTCCTTTATCATATACCGATATTGTAGATGTCCCTGAGTTTTGGTAAAATGTGGTTTGCTGGGAATTGTGTTGAATAAAACACTTCTTTCTGTATTGATGGACACCTCCGCAACAGTTTTTCAGTCATATAGCTGTGCCATGTTTGTTACTGGTTGAAGAAGACTTATCCGAATCTGAATTGTTAATAAGGGCAATAGCCAAATAGCCGATACTGGTTCCCAATCCCTGTGCCACCTCACTTTCTTAGTAAAGGGTCAAAGAGCTTGGGACCAGCTAGATTTACACGTGACTAGTCCTTGTTGAAGATTGAATAGCTGATACTGGTTCCCAATCTGCTTTACTCGTTACTTACTTAATGAAGGTACACAGAGCAGGGTACCAGGTAGATTAACACATGACCAAGCCTTGGTGTAGATTGAATAGCCGATACTGGTTAACACCGGAATCGCTGTCTGTTGACTTTAACTCAAGTCCCAAGTTTTATTGTTTGCTCTGCTCATAGGGCGCTATTGTGAATGATCAGTTAGAGTGAAAACGAGGCCGCGTTGTACGAAAATAAGGCTGTTATCTGGGAAAACGAGGTGGAGATATTCCCGACATCTAGACTGTATGCTGAGATTTCCAGGCATATTTTCTATCATTTCTAATCGATTTACTAATTGATTTATTAAAAAGATGCTATGACATTAAAATCGTGTCGGTTTCATCGAGAATTAACATAAGCTAAAATAAAAGTTGGCATATGTGTCATTGGATATGACTTAGCGCTGTATATTGTAAAAGCCAAGCTGCAGAAACACAATCACGTTTTGTTTCCGCATACATTATTTCTACCTTAAGACAAACAGTATTTCTAAATAGACTCTGACAGGAATTTAAAGCAGAATCAATTGGAATTCCTTTCTTTCAGAAACCCCACTTAATTAGGATTAAAGTATACTATTCGTGCACAGGTATTTTCGCATCAGCACTATCGAACCCATAGACAGCCTTCACTTATTTACATGCGCTTTCATTACGAAGAGAAGATTGAATAACTTTTAATCTTAAATCATTAAGCTTTAAAGGAACGCTGGTCAAGCCTGGTTGTTGTACGGCCCATAGTTGTACATGTCGGGGTCATTACCGACGGTATTATGTAATATTATTTTAAAGGAACAGAGGAAATAAACCACTTAAAGACAGAATTCCGTCCAACAATGAAACACACTGTTGTCCACATACCAGTTGCGTTGTCTATTCTAATATCCGTATGTTCTATTTAATAATGCATTCTGTTCTATAATTTGCATAAACGTTCCAAGAACAATAACATTTCCGAGTTCACCAAAAGTGATCGATTTTACTGTGTTCATGGATCAAGTAGAACCGGTGTGTCCACATGAAACTTGAACAGTCTGATCGTTTCTAGTTGTCAGGCGTGTATACAAACGTAGAAAGATATATCTTTTCGGCAATGGAGACGAACATAAGAAATATATATTGTAACAACAACAGTTCACACAAATGAAACAATGTTGATTAACCATGAATTAACTAATATCAAGGATATCACAAAATGCTTTGTTTCAGACAAAGCACGGGCGTACTCTCTCATAGTTAAAGGACAATCAACTTATATAGAGCTTGTCATCGTAAATTGTTTGCATTGATCAAAGATCCCAGCCTGATAACCGGTTTTGTTTCCTAGGGACGAGTCAGACAACGGAGACCGGCCAACGACTTCATTGCACTAATGGTATTGGTTCACTGTTCGGTGTCCCATCTTTGTAGTGTAACATTCGCGGAAAATATATGCAAATTTGGGAACCTAATGCATTCTTTCAGAGACCATGCAGGTATATAAATACGTGTAGAAAGCACAGCCGATCAGTGGACTACAGTTTTTTTTTCACTGATCGGATGATAACCGACTTTGCTTCCTGTAAACGAGACAGGCATCAAGTACCTGCCTATGACTTCGTTGCACTTTTCGGAGTCCCTCCTTTGTAGTGTAACATACGCAGAAGGTTTATGCCAATTTAGGAACGTAATGAATTCTTATAAAATATATAGCATGGGGGTAATACATATAAATAGACAGCACAAACGATTAGCGGACGAAACCTTTTTTAACTGATCGGATGTGATTGTGTCTTTGACTGGTTAGTTTGCTCGGTTCGTTACAGTATCATTCAAAAGTTCGCATCTTGGCGGATTAAAAGTGCAGTCAACAAACATATTCAGCATTGTTCTCTACTTATTCACTCGTGAACTATCCATACGCAGTCCTTAAATACTAAAGTAACCAGGGTATCGCCATCTTATTTTGTTTTCCTATCAACGTATTGCAACGAAATAAAATAGTCAGTGCAGTTAACCGCCATCTTCCGTTCATCTTCTAGAGAAAGAAGTCCTGAAATAGTCAACAAAGCAAATGTTTCTAGGTCACTGATAACATTTCCTTAATATCAAAATCAGCCACAAAGGTTTCTAGGTCACTGATAACATTTCCTTAATATCAAAATCAGCCACAAAGGTTTCCTCGTGTATCAATGGGCTAATGCTTAGCATACAATAAAGCAATCTAATTCTTCTCTCATTATTTCAAAACTACTCAATGGTTGTCAAACAGCAAACTCACACCATATGTAGGTTGAAAAGATGGCTTTTTTTATAATAATGTGGTAGACTTGCTTAAACTAAAGCAACGACCTTTCAACACTCGGGAAAACATACTTTTCTTATAATCACAGGTCATAGGGCGACAGGTGTGCAAAGGTAGAGCGTTGGCCTTTTGTACCAAGGGTACCGAGTTCAAATCCCCGTCAGGCGAGGTGACAATTGCCTGGACTAACCCATGATTCGACGCGAGTACTGGTGCAGTACCCAGAAAGCAGTCATCGAGTGTGGATCTAATAAACTTCAAACTTCCGACACAATCGATGTAAAATAAATAAGTTCAAATTCGTTACCACAGGTTTGAGCTATGACAATGGTATTGGTAGACGTGGTTCTATTTCCATTAATAGTTATTTAAAGAGACAATTTATTTTTTCGTTCTCAAAACGAATGTTCTGTTTGAAAACGACCTTTGATATAGTCTATTATGATCCGTCTCTAAGCGTGCTTTTATTGATTAGAAATTAGTACATTTTAATGTTCTCTGTTGATTTGTGTAATTAGTTTGCTTTAAATACTCATAATGACCGCGAATTGGTTGCTGAAAGGCTATTTTTGTCATTGTTATTGTATGATTACCCTTAAATAGAGCGATTCGACATCGTTTTGACACGAAGATAATTCTCTTGCAACATTATAGGGTTCTTAATTGTCTCTGCATTGTATTTAATATATCTTATTGGTTTTGCGATGCAAAAGTATGCACCTACTACATGTAACCACATCCTTCCAACCTTCTGTTTATGTATAGCTAATCAAAGCATAACATAGCATAGTTGCATAGTTGCATAATTCAAAGACTTACAGAGACTTGCCTCCTTTTCATATACATAATAAACATGCTCTTTCCCACTTGATCCCTACACGTATCATTTTGAATTGCAAAATCGGTATGCTTGTTTTTGAATGAGAGATTATACGGTTATCCATTACCTGACTTATGGGTTATCGATGGTTCAGATCAACTAAACCACTCCTTCCTGTGAAGTCAACCTTGTAATATTGCTCAAGTGTTTAAAACCCATGAATGGAGAAAATGGCCTCAACACTATTGATGCGATGAAAAGTAGAACACTAAGGTGGAAAAGAACCTCCTGAGTTGAGAATATCATACGATAGATGTGTTACATTTGATTACATTTACATGTTATTTATGTTTTTGTTCTCACGAAGGGTTTCCACGGCGACAAGCGTCTCTATTAGTTGGTAAAATGTCCATTGACATTGTGGTTCATCAGAAATAAAAACAAACTCTATCTAATTCATCTTGCTGTAATTTACAGATACCGTGATTGTACTATGATAGGTCGAGTGTGATAATCACTTGGCCGTCATATATATGGCTTTGCTGTAATTTACAGATACCGTGATTGTACTATGATAGGTCGAGTGTGATAATCACTTGGCCTTCATATATATGGCTTTGCTGTAATTTACAGATACCGTGATTGTACTATGATAGGTCGAGTGTGATAATCACTTGGTCTTCATATATATGGCTTTGCTGTAATTTACAGATACCGTGATTGTACTATGATAGGTCGAGTGTGATGATCACTTGGTCTTCATATATATGGTTTTGCTGTTATTTACAGATACCGTGATTGTACTATGATAGGTCGAGTGTGATAATCACTTGGTCTTCATATATATGGTTTTGCTGTAATTTACAGATACCGTGATTGTACTATGATAGGTCGAGTGTGATAATCACTTGGTCTTCATATAAATGGCTTTGCTGTAATTTACAGATACCGTGATTGTACTATGATAGGTCGAGTGTGATAATCACTTGGTCTTCATATATATGGTTTTGTTGTAATGCTAAACTACCGTATCTTCTTCATCAATATTACGGAGGTTCGACTTTAGTGTGATTCACTTGCGATTATTGTATGGTGTTGAGGAACATACTTAGAGAGGTTCTAATGAGAACCTGTTAATGGTAACGAAAACAGCTATCGATCATAAAGAGTTTCCATTGTGGAAAACCTACCGAGCCAAACTCCTAAAATATCTCTCCTTGCTACGCTGCATTTATCACTGTAACCACAAGCTATCCACCCAGATTTGGATGGAATTTTAACTATTGTTTTCTTCAGATTTTAAAGAATATAGTAGTTAAAGTAGTGGTTATGTCTTTTTGTGTTGATTTCTGACCAATCATATTAAGATTATTCCGTTTTCTTTACAAATAAAGCACATATGGTTGGTTGGCTTGGATGTCGCCGCCATCCTTAAATGTGATTTCTTTTCTAAGCAAATCGTCATGTGACATTTGTGGTGGCAGTGATCGACCCCACTATAAAGGGAGATCACTGTGAGGAGATGGCTACCATATATGTACAAGAACAGATGGTAGTTTTTTCGGTTACAAACCTGATCTCTTACACAGGCCTGAAGCTACCTGTACGAAGCGTGAACACCTGTGTGCGAATTGTCTCTAGACAGTGATAATCCAAGGTCTACATTGAACATCTCGTATGAAATTTCATGATTTTTCCTCCTGAAGTTTAGAGTCCGTGTCCGTGTTCGAAACACATTGACATTGTATAAGCCGGAATATCGGATGTAAACCGTTCCAAGGAGGACACCAACCCAGACCTACCTAGTCGTTCGTACACTTGATAAATGGAATAGCTACGCACTTGAGTACCGTTTTAGCAAACAACTTAGGGGAAATATCTGCGTAAGTCAACTTTGTTAACACGAATAGAATTTTAATTTGCAATGTGACACGTCATTGGAAGCGTCTCGGAGAGACGATTTCAATGAAATGTTACTTTGCAATATTGCCTAGCCAAATATTGGAAAAAGACGGACTATTGTTTTGAAATTACGCAAATCTTTAGCGTTAAACGTTCAGTAACACGGTACTCTGTCCCTTGTTCATACTCATTTAGTCTGAGATCAATTCTAACAAATAAATGCGGCTATTCTCTTTGTTGGTTTTGAACGATTTTCGAACACTTTTTGAATATGATGCAATGTTCCTTGAAACAATAGTGAAACCCTATACTCCTATCAGAGATCATTGGTGCGTGTGTCATGCAGGAAATAAGCCAATGTTGCCATTGTTATAGAGTCTGTGGTGTGACTCAACCATGAGATTCAACCCACAAGTTACTACACACGCTGCGAACACCTTTTCCTTTCACCATCGCAGTTTTTGGGAAAACAGAAAATAGCATATGTTGTTTACTTTTTATCATCATCAATGTTATATTTTGATTTAAGACACTCTCAGTTTGGCATTTCGTTCATACCTATTGTAAATCATTATTGTTAAGCTTTTATCATCATAGTATAAATGTTGCTTAAAGAATATCTTGATGAACTCTCAGTTTAAGCACTAGGATCGGCAATTCATTCTTGCTGACTAGTTTGATAGCTTTACTCGACACATTCCCACAAAGGAAACAGTACGAGTTTGCAACTATACTGACTTAACCCTTTACCAAACGTCACATTTTCGACTGTCCAAAATTGAAAGAGTTTGCAGATCACATTTCCTAATGTGATCCAATTGGCAACTAATCTTTTGATAGAGTAGAAAAGATTGGGGGAAAAGGAGAAATTGCTCGTCAGAGCATTTTCTCCTTTTCCCACAATGTTTTCCATATTCGTCTGTAACGAAGTGGTATGTGTTGTAGACGCAATCATAATAGTCCAGTCATCCTATAAAAAAATGGACTCAACCGTCAACTAATTGCAACAGAAACGAAACCTCTTTTAAAGTTATTATGAATGTATAAGAGATGACAGAAAAAAAGTCCTCCAAAATCCCTTCAGGGGAAATTGGTTAAAAACTCGTTTTATTATTGCTACTTTCAGGCCTTATGGAAAAAATCGCATATTTGTATTTATCTACCAAAATGGAACAAAACCCCAACAATTCACACAAAAATGATGTTTTTATAAGTGGTTACTCTATCTACATGTTTTTATATCATTCACATCAGTTTGCCTTCTAGAATTGATTTATTCCTATAAATACTGTAAATTGAAAGGGGTCAACTTACCCCACCCACCCATTAAAACTAAAGATTTTTTTTTCATGTCAATGCATTCCTATATGCTAGAATTCGATATTATCTGGCAAAGCTTGTTCTCTAAAACTTAATTCAAAGACAAAACACACCTTTTTGTATTAGATGACTTATATGTAAAGACAAGCTCTTAAATAAGGTACCGAAATCCATATAGACCCCTATGCCTATATAAGAAAAACGAAATATATGACACAAGCAATACAATATTCGTGTGGTATTTTTTGACGTTTTGCATTTGTTTTGTGAACTTAAAAAACAATAAATGAAATAAAGGAAGAAACATATTGGGAAAAGCAGCAAAAGTAGTACTATTCTATTGCCCCTTTCTCACTATGTGCCAGCTTTTCAAAATTCAGTGTACACTCATGGAATTACACATGGAGTACACTATGCGTTAAGAAATAAGGGCACGCCTAAATTAAATATTGAGGTATCTTTAATTTCGTTTAAAACACATACCAGATATTCAATCAAAATCAATATCAAAATCAAGATCGGGTATGACCTCCACATGCAGAAATACATGCACGACATCAAGGGGGGGGGGGCATTTCTCCTGAAGTGCTGCACCAAATTCCTGAAGATTGGCTGGTATGGGGCGACGTGACTCTCCTATCAACAACATCCAATACATGCTCAATAGGAGAGTGGTCTGATTATTTCGCAGATCACTGGATTGTCAAGATACCCTGTTTCCTGACGAAGTCAACTGCAACACGAGCTCTGTGGGGTCAGAAATTATTATCCTGGAAGACAAAGTTTTGACCAATTCTATGTGCAAATGGGACAACAACAGGACGAAAAATGCCATCAATGTGTCCATTCAGGTTTCCAGGAACAAGAACAAGTTATATTATCCTACCGTAATAAACACCACCCCAGACCATGATGCTCCCCCGCTAAAAGAAATCATGCTCCAAGATAGTGGTACATTTGTATCTCTCCCCACGCCGATGCTATCAGAATCGCAGACAGAACCTTGACTCATCCGAAAAGACCACATGACGCCACCGACGTATAGGCCAACCTTAATGTTGCTAGCACATCCGTAAACTATTATATCTGTTCAGCCTTGACATGATGACACCATGAAAAGGACGCCTTGCCCGAGATTTACTGTACTGCTAGAAACTCAAAGTCCTGTCACGGTATGGATCTCCTGCTTTGGTTATGGTGCGGTTACGAAAAAGTTGCGCAAAACAATAATCCATAAAAGGCGATCTTGCTGGAATGTTGATTTCCTAAGGTGCCCATGCCCCCTCCTAATTTGAACATTACCAGTCTGGTGATGTAAAGCTGCAGGTCGTGCAATAACAATTTTTGACTTCCCAATAAACCTGGCAACATGGTTCTAGGATTCACCAGCTTGCAACATGCCTATGCATTGCCGTTTCTGAGCTTCTGAGATACTGTCATGATGGCATATTGCATTGATATGAGACTTGATTGTGTTTCATTTTTATCGTATCCAAGAACTCACGTGAGTGCACAGGCAATACATGTAATGAATACATGTTACAACATTTTATCGAATATGTTCGATTACACGGTGTCATGAGTTTGGATTTACGGATTATGAAGAGGCAGATTCTCCCTATCCTATCTAGAAAATAGTTAACAGTAATAGGGTTCCCTTATTTTTGCATCTCAATATATTTACAGACTCCCTTTTCCATTTTGTATCGTTCTTGCACAATTTCTGCATTAGCGAAGATTGCTCCCCGACATATCCCACACCCTCAGGGACGGTCAAGAAAGTATGTCTACAAGAACAAGGTTTTCGGCCACACTTTGTTTTACATGAGCATTTTAATTAAAGGCAATTTACAGTATTTGATAAGAACTGCTGTTTTGGGAAGTGAACAAACTTCCTCGAGTAAAACCACCTTTTTGGTACCTACCCCTTCACTGCATTCCTTTTGTACACAATCCTTTCGAGAAGGAAAATTTGAACATATATTAAATGAAAATATTGCAGGTTTGCAAATGACATCATCAAAATATGTTCCACGTATATCCAGTAATATGCTCCTCCATATTTCGAAGGCAAACGTAAGAACAAATCCCTATCGTCGTGTACATATTGAACTGACTCATCTAGCTATTTATTGACACTACAGCCAACCTGGGCTTATATTTTATTTATCAAGGAAGGTTTGTCAGCTAGTTTCAATAACCCAGAAGACCCATATTGTGATGGCGGGAAACTACACAGCTCTTTCTTAAATATATCTCATTCATTGTCATGCAATATATCAACCGGAGCTTTTAAACGCAAACGCGGACCAGTTTGAGCTGCTTCTCCAATTTCTCTGAACGTTAATTGAGAGTTTGGGGTTACGGAATGGCTTTAACATATAAAACTGTATTCTGAATCGTATTTATAAACCATGTTGTTAATATTCAATTGGCCTTCTTACTTTGCATAGTCCACAATTACACAATATATACTCGTCGACCTGACCCAATGTTATCAAGTGTACAGTCCGCAACGTGGATGTCTATGTTTAGGTTGTCCGTATGATCTTTTTCAACCCTCGAATGACTGGTTTCTACATGCTGATCACTTTTATATTTCTGCATTGCAGAGTTATTATTGTAGTATGTACATACAGGAATTGACGAAAACCATTGGTTTCTCTGTGATTCTTTCAAACCATAACCACATTTTATTCTTCCTATTGTCTTAGAACTTCTAATAAGGACCTGTTCAAAAACTTGATCTGTAGAAATTATTGCCGATGCGAGATTGCTTTGACAAACTATATGGTTTCCTTCATATAAGTGAAGAAATCTGGACTCTGTAGGTAATGTTTGGCTTTAGTTTGAAGATAACATAGGAAGATAACAGAGCTCTAGACTGGGGCTGCATTTCTCTGATGGCTTGAATTTACAGTTCTCAGCAATACAATCATTTGGCTTTGATAAACGTGTGTAGTATGTCAGCCATTGTTTATATATGAAACACAACTTGGAAATGCGATTTGACAAACAAAGGGCTTCTTTTCAAGTTTGTCCTACATCTTATGAAAACTACTTCACCACATACTTCTTCAACTGGTTTTTCTTCTTGCATAAGGATTTCATAAATGTTAACTAACGTTTTATCATTTCATTGGGTTCAACCTCGCTAAAGGTTTCAGTATTTGTCTTTGGTTTGGAAGTCCAGGTCATGCTTTCAACTTCATGTATTGTGACTTCCTCTCAAAGCAATGCAGTATTAAAAGGGATTCCCATAAGTATTACATTTAAAGATTTATTCAGTAGGAAATGGCCTCAAGTTGCTCTGGAAATAACCGTGTCATTGAACATGTGAATCACCACATTTTGAGAAATTCTGATAGTCTTGTTCTTCCATTTATTGTCCAATACAACGGAAGAAGCTCAAAATGGTATGGAATCCACAATGTTAATGTGACCTTCTTGTACCTTGATAGTACTATCCATTTTTAACCTGCAAATGGAAAATAGATAAAAAGGCATGTATCATCACTTGTGCGTTGATTTTGTCTGCAGCATTCTTAATATTGGTATTATTCAGTTAACATCACTGCAAATGAAAATATTAAATTAAACACAACCACACTTGCTTTATCTTACTTTTGATCGAAGGTTGTACTTTAGCGTAATTCACCTTGATTTTCATAGTTCATACAACATATGTATTAATGATGAATAATAATTAAAAACGTTATAAGAAAAAAAAATGTGACTATAATGATATCTTTATCATACAATAGGTTATAGTAATAAATGCACCTTCAGAGTAAATTACAATCGCCACCAGATGATATTTGCCGACGATTTCTATCTCATTCACATCTTCACTCTTCATCTTTAACCTTCAATTCGATCTATTTTGCCAAAGATTAAGAAACTAAGCAAATGTAAAAATCAATTAAGCAAATCATAAATAGATTTATTTCATTATTTGCAAAAAATACTTTAAGAATTGAATAATTTTAACATGTGAACATGATCGATTTAATTGTGAGTAAGAGAAACTTGTGTTTTCGTCAAATCATTATCTACAATGGCACTAATGGGCCACCGTAGTTTAAAAAAAGAACAGCTATTCTGAGGTAAATATTTTATATTTATTTTATATATTTGTCATTGTAAGGTGCATTTTTGTCATTTTATTAATGTTTAAAGATATATTTGAGTGTGAATGGTCATAGAATCGATGTTTTGGGCGAAATTAAACAAAACAAACACTTTTTAATTACCCACAAAAACTCATTACAAAGCATTCTGCAGGCTATTTCAAAAATAATTTTTCATCTAAAATGTAATCATGAACATACAATTATGTTTTTTATAAGATAAAGGCATATATAAATGATAATAAGCTCAATTCACCCTTTCATGTGACTTTCAACAGCAAGTTGACCTCGAAATTTACCGATGACAGTTCACGCTATGTACCTTTCTATGGTGGTACCTTCGAACCATGCAAAAACTCGCATTTTTCAGAAAGTTTAAATGCATTTTTCACTATTTTCCCCTGGTGGGATTTCTGAGGACTTTTTATATGTTATAAAGGAAGTGTGCAGCTATAATAAAATCACAAATTTGTTTCTGTTGCAATTAGTTGTGGGTTGACTTACAGATTGACTGGACTATAATACCATGTTAATTATACCTATCATAGTACCCCTCCCACGAACCTGCAATCGAAACCACGCGTTATTCCAACTAGATATACTGTTTAACCCTTACCCCATATTGGATTTGAGACTGGCCAAAATTGGAAACAACTGCAGACTACAATTCTAAACATATATATTTTCTTTGTTATATTGAGTAGAAACCATTGTGGCAAAAGAAGAAATCGTTTGGACAAGAACAGTTTATTTAATTGTCTGCCGGCGTGTTTCAGTGTAAAGTATGTTATGTAAGCATACGGGCACTAATGGAGAAGGCGCGTGTCCTGCAACATCAGTACAATGCACTACATACTGGACACATCTGACGTTTTAACCCTTAGAATGCTGGGTAATTTCCTAAAGATAGATTTTTGTGTCGTCTGCTTTCCAAAACCTAAAATATCTGCTTGATTTTGATGAGGAAAGATACTCAGAGTAGCAAACAGATAAGATCACAGACCAGCCGTTAATTTACTTGGCGGTTGACCTGGATCTTACCTGTTTGCATAAGCACGTTGCAAATTAAAATCAAACTATTCTCCCGATTCTCAGGACACGTTCCTTCTACAGTAGGGTTTCCATACCTCGAATCTGTAAAAGCCTTTGATTACCAAGAAACAGTTTCTATAAATAGTCGAATTCATTCAAAAACGCCTTTAGCGTGCGCTTTCCTTTTGATACAAATCGTGTGATTTTCATGAAGAGAAGAACTAATTAAAATCAATTCGTCTGTGTTCAATCAAACGGCTTTTTCCCAATCACTAAATAACCAAAGAATTAAGAGACAGACATTATCATTGAACGTGTATAGGTCAAGCATGCGTGTTTAAACCGGGGGATCTTCAACGAATTCTCGTAAAGGGGACTTGCGAATGAGCGAGATATCACGCAATGTCGTAATAGAGTAGATGGTACGGATCAAGATATGAGAAGCCTTTCGGTCTTGTAACAACAATACAAGAACTATTTTGTTTAACTCATTATCAAACAATAACGACATTTGTCCAGTTTGTTGCAGACGACACTGGAAAACATCGTGGGAAAAGTAGAAATGGCTCTTAACGAGAGCATTTCGACTGTCCCAAATTGAAAGAGTTTGTAGACGACATTCCAAAATGTGATGAAATTGAAAAACAATCTTCTGTTCGGGCAGAACACATTGTGGGAAAGGAGAAATTGCTCGTTAAGAGCAATTTCTCCTTTTATCACAATGTTTTGCAGAGTCGTCTGCAACATATTTGCCAACTGTCGTTATTGTTTGGAAATGGGTAAAGAGGTGTACGGTAAACCTCTATACCTCACTTACTGATTCAAAAGAACACACGCAATCTTATCATGAACGCATCAAACCATGAAAAAAGGTATGGTTGATTAGCAATTTGAGGAGACCAACTTAATGTCTACCTTGTATTGATCGTTACCATTAATTTCTTTTACAACGACAATATCTGAATCATATTCGATATCATAATATCGCAAATGATAGCGTCTAAAGATATTAGAAGAGAGGTGATATTAGAAAATCGACAATTCTGTCTGAAGACAACATTGTAGAGAATTTGCCTGTCGAAGAAGAAAACGGCATCTACTTCATTTAAACCCTTAATCGATAACATCTCTCTTAGCCGCTTCTGTCGTAGAAGAAATCAATGCGAGAAATGATAACTTGTCATATTTCTTGAATGCATTTCATCATATCTTTTTTTTTTCATAGCTTTATTTTTGTTTTGTTTTATTGTTCCATCGATATGACGAGTTTCCATCAGATTTACAGAAAATAACAAACTGTTTATAGACGAAACTACAAACAAAATACGATGTAAAAAGAAAGAAGAAATCAAGACCCTGCTACTAAAACGTTCAATTCGGACCAACTACAAGTTTTGAACATCGCCAGACCCCTGGATTTTTCTAGCATTTCTGAGGCATAGGACTCACGGGATATCCGTTTTAAAGTTTTAAGATGGTTAAACTCAGTTCATTTCTCTCAACAAAGATACTGTCCTAAGGAAATTTGTATTATGTATATAACCCACTAGAATCCGTTTTAATGTTCAACTTTTTTTCGAACGAGCTTGTTATTCTTAATAGAATGCGGTCTTATTGCAAATTGAAACAGCTACACAACAAGGGTGGCGAATTGAACAGCTTTTCCAATAGCCTTTTTGGACAAGAGGATCTTTTCTGAAATTTAGTATTATTTCCATCGGTATCGAACCTTTGACTCATGTTTGATATTTTATAATGTGGACAATGTAGATTACACATATCTAACTTACATCGATTGCAAAACATTTTTTAAACTTGTAAGAATTAAAGACTCTCAATTCTGCACCCTTGGCTCATAAGACACGACTCGCGTCGAATGTTGATTAACTCATTACCAAACAATAACGACATATGACCAGAGTGTTGCAGACGACCCTGGAAAACATTGTGGGAAAAGGAGAAATTGCTCTTCATGAACAATTTCTCCTTTTCCCATGATGTTTTCTGCCCTATCAGAAAATTGTTTTTCAATTTCCTTACATTTTGAAAAGTGGTCTGCAAACTCTTTCAATTTGGGCCAGTCGAAAATTTTGTGTTTGGTAAAGGATTAGGGGAAAGTCGCAAAGCGAACTCCGCTTCTCGCAAATAGTCTGGAAGTGCTGAAGAAAATCCCCCAAAATGCTGTCTGCTGCAAACGATTTAACTAATACCATATAATCCCTAATAACCGCACCGATCGATGAATCTTGCTGTTTGGAAGAATAAATAACTCATAGTGGATTAATTTCCTTGGTAACCGATCATGTGTCACTGGCGGGGTTCACTTAAAGTCAAACGATCACGTGTCGCTGGTAACCCCTATTGCAGTGCTCAGTATCAGTAGAGGACAATGGTTCGTTCCGCAGAGCATTGGTCTCCGGACACACGGGTCGTAGTTTCGAGTCGCATGAGAAGCGGGTTCAGTCTTGCAACCTTTCATTAACCCTTTCCTAAACAATGATGACATTTGACGACTTTGTTGCAGACGACTTAAGAAAACATTGTGCGAAAAGGAGAAGTTGCTCGTGACGAGCAATTTTTCCTTTAACCACAAGGTTTTCTTCTCTTTCTGAATAATATTGTTCAATTTCATCACATTTTAAAATGTCGTCTGCAAACTCTTTCAATTTGGGACAGTCGAAAATTTGTTGTTTGGGAAAGGGTTAATTTACACTCGGTGCGAGTACTGGTTGTGTATCGAGGGATCTGCAGCAGAGTCAAATTGATTAATTTAAGTTGTAAAAAACTATTTCTCAATCGATTTATAATATATAAGTTTTAACTAAACTTAACTAAACATGTGCTCACTATAGAGTGCGTTAATGGTACCTATTCAAGGCAACGGCAGACGGCAAAACAGCAAGACCAAGATACATGTTCTTCTTAGCATCCGGAAGAAAACATGTGGCAAAAGGATTAATTTCTCAGTAGGAGCAATTCATTCTTTTGCCTCAGTGGTTTCTAACGTCTTCTGTAGCAGGCGTGTCAAAGTGAAGCTCTATGGAGAAAGAACTAACCTAGCGACGGAAACTGAAATTTCGTTTTGTCAGACAGCTATCGTTGACGTGTTTTCTAAAACACATGTTGTGAAAACTTGCAAGAAGTGATTCACCGGTCTGCTACAAATGCTACAACATATAGAATATTTACAATTTTACCATGAAGTTATTATCAATGCGTCAGTACAGTTCATGGTGGTTATTATGTCATGTAAACATAAAAATATAAATTACCCCAAAACCTACCTTCCTTTGTAATACCTAAAACCACTCTATATTCAAGATTCTTATTGACTTAAATTGTTACATTTTTTCATCATGTCAAAAATACAAATTTACATTTTGCCATAATGATAATAATATTTTAAAATATATATTATGTCATTATGAGCAAATAATCGTTTTAATCACAGTGGTTACTGAGGACATTTGCAGCAAATGTATTCCTGTGAGGTATCGAGGAGTGAATTATCATGTTTAATAGTCTCCCATACCGATATCTGTAATATCGCCCCAATATCGTCTACCCCATACAGCATACAGTATTCGTGATCGACTTACTATTCACTATACGTGACAATAACAGTGAGGCATCGTATATCGAGGAGTGAATTATCATGTTTAATAGTGTTTCATACCGATATCTGTAATATCGTCCCAATATCGCCTACCCCATACAGCATACAGTATTCGTGACCGACTTACTACTCACTATACGTGACGATTACAGTGAGGCATCGTATATCGAGGAGTGAAATCTCAAACTTAGTATCCCATACCGATATCTGTAATATCGCCTTAATATCGTCTACCCCATACAGCATACAGTATTCGTGATCGACTTACTATTCACTATACGTGACGATAACAGTGAGGCATCATATATCGAGGAGTGAATTTTCATGTTTAATAGTATCCCATACCGATATATGTATTATCGCCCCAATATCGTCTACCCCATACAGCATACAGTATTCGTGATCGACTTACTATTCACTATACGTGACGATTACAGTGAGGCATCATATATGGAGGAGTGAATTATCATATTTAATAGTCTCCCATACCGATATCTGTAATATCGTCCCAATATCGTCTACCCCATACAGCATACAGTATACGTGATTGGCTAACTATTCACTTTACGTGACGATTACAGTGAGGCATCATATATCGAGGAGTGAATTATCATATTTAATAGTATCCCATACCGATATATGTAATATCGCCTCAATATCGTCTACCCCATACAGCATACAGTATTCGTGATCGACTTACTATTCACTATACGTGACGATTACAGTGAGGCATCATATATCGAGGAGTGAATTATCATATTTAATAGTCTCCCATTCCGATATGTAATATCGCCCCAATATCGTCTACCCCCTAGCATACAGTATACGTGATTGACTTACTATTCACTATACGTGACGATTACAGTGAGGCATCATATATCGAGGAGTGAATTCTCAAACTTACTCTCCCAAACCGATATCTGTAATATCGCCCAAATATCGTCTACCCCATCCAGCATGCAGTATTCGTGATCGACTAACTACTGACTATACGTGACGATAACAGTGAGGCATCATATATCGAGGAGTGAATTATCATATTTGATAGTATCCCATTCCGATATATGTAATATCGCCCCAATATCTTCTTCCCCCTAGCATACAGTATACGTGATTGACTTACTACTCACTTTACGTGACGATTACAGTGAGGCATCATATATCGAGGAGTGAATTCTCAAACTTAGTATCCCATACCGATATATGTAATATCGCCTCAATATCGTCTACCCCCTAGCATACAGTATTCGTGATCGACTTACTATTCACTATACGTGACGATAACAGTGAGGCATCATATATCGAGGAGTGAATTATCATATTTAATAGTATCCCATACCGATATATGTAATATCGCCTCAATATCTTCTACCCCCTAGCATACAGTATTCGTGATCGACTAACTACTCACTATACGTGACGATTACAGTGAGGCATCATATATCGAGGAGTGAATTATCATATTTAATAGTCTCCCATACCGATATATGTAATATCGCCCCAATATCGTCTACCCCATACAGCATGCAGTATACGTGATTGACTTACTATTCACTATACGTGACGATAACAGTGAGGCATCATATATCGAGGAGTGAATTATCATATTTAATAGTCTCCCATTCCGATATATGTAATATCGCCCCAATATCTTCTTCCCCCTAGCATACAGTATACGTGATTGACTTACTATTCACTTTACGTGACGATTACAGTGAGGCATCATATATCGAGGAGTGAATTATCATATTTAATAGTCTCCCATACCGATATATGTAATATCGCCCCAATATCTTCTTCCCCCTAGCATACAGTATACGTGATTGACTTACTACTCACTTTACGTGACGATTACAGTGAGGCATCATATATCGAGGAGTGAATTCTCAAACTTAGTATCCCATACCGATATATGTAATATCGCCTCAATATCGTCTACCCCCTAGCATGCAGTATACGTGATTGACTTACTATTCACTATACGTGACGATAACAGTGATGCATCATATATCGAGGAGTGAATTCTCAAACTTAGTATCCCATACCGATATATGTAATATCGCCTCAATATCGTCTACCCCCTAGCATGCAGTATACGTGATTGACTTACTATTCACTATACGTGACGATAACAGTGAGGCATCATATATCGAGGAGTGAATTATCATATTTAATAGTCTCCCATACCGATATCTGTAATATCGCCCCAATATCTTCTTCCCCCTAGCATGCAGTATACGTGATTGACTTACTACTCACTATACGTGACGATTACAGTGAGGCATCATATATCGAGGAGTGAATTATCATATTTAATAGTCTCCCATACCGATATATGTAATATCGCCCCAATATCTTCTTCCCCCTAGCATACAGTATACGTGATTGACTTACTATTCACTATACGTGACGATTACAGTGAGGCATTAAATATCGAGGAGTGAATTATCATATTTAATAGTCTCCCATACCGATATATGTAATATCGCCCCAATATCGTCTACCCCATACAGCATACAGTATACGTGATCGACTTACTACTCACTATACGTGATGATTACAGTGAGGCATCATATATCGAGGAGTGAATTATCATATTTAATAGTATCCCATACCGATATCTGTAATATCGCCCCAATATCGTCTACCCCATACAGCATACAGTATACGTGATTGACTTACTATTCACTATACGTGACGATTACAGTGAGGCATCATATATCGAGGAGTGAATTATCATATTTAATAGTATCCCATACCGATATCTGTAATATCGCCCCAATATCGTCTACCCCATACAGCATACAGTATTCGTGATCGACTTACTATTCACTATACGTGACGATTACAGTGAGGCATCATATATCGAGGAGTGAATTCTCAAACTTAGTATCCCATTCCGATATATGTAATATCGCCCCAATATCGTCTACCCCATACAGCATACAGTATACGTGATTGACTTACTATTCACTATACGTGACGATTACAGTGAGGCATCATATATCGAGGAGTGAATTCTCAAACTTACTCTCCCAAACCGATATCTGTAATATCGCCCCAATATCGTCTACCCCATACAGCATACAGTATTCGTGACCGACTTACTACTCACTATACGTGACGATTACAGTGAGGCATCGTATATCGAGGAGTGAAATCTCAAACTTAGTATCCCATACCGATATCTGTAATATCGCCCCAATATCTGTAATATCGCCCCAATATCGTCTACCCCATACAGCATACAGTATACGTGATTGACTTTCTATTCACTTTACGTGACGATAACAGCGCTCCACGCTAGCGAAACGTCGCTTTTTATCCGACCAATTCCATCGGCTGGTCTTACCTTCGCTCTCCTGCGAGTGCATTGGAATTCCGTGCGATACGTCTGTGTCTGTCTAGTAAGCCGGCGTGTGCTATTCTGTCAACTGTAATACCGGGAGAATCACATGCACTATCACACCGTACCATCAAACCGTTATGAACGTATTGGTTATAGCACTATAGGCATTGTCGTGGAAAAGGTGTAGATAATTTTTCTACGAGGAATTGTTTGTTATTTTTTGTGTAAGAAGTTCGCAATTTTGGATATATTTAGTTGGTGAGAGCGACATCACTTTTGATCTGGTTTGGACATATCGACGAGTACAGGTAAGCACAGTGTTCAATGGATAAAGCGCATCCTTTTCCAGCACGTTGTTAGATATGAAGTTTTGCTATTGTTTTAACCAATATGTTTTTTTTTTCTTCTTTAATTGTAAAGAGGCCTGTTTATTTTGGGAAATTGAATCGAGGAAACTGTTGAATTGGGAAACCAAAAAGTTAGTGTTACCTTGAAAATTTTGGGACGACTGCATGATTTGAATGAAATTTCCAATCGAAAGGTGCCTTTAATGGGCCCCTGTTGTACAAGGCGAAAAAATCCCGACTAGATACTTGAAATAACGAGAAAATCTCAAATCTGCAATTTACAATTTCGCCACCATGGTTTCTAACAAACATCATGAGCTATTTATTTTTTTTAATGGTTTTTGTATTGTCTTCTTTGTCAATATCTCGGGGAACTTGATAAAGCAACGACAAAATGGGACTTCCACTCTTTTGTAGCAAACGAAATAACACATTGTTTAACGACCCCCTCATAACTATACAAATATTTTCAAGATAATATCGATTTTCTTTCGCTTGAATCATTTATGAAAGTGATTTCACGATCATATTTCATTAATACCACCGCATAACACACACATTCCAATATGAAAACAGATTATAGACCAAGCAACACATCACAACATGTGCATTAAATACCTGAGTACTGGTTTACTAAACAACGTAAGGAAAATATTTGCATGGGTCAAAACTGATAAATATGGGTCGTATCTCAAATGAAAACACATAATATGCATGTGACTCGTCATTGGAAGCTTCTCGGAGAGACGATTTCAATGATTGTTTACTTTGCAATATTGCTTAAAATCAACACTGGAATAAGAGGGAATGCTCTTTTTAATTTACGCAAAGATTTAGCAAAAAATGTTCTTCAAAGCTGTAGCCTGTCCCTCGCTCAGCCCGTAGAGGTAATTCTGGCTGATCAGGGGTATTACCTTTAGGTCTATCAAACTTTGTCCCTGTCCCAGACAAAGGCCTTCAAAACCCCTAAAGATTTGTTTAATTGTGTAGAGGAAAAATACTTAGAACAACAAACATGCTAGATCACAGGCCAGGCGCCAATTTTGGCGTCTGGTCTGGATCTAACATGTTTGCATAGGCATGAAGTCGGTTCCGGCACTATAAGGGTTAAACATGTTATCTACTATATATGCATTGCTTCAGAAGGGACAGAGATAAGAACTTTATGTTTAAATCATTATTCTTTGTCCAAATATAGTGTCGTCCATTTTCAACAAATGCTGACTCACAAGACAAATATTTACGCAGGTACTATAGGTCATCACTCCCCTTTCTTGTATCAATGCGTGTGTAGTTTATAATACTTTCTTTTAGTGGAACCCTTAGGTTTAAAGCATACAGGCGCTCAGAAAAACTGCAAAACTGGGTAAAATGAGTTATAAATTATGATAGAATAGGTTGAAACATAGCGAAAACCACATGATCATGCCAATATAACGCATGTACTTTTTATTTTCTTTTTTTTCAAAGTGTTTTTTTCACAAATGTTATACCCACCAGTTTAACATCATTGTTTACATTCGAGCAACATCTAAAATAGCAAGAAGCACTCGGATTAACGAGTGGCGATCAACTGGTTAGAAAAATCACGTTAAACACTGTCATCTATTCAATAACAACAACGTGAACAATCAAAATGGATATTTTTTTCGAATTTTGTTGGTTCCAAACGTTTTTCGGCTGACCTCGTTTTATCGCTAATTGTAAACAGACCATATCGTATTCACTCTTTTAAAAACATCATGTGGACGTGTTACTGTCTCAATTCTTCTATAAAAGGTATTTCAAAATACTTTCAAGTTAATTGTCAAGTGTTCTAGTATTTCACAATTTAAGTGTAACTGCGCACAAGTATGACTTTAAATAAAGCAAGTACCAAGTCATATACAAATTCACATCGCGCAAAAAACGACTTTCCCTGAGCCTGAGATGCTACATCAATGATGGTTTGTCTAGCGCGCAAAAACGCATTTTATGTTGTTGTTTTTATTTTCCGAAGATTGATTTGATTCCGGTTAACATATCTAAGGATTTCACATGTTTACAAATTAACATGACACGTTATTTGACTCCACCTGCCTTACAAGACTTTAGAAACCAAATGCGACAAAAGTATACTTTGCTTCTTACGAGCAATTTATCCTCTTGTCACAATGGTGTTTGCCAAATATGATGCAGAAAATTCATTTGTTTTGTTTGCCTAAATGGCCACCTGATTCTGATTTTAAGCTGGATCAGTTACGAATAACAATAACCCGCTAGAGAATCAGGAAACATACTTTCAAAGAAATGACATGAAAAATGAAGAACTTGCTTAACTTTGAATGGTATTAAATCATTTGTATTTTTTCTCAAGAATATTGTCTCAATGCAACGACCACATGAGATGCCAATCTCTGAATCTTTCACTGAATGACCAGTTTAAAAAATTGCTTAACTATTATAATGCTGATTTTTCTAAAGATATATTTTTCGGGTCGTCTCCTTTCAAAGACCTTAATTATCTGCTTAATTCTTATGAGGAAAGATTCTCAGAGTAGCAAACAGGTAAGATCACAGGCCAGCCGCCAATTTAATTGGCGGCTGGCCTGGATCTTACCTGTTTGCATAGGCATGATGGCGGTTCCAGAACTATAAGGGTTAACTCAAGGACAACAATGAATTGTCTTTCGAAGGAAACGTCAGAAAGAATTTGTAATTAAAAAAAAGACGATTTGGTCCTTCTCAGCAAGTTATCGTTTAGGAGATACCTGTATTGCTTACATGGCAAAATTACAGATGTTATATTTCTCTGCAAACAATTTTCACAGGTGACATTTAAAACCTTAGAGACGCACATAATGTTTGACGTCATATCACCAATATGGGTTTTAACAAAGAAACAACAGGTTGAATTGAAAAACACGTGTTATGATTAGACTCTCTATGTATTGCTATATCTACTCCTTATAATGCTGGGTAATTTTTAATAAATATATTTTCGTGTCGTCTGCTTTCTTAAGATTTTGGTTTCGCCTGCTTTCTTAAACCTTGAATATCTAGCAAAAAGGTAAGGTCACAGGCCAGCCACCAATTAAATTGGCGGCTGGCCTGGATTTTGCCTGTTTGCATAAGTATGAAGTCGGTTCCAGCAATATAATGGATAACAAATGTATAATGTATAGGTCGAACAAAGTGTGTGGCCGAGTTAAAAAAATTAAACAGGTGATATAGGCTTAATGCAACGGCATGTAGATAACCACAGATATCAAAAGAGGATAAAAGAAGACGGAATCATTGAAAAGAAGGCTAAGTGAGTTAGTTTCGAATTCGTAAATGTTTGCCATAACGTTCTGTTTGAAACAGAACATAACAGATCATATTGTGTGTGTTCTTTTCTCAGATGTGGTACCGTTCGATTGAAACATAAACATCGCACAAGAGCGCGATTGACCTATAGTTTGAAAAAAGGTTATTGACATAATACTTTACCCAGGGTTCTTGACATTTCAAAATGTTTACTTCGAGTACCATGCATGTTTCGTATTAACAGTTTTGTAATACACATGAGGTCATAGACCACAACTCGAATATCTCTGGACCAAATAGTCGTATCTATATTACACGTATAGAAGGGAAACGAGCTTTCTTTTTATTTACTTGCTCATTTAACAAAGCGATAGCCACGCTAATAGGTATCTAAATGCGATAATTGAAGACTAAAATGCCATGTCATTCCTCCATTTTAACCCTTAAATGCTGGGTAGTTTTCTAACCATATACTTTTGTGTCGTCTCCTTTTAAAACCTTAAATATCCGCTTAATCTTGATGAAGAAAGATAATCAGATTAGCAAACAGATGAGATCACTGGCCAGCCGCCAAATAACTTGGCAGCTGACCTTGATCCAAATGCCAAATTACTTGGCAGCTGGTCTGGATCTAACCTGTTTGCAAAAGCATGAAGTCGGTTCCAGGACTATGAGGGTTAAACATATAGATGTGACGAAATTTGTAAGTTGAATTATAATTTCTTAAAAACTTCATTAGAGCTGTACTATTAAAACGTCGCACTGAAAAATAGTCATTTGAAGCAAGACTATAGCGGGTTCAATTTTTTTAGGTGCGTATACAGTGAATTAACATGTGTTTAAGTCCAAAGACAGGACAACGCTTTTGATATATACCACATAGAAACTGTACATATATTTAGAAAAATTATGCTTCCTGAATTAATCATGTTTACGATAGGCACTTCTATTTGCATATCAAACAAAATTACAAAAACGGGTTTGTTTCAGAGACATGTTATTTTGATTCACACATTTTCTTTATGTTGGTATCATTTTGCCGTTTGTAGCCTTTTCCGCAATGTTTCATCATGTTTGGTCTAAGAACTTAACATTTCTTAATATGTAAACAAACACCTTTAATGTAAGGAGGTACGTGTGATATGTTAGTACTACAGCGGCGGTTGTTCTATGATATGTACTATTAGACTAGATAGAAGTCATGTCTACAGAAGCTACCTGGGAGATATAATGCCCATTTGTAAACGTCCTTGTATGCAAAAATTGGTTCATTTATTCCAATCAAAAAGTCCAAAAGTCATTTACAATTTAGCAAAATTTATAAAACATGCATTTGAAATTAGGAACATATGTATAAATTCCATGATTACTGATTAATAGTTAACTTTTATACACGTACATCATGCTTGTTCTCATTTTCATTTTACGAAAATCTTTCTTCCATGGCGGTTATTATTTATGTATTATTTTCTTTTTTGAGACGACGGTAACATGTTATGTAAAGTAATTGTAAATATGTATTTTTGTACATGACTAGAAGCTGTACTAGCTTATGTCAATAAAATTTTGTCTATGTCTATGTAAAATGACCTAACTGGGTTATTTAAAGAACTATTGTCACAGCTTAGGCGAATATTTACCAATTAAGAAGCCGAGAATAGTCGACCAAAAGTTGATTTTGTCAAGACTATTTCGAATTATATATAAATAAGTGGAAATTCCTTAGGTCATACGAAATCGAACGTGTTAAACTGAAGTAAAGTCTTATTTTGAGATACTCCAGTCATTAGTGTATATATGAATTTGTGCTATTCTTATCATAGAAAGGGACTCAAAGGCCAATGGGACCAGGTGCAACAAACTGTTCCATGATAATCATTTGTCTAAAATTTGTTCAGATGTCACTACAAAAACATTATTATGATTTACTTATTTACTAACTTACTTTCTTACTTACTCACTAAGCCTATGCTGTAGCAGGTGATTTATTTGTCTCTAGCTATAGCTATCAACCTGAACAAGCCTCGCCTTTCATGTGCCTTACAATTGGGCCTCCGTGGCCAGGTGGTTAGATTACTGAACTAATTTGACGATGAGTTTTTCGATGACGCCACCAAGTCTTGGTGCATGTACTAAAATCGATACGATATTACCACCTGATCTATAATTACTGCTTGGAAGCTGATATTATAAGCCAGGAAAAACAATAGAGAATCCTGAAAATGTTGCGTAAATAGGATAGGGAACGGAAAGAAAGCTTTTCGGAGCGAAGAATTTAACTAACGATTTGTATTTTGCAATTCTAATTTTTTAGCGTTCTGTTATATGTTCCGTGTCAAATTAGACACCATTTCATTCGAATGGCTAGAAATGAAATGAAGCTTAATTGATTCAGATTGTCTTTACGAATGAGTTTGCACTATTAAGCGTTTGCTTTAATGCATCCACATGATGTCATTATATGGTTTACGTGTTTGTTTGTTTGTTTGTTTGGCGTCCGTATAGTAAGGCAATATGACAAGAAGGGGTTGATCACCTGTTTTAAGTCAAAGGTCTCATGTTGGTTGTTTTTGTTCGTTTTGTTTGACTTTGTACGACTTCCTAGACTCATAGCGTTATTGAATACAGAAAATGTCGCTCAAGATCAACCATAAACCAGAATGCACCATCAAACCAACGGGTACCACACGACCAATGTTTTCAATAATGTCCTAAATGTCTATAACACGTGCATGTGCCTTTTATAGGAAGCCCTTAACGCTTATTATGAATATTTTGGCATATCCTTGGCGCACAAACTTTTGGCGTTCTACAATCCGACCGGGACACTGTATATCTGGAAAAGAAACGAGGCCATTTCTATCGGGGTTCCAACACATAGAGAATGAGGCCTGTCTAGAATTTGTAATTCGTTCCCTTGACGTGAGGCTCATTTTTCTATAACATTCATGTTTAGCATTTTGAGAGCAAACGTAAAGTCACCTGATACGCTTGATTCAACCTAATTATAATTACTTTATCCTTCTTTCTCAGTAATACTAAGTGGTTAATGCTTTTGTTTTGGTTTTTGTTTTCAAAATTTGAGCAGCCGGGAAAAATACGACTTAAATAAGGTCCTCAACCTCAGTCTTTCATTTATGCCTTTCAACAAACAAAAAAGATCTTTCTCAAATTAAAGAATCATCAAATAACGAACAATATTATTCAACTAATCGTTATAGTACTAAAACCGACTTATTTCTTATGAAAATAGGTAAGATCCAAGCAAGCCGCCAATTTACTTGGCGGCTGGCCTGCGATCTAACCTGTTTGCTACTCTTGGTATTTTTCCTCAACAAAATTAAGCAGAACTTTAAGGTTTTGAAAAGCAGACCACACAAAAATATATTTCCAGAAAATTACCCAGCATTCTAAGAGTTAAACACACCCAATTCTGATATAGGGAGGAGAATGGTGAGGACGCCTTGTGTCCTGGTATGGCTTATACAATGTATTATACGGATGTGTTTTGTGAGGCCCAGGCCTGCAGGCAAGGATGAAGGGTTTAATTGATGCATTCCATATAAAATATCAGCGCCGAGACAGGAGATTTCAATAGCCCTGTCAGTTCCCATAATATAGATAATCACAAAACTTTCATCGATCATATTTTCCACGCTTTCCCTGCTCTAACACAATGAAGCTGAGTGGCCAGGCGATATATGGTATGATAATAGAAGCCTCCGCTTTACTTAATTATATCGCAGTTGTTAAGTTGTTAACGTGACTGTAGGGCGATATTTGACCGAAGTAGAGCTGATCATCACAAAGCCTTGATATAGCTTTACATTCGGTAGTATGACTTTGTATTACATCACAAAAACAATGTATTGTATTGTATAAATCGAAATGGCTCCGACGTCTATATCAGATGATATTGAAACTATCTAATCTCTGTTCTATTAACTCAGATGATCCAAATTGTAAATGTGTAACATACCTACGTCTGGATCTTTCGGACTAACGTCTTGCGACTCAAATAGGCGAATCTTACGGTATTCTGCAGGGCATGATTTTGTCGTATGCGACTTTTTCATTAAGAATGTTCGAAAAGGTGTTGTTTGATAAAAGGTTAATATGGACGCTTAGTTTTTATATACATGGGCTTATAGGATTGACATCCCGTCGATAAAACACCAAAATATTTGCTTAGATACCTCTCTCGAATACGTATCAATAAAAGCAGCAAATTAGTAAACTAGTAAACCGTTTATCGCAATTCAGAATGACTTCTATCGTATCATATTGTCATCTATAACCATGCAAATTCATTTAGTCCACAAGCAAGAATGGAGAAGTATGTGTGGGTTTAATATGTTGAATGGAAACATGAGTATTGAATCCAACCGAAGCAAGACGAAGCAACCAGGGAATCTTTGGACTCTGTAACCGGCATGGGTACCTGTTACTTATCTAAGATAAAAGCAACAGAAAGTGACACAAAACCAGAAAGGAAATATATATTTCTAAACTTCTGGATACTAGTTGTAGGCTAATGTGGGAAACCTATAAATCGCTTATCAGAAGCGATTAATCTGAAAGTTTCAGCTAACAAGTACGTTATAAACAAGAATGATGATAATCATATTATAAGACAATCTAAAAGTGTTTCCTTAAATACAGTGCATGATTAAATGGATAAGAGAGAAAGAGAGAGAGAGAAGTGGGGAGAGAGAGAGAGAGAGAGAGAGAGAGAGAGAGAGAGAGAGAGAGAGAGAGAGAGAGAGAGAGAGAGAGAGAGAGAGAGAGAGTGAGAGAGAGAGAGAGAGTGAGAGAGAGAGAGAAAGAGAGAGAGAGAGAGGGAGAGAGAGAAAGGGAGAGAGAGATAGAGAGAGAGGGGGTGGGGGTGGGGAGAAAGAGGGGGAGAGAGACATGCGGAGTAAGAGAGACAGACAGAGAGGCAGAGACAGACAGACAGTGGCAGGCAGATTGAGACAGAGACAGATACACAGAGCCTGAGACAAATAGAGACATATGGAGACATACATAGAGACAGAGACGCAACGGCGAAGACACATTAAAACAGAGAACTAGGGACACAGTGAAACAGTGACACATAGGGACAGATACATGGACAGGCACAAAGAAACACAGATACACAGAGAAAGGAACACATACACAAATACAGAAACAAAAACAGAGAGACAGAGACATAAACAGAGAAGATAGACAAAGAGACTTCAAAGTGGGGTAATATAGAGCAATGGGTTTAAAAAAAAGTATCATCGATTGACAAGGCTGTTAGGGCTGGGTATAAATTATTGTATAAATCACACAATGTGCTAAATAAGGACGACCGGAGAGATGGCGTGACGCGAGATGTCAGAGATGGAATTAGACATTTCCCATCGGTCTCATTTACCGAGCGCAGGTGTGAAGATGGAATCTAACTTGATTTGACCCAGATGTTATACTTATAAAACTGTCCTTAACCCTTTACCAAACGCCAAACTTTCGACTATCCCAAATTCAAAGAGTTTGCAGACGAACTTTCAAAATGTGATTAAATGGGAAAATAATCTTCCGATAGGGTAGAAAACATTGTGGAAAAGGAGAAATTGCAATTTCTTCTTTTCCCACAATGTTTCCAGAGTCGTCTGCATCAAAGTGGTCAAAAGTTGTTATTGTTTGGTAATGGGTTAAACCTTGCTAGCACTCTGATATTAACTTAATAATACTTTATATGAAATCCCTTAGTCTATTGCATTGTGTAGACAATTCGTATTAAACAGGTATACTGAGTATATGTAATATTCGAAAGACGAGTATTTACTAATAACTGTCCACAATAATTCATGACGCTTTGATGTTAACACTCTGAATGTTAAAGACCTTTGGTCAGATTCTCTGGCTATTGCCGAACGTTTCCTTATTGATAATATGAGGTCATATTTCAATCCAACCTGTCAACAGTAATTGGACGGACGCCTTCGCAGTAAGAGATCATCTGTGACTTACAATGTAACCGAATAGCATTCTCAATAACATTCTTTCTTTATACTGTAAGGGATTATTTCTCAAAGTGGTGTACAGTCAAACTTGTGTTAAGAGGCCAGCCTATGGAACTGGGAAAAATTGGCTGATTAAGACAGGTTGGCTGCTTAACACAAAATGATGAAGACTATAAATCCAATGATGGGACTTTCTGTATTGGTTGTTTAAGGCAGGCTGGCTGCTTCAAAGAATGTTTGCTTAACACAAGTTGGACTGTAGATCGCTCTATTAAAAGTTTTTATCTACTCTTACTAGCTCAACCCTTTACCAAACGCCAACTTTACAGCTGTCCGATATTGAAAGAGTTTGCAGACGACATTTCAATAGGTGATGAAATTGGAAAATGATCCTCTGAAAGGACATAAAACATTATGGGAAAAGGAAAAAGTGTTCGTCACGAGCAATTTCTCCTTGTCAGCCAATATTTTCCAGAGTCGTCTGCAACAAAGTGTTTAAACGTTATTATTGTTTGGTAATGGGTTAATTAAAGACTAGTCTTCCTTTAATTGAATGATATAAACCTATTAGAGTACTAATCATATTTCGTATTGTGTGTCACACAAACGTCGAGACTAATATTTGATTCAATGATGCCAAAATTATAACGTTTTTAAACATATGGTTTCGTGTGTATTATACAAATGACACCATGTGTTTCTCGGAATAAAAGGATTGAAAAATAAAAGGAAAAAAAACGAATAGCACTTTCTTCAGAGCACCATATTATTTGACAAAAAAAAGTGACAGCGCGAATGCAGTATTCAAGAGAGTTCAAGTAATTGGCGTGATACTCTAATCTTTGTTACAGCTTTGGTAATATCGTTTTGCCAGCAAGTAGGGGAATATACAAGATACATAAAGTTGGAAACTTCTTTACTTGAACCTTTTTCATATACATATATACCAAGTGTGAGGCAAGTACTTACGAATTATATTATTCATTATTTGCTCCCTTAGGCTAGTACTTGTGTTGAATGAAAACCAATGACAAAAAGAGAATTAGAGTCCGTGATTCTGACAGGAATTGAACCAACACCGGAGTTTTAAATTCTTTAAAATTCCAGCAAGCACTTTCTGTTTCGTAAATACAAGAACATGGTACCCAATCTAAACTCATGGGGTTTATCCATTGAAAACACCTCTGAAGTAATATGGAAGCCGTCATATTATTTCTAGCGATACTTCTTTAATTGTACTTTATTTTTAAATAAAGATCTAAAATGTAAAATCTAATAGTCATTCAATGTGATTAAGGAAACAGATATTTATCACGACTTTTAATGTCATTATTTGTAAGAGTTACCGATCAAAAATAACTACTGTAAATGATGTTCAACACCCCTATATAGATTGAAATACTCAACGTGGACAAAAATGAGAAATGTGTAAGCCGGGAACGATTCGCCCGAAATTTGTAACCCTACACTCATGTACGAGGCGTATTTCTCAGCTCACGGAATTACCTGATAAGTTATGATTGCATGGTACCGTTTTACTAGACAGTTTATGCTAAGAATTTGCGTAAATTCAAAACAATATTTCCTCTTATTTCAGTATTGGGCAAAGCAATATTGCATAGCTTTCGATTCCCCGAGACGTTCCAATGATGTGTCACATGACAATAACGGGTTTTCATTTAAGATACAGTCAATATTGATCTATTTCAACTTACGCAAATATTTTCCTTAGATTGTTTCGTAAAACGGTACCCATTACCCGCAACGAATGTTGGTCAATGACCAAGCGTTAGATGGGCTTCTCTACTCACGGGAATCAAACCTGTGACCCTCGTACCACGAAGCCGACGCTCCATCCCAGCACCACTTCCTGTTCCAGGGGAACGATCATGCGCCATATGCATTGAAATTTGAAAGTCATAGAAAGTTTTTTCCCGTCTCATTAATTCAGGCACAACATTTAGTTAAACCTATTCATCCAATGAATTTGGGACTTAACAGGAGTTTCATATTCAAGCTTATACATATTTTCTAATGTTTCGTTGTTCCCATTTGTCTGAAAGTACTCGCCAAAAGGGAAGAAGCTTTGCAGTATTCCATGGTGGCTTGGAACGCTCTCCGTCAATGTGTTTTAAACAATATGGTTTGAAATCGTTTACAGGGATGATACGTGTTAATGCTTTTCGCTCATTAATAATTCCCTTCATCAGTTACATTCGGTCGCAATGGCTATTTTCTCCTCATCCTTTACAAAGTTTGTTTCGAGGAGAACTGGACTTATGTTCACCTGATAATCGAATTGGTCTTTCTACATATATTTAGTCCAAAATGTTGGTATTATAACTACTGCTGCAGAAGTAAAAACATGTCGACGTTCAATGGGAATGTTTGTACCCTCATTATAGATATAAAGTAGTGCAGTAGAATACACATCAATATCTCGAACTTCTCATTGTCGAACTACTCGAAATAAATGCGGCTTTCCGAAATATTTGCTCTTTGGTTATACGTCTTAATAGTCAAGATATCTATTCGTCGATCTCTCTGAATACTTGAATACGGACTCTCGTTCTGTTTGCTTTTATTCATAAGTCTTACCATTCCAGAAATCTATTGGCCAAACTCTCTTTATGTCGAACATTTCCATAGAGTTCCCTCAACTTTGAGGTATAGATAGATATTCTACCGTATCTATGTAGTGGTTAAATAGTGGTGCTAACAAGGACGTAGTTTCTGTTATTGTACGGAACCGTGAGGGACTTCATTGCGTGATCAACTTACGTAGTACACCACGCAAGTATGTATTTATGTATGAAAAGTATGTCAACAAATGATGAAAATAAATCGTTTGTGTTTATAGAACGTCCAGATGGTCTCATAGAAAGAATATTAATTTACCTAACCATTTTATAGCCCATATGGGTTGAATGGCTGCGTAAAGGATTAATTCATTTGTTGTTTGGTATGTTCATTGTCTGTTTTACTAACACATCTTAAATAATTGGACTTCGAGTATCACGTCGACAAAGAATATTTTGAATTAAGCTCATATTCCTTTTTCAGCACATGTTTGTTAATTCTAGAGAATATTTTGTAACTTAACATGTAGACATTGCATGTAAAACTGTATTGAATAATCTTTGGATATTCTTCTTGTGAAAATACCAGCTTTTGTATTACTAAATGGAATCCTACCCCGACACCAAATTACCTTTAGAATATTTATTTCTTCAATTGGTAATCATGGAACTGTGAAAGTAAAAGACATCGAACATGCAATTCTATACGTTCTGCACAAGATAGACGGATAGCTTTATAAAAGGCAGAAATAGAAAACCAACAACGAAATAAGTTCTGGAGAAAACAACATTGAAATAACTACTGGAATACACCATTCGTGAACTCTTTGTATATTTTGTAATATGCAAGCAATATGATGGAAGAGTCTTATAAATAATTTCCACGTCATATAATAATGGGCACTCAAGCAGAACGTGAAATTCATTTTCTATACATACCTAAGTACGTGATCGATGGTTTTATTTACATGGACTCTATGACATGAGGTCGGCGCTCGATAATTGTTCCACCAACGTGAAAGCTTTTAACAAAGCCATCGTACTCGTCCTCATGGTGCTAATTAGATGGTCGATACCCCCATCAACACATTGGGTGGATCCGCGTATGTACCGTTAGGGTTTTATAAAGAGCCTTTGCAAACCAAACATGAATAAATGTTTTTTGCTATTCTCAAATCCATCAAAGAATACCATCTTAATCTGTCAAAGTGTATATATCATGCTTTCAAAGAAAAGCTCTTTGTTAAAATGTCTGTAAAATGACATATAACATGCAATAAACATTATATTTTATGTTATGTTATGTATAGAGTCAATCTCATTTAAAGCGACCATAGTAAAATTGCGGCAGATAAGACAACTTGATTTTCTTTTCAATTTAGGTACATGGAATATCTACAACAAAAGATAAACGTGTATCTAATGAAGGTGTGAAAAGAAAAGACTTATTGCAATTGGATTCGGCCAAAAGTACCAGATATTTCACACAAAACGTTTTAAGACAACTTACAGCGAAATTCGGACGTCAGTCGTCCAGTAAGCCCCGGGAGAAGCGTTTTGAATGCCTTCCTACCAGTATTAATACAACCTAACACTAAATAACGTTTAATTCAACTTTTGATAACGCTTGCTTAGAAAAGGATTTACTTATGTTTGTCAATAGAAGGAAGTTATCATTTTGTTACTTGTTTGCCTGTATTCTTAAGCACAAAAGTTTCTTCGTAAGGTGATTTCTGATAAGATCATAAGTTTGATGAGATAGATACGGTCATTGCCGTTGACATCGACACTATTTAGAATTAGTCAAGAGCCACAGTGTTGACTTTTGAGGAGTGTTGGTGCTTATAAATATCTATTGCCGTGCATCGCCAATTGACATACCTAATCACCACACTCGTAACAACTTCGGCACCTAAATGCAGGATTGAAAATGTTGGTCTATGTGTCTCGGCTTATAAAACATTTCCTATGAGCTAACGCTCTAGGTAGATCAATGAATATAGAAGTATTGAACGTCGTTTTACACCATTATTGTTTGATGATTCTTTTACGCTCAATATATAAGGAGTAATTATAAGATATAATGTATTTTCATTACTTTAATCAAATTATTTAACCAGCTTGATATTGTAGTTGGCAGCCTCATTTGAAAACGAAACTACACGGCCAAAGTAGTCCTGTAAAAAGCAATATGACGAATTCTCTATTAAAGCAGAGATGTTTCCATTGGCTAAATCCGATTAGTTAAGATTTTTGACATCGCCGTGGCACAGAAGCAAAGGATCTGTCTTTTGTAAAGTCCTTTATTCATTCTAAGTCAGACACAAGTCTATGCAAAAACGATAGTAAGTGTCCCTCATTGTGTCACCTTGAATAAATGTTGTAGCAATACGAAATTATAATCAGTATTTTTTCACAAACAGAAATGGTCGCTTAGTGATATAGATAGGTGAAATTAAAGAAATGTTGCAAACGTCCATAAAAGACCATGGTTTCGATGGCGAAACATATTTGACGAAATCGGGGGATAGTTTCACAATGACAGGACTAAATAAAGCTTTACGATACATACTCACATGAGGGTAATCAAGCATTATCCAGACAGATAGAGTTTCATGAATTCAAACCTTCAATAAACAAAGGAAGTCAGATTCTAATTATATAAACTTAAGTGTCGATCAGACCAACAAAACCGATCAAAGAGTAAATTGGTTATGACCATCGGTTAATCAGTAAAGAAAAAAGGTCCGGCATCTTATAAGCTTCGTTCGAAACGCTTAAATGCATAAAAGAAACCCAACTGAAATTGCATTCTAAACATAGCAAAATATATTTATAACCCAGATATCTTACGATACCTAAGTTCTTACTTAGTACTGTCCTATTACAACATCGCAATTATCCCAAACTAATTTTTATTTGTCTTTGTATTATTGCAAATGAAATCATTATATTGAATTATGCATTATAAGACATGGCCCAACAAATTATAATGATATAACCACCAAAATTTCAGACACCAAAGAAACAAAGGGCTCATACCTCAATCAGATATTACACTAGTAAAAGAGACACGAAGAGAAATGCCAATTACATTGGCCAACGTCAAATGGCCCTCTCTAAATTAACACTTCCATTATTCATGATCTCCACAGCTCCTCACTTGTTTTTTGTTCTTTTAATGATCGTTTACATTTGTTATACTGATTTGCTTTCGTCAGTTCGATGTTATTTAGATGTTTCGTGTGCTCCTTTAAGATGCGTACAGTCTAAATCGGTGCATATTGATCACGTCCGATGCCGACCAGTTAGCTGATATAGTTATCCGTGCGCTTTTAGATCTCGTTTTCTAAAATTATTCGATTTTCTAAGGCAAACAAAATAAGCGATGTCATTTAATCAAACCGTAGAATATGAGTTCCATTTCGACCAGTCGATTCGGTATACATAACTATACAAAGGACATTCATTCAAATACCTAGTTCAGATATTATGTAGACACACATGATAAAAGGCCTACCTCTAATATGTAATTTGGAATCGCCTTACGTACAGGTCACTTGTAGTGTATGTTGATGATCATTTTGGTATAGATTTCAGTGTGTTGATTGGTAATGTTTAAGTTATCCCGAAGCGAGATGGGTCATTTAATCAATCTTGAAATAGTTCATATAATATGCTAATTCCTATTGAACGAGTACAGTGCAATTGGCATAAAAGAGACATTTCTGAAACGATTCAAAAAAACATATTTTGCCAATAGAAAAGAGACCACATTTTGTCTTAAGACTCTAGAATTGTTATGTATACAGAGCTACGCAACATTTTAATGAAGGCATTTAAACGCCATGCGCTTAATTTTCTGGAAAAGGCCACGCTAGACCTTGCGAGATAATTCAAACAACTTTCGACATATTGCACCAGGAAATCGGTTTGTTCTCAGTAATGGAAATTCAAATCGATTACCTTTAGTGACAGATGTAGGCTACTACCAAACCCATTTGTTTTCAGGAGAAATGAAAATCAGGGTAGTAAACGTTTTCTAAACCGGCTTAGAGTGTAATCCTTTTGAACTGGGCATTTCTTAAAGGCACATAAAAGGAGATGCGTACAACTGAAAAATCATATCGAGTTCTTTTATTATGTTCATTAAAGTCATGAGAATGGATTTATGAATGCATTGATACCCTATTCAATAGATTTCTTTAAAATAAGTTATTTTGTGCTTGAAATATAACTGTCTCAAATCCAATCATGTTTATCAACAACCTGTTTGTTTACATACTCAAAATAACAAATTGTGATTGGTTGGTTCAAAGATTTGTGTATCAACTGACAAGGTCAGAGGTGAAGAATCAGGCAATGTGAATTATTAAACTTGCTAATCTGGTTTTTTTTTCGCTTAGGTTGTGCTGATGGTATCTTTTTGATGACATCTTTTTTAATCTGACCAAAAGTTTACCAAATAATATAGTTTGATTTAGCATTTATCTCCTTTTTTAGCCTTTGAAACAATTCAGCTGCTGTAATTTCGTCAAATACGAATACCTCATTTAATCTTATTTATTTTTCTTTTGATTTATTATGTATACAGAGCTACATAACTTCAATTTTTTTGTCTTGTTTTAATAGAGTCGTTTTTTAGCGCCATCTAAATAACTTTCTGAAAAGTCCATGCTAGGTAGTGCGAGTTTATTCAAACAACTTTCGACATATTGTACTAGAAAGTCGGTTTGTTCCCAGTAATGGAAATTCAAATCGATGACATTTGGTGACAGAAGTAGGCTATGGCCAACCCAATTTGTCTGGAGAAAAGATGACGAACGAAGCCGAGGTCGGTTTTAAATCCGGCTTCTTTGTGTAAATGACAGGTACACTTAAGCCTTTTAATGTCGTAAAAATCCGGGCTATTGTCGTAAAATCGGGGCCGGGTTTGTTTGTATGTCTGTGATAACCCGAGCACCCACTATTGAAAGAAACAAGGCCAAAGGTTGTATGACACGCAACCGAATAAAGAAAAAAAACGTTTTGTGTAAATCAGTGAAAGCTTTGTTTAGACTGTCCAATTTCTGACGTTTTGTTCGAACAATTCCTTGGCATACATTTAACTCACTCGCTGTTTTACTATCACAATGACTCCAACCTGGAACTCTTGGGAATCGCCGTTTTGAAAGCTTCATTGGTCGATGCCCATAAACCACAAAAGAACAACATTTAAATTTTTTATATTAATTGGAGCCCATTAAATCCAAATTCATTCAGATTGCTTAAGCATGTTTTAATGTTGGACAATTTCTCAATGATATAGGGGAGGAATCATTCTGACTGAATGATAGAGTGTTTATGAGTATCATAAGCGGTTTTTTTATTAAATCTGACACAGTGGTCTTTAAAGTGTTTTGAATCAGATATTGAAGTGTGTGGAATCATCGAGTAAAGAGTAAAATGACACCCACAGTCAGTTTCCATCGTTTCACTCGTAACGGAACATTTACTTTCGTGTAGTTTTCTCCTGAAAATACATAAAGAGTATATAGGAAATGAAATAGTACACATATTTCTATCTAGTTATGTTTTTATATGAGATTAACATCATTTCGACATTGGTTCGGTTATATTACGGTGCCAGGCTTGTAATCATAGAGGAAGTTCCCATATTCGTATGCCAATAAGGGCTGGTTGAGCCGGATAGAACTATCGGCATTCCGTAAGTCAGTCGGGAATTGCTTTATTTCAAAGGACTCTAGGTAATGGACGCAGAACCAAAACTAAAAGCTAACTTCGTTTTCAAAACAACAAAACAACATAGAAAGGCTTTGATCTCAATATTTAAAACTAAAAAGCCATTGAAAATGGTATTTAACGAACAAACAGAGTGCGTTTCTTAATTTTCTAAATGGCAATAAAAGAGAAAGAAAAAAAGCTAAATATGAGCCTATTCTTATTATGTTAACGCCATTTTAAGCACCGTCTTCTACGCCGAGTGTTTATAGCGTTATAGTGTTTATAGCCATTTGTTATTGTATTGAAAGACATCTTGAGCCTCCAGACTTTCGCAAATGTCACAAATGACGCAGACAGATCCATAATTTATGAGCTAGACACACAAGTTGATTTCACCGTGTAGGGTTTCAGTAAGATAGTTTGTAATTGTAATGAATCTAGAAAGATTAATATTTCTTGAGTGTAATACTCGAAGGAGGGGTTGTCAGTAAACAACTATAGATGGATACATGTAGATGAATACTCTTACGTTCGATTAGGGAAGTAATGTCCGTTTTATTTCCAGGTTTGTTATGTGATTCAATAAAAGAGGTTTCGAGCTGAGGTAACCCCTTTTATCATTTTAAGGAAGCCAGTGGTTCAAAAATTCACCAAATGTTTCTTTGTACAATGGTTTGGCAGATACACGTAGTTGCCATTGCATTGAAACGTTTGATATATAAGACCAACATATATGTAATCATGTTTCTGTTTGGATGGTGGTTCCCTTTCCGATTCTTCTATGTGACCAAGATCAGTGGAGAACCACTCAATGACTTCGATAGATTGGCATTGACTTTGGCTGACCGAGTAACATATACTTTACAAAGCCTTCCATCAAAGACTGGATTTCCCGAGTTCAACATGGTTCCAACAAAAATGCTTTTAGACATAATTGTTTCCATATGAGACAAATTGATGGCCAACGTAAAATGTCGATGAAATAATGCAGTTTTTAAACTATTGTGAGAAAAGTAATTTAAAAAATAGCTTTTTAAAACGATAATCAAAATTATGAATCGTCAATATATCTATGTACAATCCGTATGCATTGGATGAAACAAAAAAACTATTGCATCGCCTTTCTGATCAATATGTGTAACGACTACCCGTACAAGGGTTTAAAAGCTTTTATACATACCACGTTTGCTTCCAATGGCTAAAGTTCATATCCGCTGTTTGATACAGTTTTCGTAATATTTTGAAAATTTAAGTTTAAATTTCCAATTTTCCTAACACATGTGAACAAGCAGCTAAAATGTGAGGCACATAATGCATCTTCAGACCAGCCTTGTATGATTTGCATAGGCTGACAAGAAACAAGGCTTTACGCAAACGTCCATGTGTCATATTTTCGCGATCTTGGTCAAATAGGCGCTTTCTTAGATTTGCGGTAATGGATACGGTGTGACGTATATCTGAACATTTTACTGGCATTTCCTGTCCGGAAGCTATCTAGACGGAAATCGACACTGTGCTGCATGCTGGGAAGTAATCGACGCTTTTCGTACACGGAAACTATCGTTCCTGCTTTAACCTCCATTGTGGAAGGTGTCATGATTTCTTAATGCTTAGCAAGTTCCTTTTTTTGTTGTTGCAAAAACAGATGAATACTCTGAAATCATTTAAATTATTATTGAATTCCTGTTGATTGACTTTGTCCATATCAGTCGTTCATCAAAGTTGTCTGTTCACTGAAGAGAACGTTAGAAAGTAAAAAATGAAAGAATTTTTGTTAGGTATACAAAATATCAAAGTAAGATATTAGTAATTAAATGCCTTTTCAATTCGTGAAGCGTCAATGTATCTAAGAATGTACATACTATATGCAGTAGATCTTTAAAAATATACTTGCAACACGTTTTGATCCAATTACACATTAGTTCACTGTATACAGTTTCTAAAAGAAATACAACTTATTTGCTTCCGATGGCTATTCCCCAGTTAATATCATTCAAGGGTGCATCTGCTGTACAGTTTAAAAGAAGCGAACTTTCAACTTCAACATTTTCTAACAGCAAAATATTCCAAAATTTGGTGTTTGGGAAAGGATTAAGTTCAGACTGGGCGGGCGACTTTGATAAGAGTTCAGCGAAACATTGTGTAGGAGATTTTTATTGTTCAAACAATAAGCGTACTTTCAAGTGATCTCAGGAGTGTCAAATCCTCTCAAAGGCGACATTTGAATATATTTCGGATAACGTGGACATTGCTGTTGAGAAATTTCACTTTCTTTTCCACACTATAATTTCTATCTCAATGTCGGATTCCTTTTGGTTTCAAATGCCGTCTGCAATTCTGGTCACTTTAGCTCAATAGGAAATTTTGCAGATTCATTTGAAGGTAAGGTAAAATATCCATAATCCGCCATTTTGAAACTAATTCTTTCATTGGATTACTTCGGTCGCTTTCGGTAAACATCACATTTAACCGAATAGTTTCGACCCCGACCTAGTCCAAATGATCCAGACGTAGATATTTCATTATACGTATAACACATTTACGGATTGGATCATCAAAGTGAGCCCCGTAGAATGAAATGTCTACGTCTGGATCACTCGGACTAGCCCCGACCGATGTATATCGAGAGCGACCGAAGTAATCCGACGAAATAATGAGTTTCAAAAGGCCTGGTTATGGGTATTCTATCTTAACCCTTTACCAAACGCCAAATTTTCGACTGTTCCAAATGGAAAAATTTTGCAGACGACATTTGAAAATGTGATGAAATTGAAAAATAATCTTCTGAAAGTCAGAAAACATTATGGGAAAAGGAGAAATTGCTCGTTAAGAGCAATTTCTCCTTTTCCCAAAATATTTTCAAGAGTCGTCTGCAACGAACTGGTCAAATGTCGATATTGTTGGGTAATGGGTTAAGATAAGAACGTAACAACCATCGACTGACGTTTTGTAAGGAGTTGTACGTCGTGAAGCCCTTGGGCTATGAGTAACCTTTAGTTATGTGTTATATGTCGCGAGATGTTATTCTGGAATGCAAATTGCAGACGACATTTCTGTTATTTCTTGAGGCGTTCAGGGGTTTTCACTCTTTAGAACGTAACACGTGATAATGATATTGTCGTTATTTCATAACAGCATTTAGCGTTACCTTACGTTAGAACATTTATAGTTCGATATAAAGAAACGTTATTGGAAATGCAGAAATTGCTCATGCTGGGAAGTAATCGATGCGTTTCGTACACGGAAACTATCGTCCCTGCTTTAACCTCCAATGCGGAGGTTGTCATGAGAAACATTACAGCTCACAAGAATTTTTGTTAACCCTTAAAATGCTGGGTGATTTTCTAGTCATTTATTGATGTGTCGTCCGCATTTCAAAACCTTAAATATCTGTTTGATTTAGATGAGGAAAGACAGAGTAGCAAATATGTTAGATCTCAGGGCAGCCGCAAATTTTCTTGGCGGCTGGCCTGGATCTAACATGTTTGCATAAACATGAAGTCCATTCCAGCACTATTTCCTATTTCCAACAATAATCTTAAACCCGTGTGCATATAAATACGTGTATGTTCAGGCATTTTTGTTGAAAGGGTTTGAGTGAATCGCACCACTTTCTTCTCTGACGATATCCTGTGCTAACAATTAACATATATCATTACACGGTTTCTATATAAAGGAAGGAAGTTCCTTGTAAGAATATCATATACCATTCTTGAGGCTTTGCGTATTCCCAACCCGTTCATTACATGACATATATCTAGCTTGATTTATCCAAAAAAGGCAACCACGATCAAATGTGAGGATTGGCGACTTAACCCTTTGTCAAACGTTAACGACATTTGACCAGTTTGTTTCAGACGGCTCTGAAAAACATTGTGGGAAAGGGAGAAATTGCTCTTAAATAGCAATTTCTCTTTTTACACAATGTTTTCTCTCCTATCAAAAGATTGTTCTTTAAATTTTATCAGATTTTTTTTCAAATATCGTCTGCAAACTTTTTCAATTTGGGACATTCGGAAATGTGGCGTTTTGGTTTGAAATTTTATGATTTATTCGAATTGAAGGCAACAGCAGACAAATACTGGACAAAAAAACTTTCTTTGATTCATTATAAATAGACCATTGAGATAAAGGAAAAACTGCTCGTCAACAGCATATCTTCCTTTTGTCACAATTTGTTCTTGAATCATTTACTGAGGCCTTGTTAAAACGATATTAGGTCTTTGGGTCCTAAATTTAAACCTTCCTAAATGAAACGACTTTGAAAGAAGCTTTTGCATGTTTCATGACATATAGAAAAAGGTATCATGGTTACCACATTTTCAAGTTTTAACACTCACTTCAAACTTTTTAACTAATTATACACTCTTAATCTAAGCAGTTCATTTCCTTTCGAAATTGTTTCAACGTCTACCAAATATTTTCCTTAAAATCGTGCTTCAATTTGTGCAATTACAAATCTTCAGGTACATACTTGTAAGCATATCAGAGCCTTCAATAACGAATAGATAAATTCTAAATTGTTGGTAGTCACTAGATATGGTTTAACGAAAACACATGTTGAACACCAACAAGAAGACTTTAGACAAAAGCAAAGAGGTAAGCACGGGTAAAACTGTTAAAATCAGCATTCAAACTTTAAAGAATTTAATAAAACTTGCGCTCAATACTCGAACCTAGAACCTCCAGACCACGAGTCGAGCACTTTGAAATGAAGATTTAAGATAGAATGTCCACAAGCCACCATTTCGAAACTCATTACATTGTATTTCGTCGGATTACTTCGGTCGTTTTCGGTATACACAGGTCGCGGCCGGACTTATTCGCAGTCAACCATTCTACCATAAATTGTGTTTTCTAATTTTTCTCCGCCTGTTAATCAAATTGATAAACTATGGTCGATATACTCCCAAAAGACATATTCCCTTCATTGAAATGAAGGAGGATATGTCGTTTGGGAATACATTGATAATTACGGACTGATTTCCTCTCCAATACCGCGCCATGGGATATATAGAGCACTATCAATCCAGCATACATCTCCATGAAGAGCTTTATCCATCCAATACGTTAACTAAACAGCTTTCCCGATCTATATCAAAATACGGTCATAGGAACAATATGGTTCCATTAATTTTACCGTGTTTAAACGCTGTTTTCGACAATAAACAAGTAGTAATGGAAACTGTGGTCCAGTGATAGGGTGTCGGCATCATGATCGGGGGTCACGAGTTCGAATACCGGCCGAATCATTGGACTTTTTCTGAGCAAAATATGCATCAAACGTTGCTTCTCTCAATCCAGGTGTCCAAACGAGCACTTGATTTTTTTAAGAGGGGGGTCAATAGTTAAACGAACTTTACATTCACCATTTCGGAATGCTTTGGTGTTAAGGCCGCTACAACACCTCGTTGTTCACACAAGGCAAGTGAGGAATAAAGACGGTGTTGGAGATTGGATATAAAAAGGCGAAACACTCAATTAAACTATTATCATCCATCCCGTTAAATCTGTTAGACACGTGGTTTTGGCGTATAAGTACTCTTACAAAGGCTTTGAGACACAAGGAAACACTCTGTTAGGCTTTTAACCCAAAACCTCATATTCAGGCTTCAGCTGAGTAGAAACTATTCATTCTTTAGCAACTGGTCCGAATTGACAGCAGTTGAAGACGGGAATTACGAGGTATTATGATTAACATCTTCTTTGTGTTGTTTTGGAAGACACCATTAAGACTAACGACTTTCCAGTTGAATTGAATGGCAAATATGTTTCAACATCTACGCTATTTTTCATTGTTTAAACAGTATGCAACGAACACCTTTCTCCTTTCGTCACAGCGGCTTCTTCTAGAAAGGTTAATATCATTCAAAACCATTTATATTATACTATATTATTCCAATTTTATATTGCTTTCGAATTGGAAAAGTCGCATAATTCCAATTGAGAGAAGAAGGATTATAATGTTTTATGTATGGTTGGTTGATAAGGAATCGCAGGTCGGCCATGCAAATCCATCTAATCCGGACTGAAATAGTTTGTCTACTATTAGGTGCTTTAATGATACATCGATTTGTGCTAAAACAGGTGCAGTGCGTTTATTCATGGCAACCTGCAATGAAAGATTGATGAATAGAACAATTCATAGATGGCGCGAAAGCAACAACCCACGAGGGATTTGTGCAAATTGCAATAAAAACGGGTGACTGGAATTATATTCGAAGCGCTGCATTTGGTTCAATGGCTTTTATATTGGGAATCTGCTTTCATGTTTTTGTCACGATTGCATCGCGCCACAATACACACTGTTTGAATGTGTTCTACTGTAGTTTCAATTGATTTTCTCGTTTTTATTAGCTGAGTGATCACCCGTTATGAAGAGGGTTGTGCATAAAAACGTCTATTATTCATGACCAATGTTTGATAGTGGACAAAATTGCGGGGGTTCTAACACCACAAACGATCGTAATAACTAAATCACAACCCCGTTGTCATGACTCCTTCCACCATATATATGTAGGTAATTTTCACAGCATACAACCAGATAATTATAGAAAATTATAAGCATATGAGCTTATTACTGAAATAGTATGGAATGATACCGATCCCAACTGATAGTGATTGCAGACGATAAAGAAATGAAATGAATAACATTTGCTATTTTCATTAAATATTTCTTTTATTCTAAGTATAAGGTATAAGCCATTGTAACAAAAACGAAATAACTTGTTTCAAGCGATTACCATTGTTTGTCAAAAAGGTCTCTTAAGAATGGTTATTTATCTGCAGTTTCTTCTTTTCCCACAATATTTTCTGCCCTATCAGAAGATTATTTTTCAATTTCATCCCAATGAAAAAAAAAATAAAAAGAAATGTCGTCTGCAAAATCGTTCAATTTGGGACAGTCGGAATTTTGGCGTCTGGTGAAGGGTTAACATTGTTATGGAGAAACACTTCCCTGCTGGCGTTAAAGTTGCTTTGTCCCGTATGAGATCATTTAATAGTCAAGTCAAAGTGCCGGTGAACCAATACCGTTTCTGCATTGTTGTATGATTAACAATGAAAAAGAGTTCCTGAAAGGAAAAACAATTTAGACAGCGTAAATATATCTAAGTATGTAAAGAATATATGCTCTATATATCAAAACTGTCGCACCTCTTATGGATTCAAAGCATATCAACTCACGTCGTTTAATTCACACCGATTACCGATTACCGTTTACCGTTTGGTACAGGATACGTGCCTTAGCATTTGACGCCAATTCACTGTTTAAAAGCTCTTTAAACTTAGATACGAGCTAAATTTGCTTTAATTGACTTTTCTACGATATGTATTATACATCAGTAAGGCTGCTGTTCAGTTTTGAAAATAAGAGTTCCAGTTTCCAAATCTCCTCACATACGGGGACAAGCAGTTTGAAATAGCTGGATGACATATTGGCTGTAAACCTATGAGGCTGACCACCTTGCGTTAATTAGCTGCAACAGTGATGATATGTGTGCTTGTATAAGAGAGATTTTCTCCCCATTTCGCATCGATAAACAACACTCAACAAGATGACGTTAACCACTTCCTACTTTATATCTTCCTTTGATACATCTGTCACATTCATATTTGGGAATCATTGTGACAAAAGAAGAAATTGCTCATCATGAGCAATTTCTCCTTTTGTTACAATGGTTTCTTCGATTTATCTAAAAGGCTCATGAAAGGAGACTACGGCTATATCAAATTATGTTATTTGATCAATCTTTTTGCCGGATTCAAATAGTTATCACAAAAAAGACATCAGTACAACTTAAACATGAACGCCAACGAAATTAACCCGGATTAGCCAGTTTAATAATTCAGATTGCCTGATTCTTCGACTCTGACCTGGCCACGTACATTTTTAAACATAACAAGCAGAACTCGTTATTTCAAATAGATGAACACACAGATTGTTGATAAACATGATTGAATTGGAGATAGATATATTTCAAGCATAAAATACCTTTTGTTAGAGGAGTTCAATAAATAGGGTCGCACAGAATTCATCAATCAATTTTCATGACTTTTATGAACATGATAAAAGAACTCCATATAATTATATTTTCAGTAATTTATTTGTACTCATATCCTTTCATGAGCCTTAAAAAAACAATTGATTTCATCTTTTCGTCTGATAATGCTTTTGATATAAGAGAGTCCATATTTTGAATATGGATTAGTTCATATGTTCCATAGGGGAGAACAGGCACTGTGACAAAAAAAGGAAAAATGTAGGGTTTCTTGTTTTCTTTTCCTTTTTGTTTTGTTATTTACGGTAAGTTTTATAATTATCGAACGAACCATGCTGTAGTTTGACTTTTGTCTATATAGAGAATTGTAACAACAACAACATGACACAGACAGTTGTGTACGTCTGCTTTAGATTTCTTAAAGTCGTACAAAGCGTTACTCGATTGTGGGTCTCTCTCTCTCTCCCCATTGATACACCATTACCGCCATTCACCGGTTATTAATACTCCCGGGCGACTAAAGCCCATCTATTCTTTATCAAATTAATCAATTCCATAGCAAGCCTCTCTCGTTTCGTTACTCTCTCTGATTTTCCCCCGCTAAATTCAGACACACGCGGAAAATATTAAAGAAAGGATTAATCAGAACCCGGCTACTTTTCCCGCGATATTTCCCGACTGAATATCGAGGGTTCAATGCAAGACTATAGCAAGTGCTTCATAAACATGAAGCACTTGCTATAGTATTGCACTGAACCCTCGGTGTGTCCTTAATTGGAAAGTGGTGGTCGATCGATATTGTTAGTTAATTAAAGCATGCCCAACGACTTCCAGGTTCTATTGAAGACGATGGCAGGAAATTGTATACGTGTATATGTGTGATACACGGCTCGCTAACGAAGTTACAAATTAATGATTTGTCGCCAACGAACCATGCTTCAACTCTTAGCGAATTTGAAAGAGACTCTCTCACAGATTGTGTTTTGTGAGGAACAAACGTTGAAATGGGTATATATCGGTCATCGCTTATAAACAAATGTTCGCTTTAGAGGTAAAATACCCATAATCCGCCATTTTGAAACTCATTCTTTCGTCGGATTACTTCGTTCATTCTCGGTATACATCCATCAGGGCTGGAACTTTTCTCCGTAAAGCAGATAGTCACGGTCCAGACCGATGTTTACCGTGAACGACCGAAGCAATCCGACGAGGTAAAGAAATAAAAAATAGTTGATTATGATTGTTCTTCCCTATGTGCTTTATTCTAATGTTGTTGAATGAATACATGTGTTAATACATAGAATATTGAACGACTCCAAATGCGTTTCAGTACTTTGATTACAAAATCCTACACCTTTTTGACGACCATTTTGCATTAGGGAAATAAGGTATACAGTATACAAATACATAATTAGATGTATATGAGACCCATGTAATGTTGGTATCCTTTACTACCATCCCCACCTGTGGGTAGTTTCAATTTGGATCATTATTTACAAAATAAACCGTTTAAACGGTTTACAGGGTCTGCAGCATCAATGCGTTATATCCTCATCACAGCGTTAAGAAAGAGGGTGCGAAGTGTATCTCTAACCAAGTTTCATGTTACAGTTTAGAAATATGATTTGATTTTATTATAAGACGGCAATTCATTCTAAAGAAATTAAAAGATCAATCTGTGAGCTAGTCCTTTTAACCCTTTCCCAAACAATAACGACATTTGACGACTTTGTTGCAGACGAATTTAGAAAACATTGTTGGAAAAGGAGAAATTGCTCGTAACGAGCAATTTTTCCTTTTCCCACAAGTTTTTCTGCTCTTTCTGAAGAATATTGTTCAATTTCATCACATTTTGAAATGTCGTCTGCAAACTCTTTCAATTTGGGACAGTCGAACTTTGTTGTTTGTGAAAGGGTAAAGGGCAACCGTCGTATACTGTGTTCGCATCTAAAGGTCGTACAAAATGCCAGAACAAAGCATCAGTGACGAACGGCGTTACCAACAATGCATGCAAATGGTGACTGTTTCTTGGCGTGAAGTAAACGTACTTGTTATTCTATCGTAATGCAGACTTCAATGAATATGTATGAACAAGACAAATTGGCAGACTATTCCAACGGTTCGATACTGTTTCGTTAAACGGGAATTAGACAATGAGAACCGACCAACTGGAGAAGATATAGACATTTAGCTGAAGTACCTTAGAACAAACGATCTTGCATAATGGATGGGTAACATGTAAAGAGCAAGGGTTTGAGAACATTTGGAATGTTGTGACCAATTCTTTTTTTTTTCGTCTGTATTTTAGCCAATCTGTTTGACTAGCCGAAAATATTCTATAATCAGTTGTATCAAGTTTCTTCTGTCTTTTTAGTAATGCTGGTTGACTAGCCAAATCTATTCTGTAATCGTATGCCATGCATTCATCTACTGAGTGTATGTTTGTACATTTGTACTCGGATGAAGATTTAAACAAGATAATTGGGCCGCGTCACACGAAAAGGGGCACTCGGACATAAATAAAAACCACTGACTCAGATCTTTCTTAGTGCTATTATTCCAGCATCTAGTCACGAAAGTTATCATTTGTATTTATTTAAAGGTAGAACTTGATGTCCTCTAAGATGGCAAACAGTGTAACCCTAGACCAGCCGCCACGCCAGTGACGTGGCGGCTGGTCTGGGGCTACATTGTTTGCTATGTTCGAGTGCCCCTTTTCCCGTGACGTGGCCCATATAGTCTAAAGGTTTACCTTTTTAACTATGTACATCGTAAAACGCTATAATGCAACAATGAAAGGAAGGTATATCTATCATTAGGGTTCATTATAAACGCCACGTGATTTAATCATATTTTTTTAATGAGTTCATCGCTAATCAAGGCATCACGACAAACCATGTGTTGTCCAACACTAGAACATATGCAGAGTAATAAATATAAAACGCACAAGCCCACTCGCTCAATGGTATTCTTGCGAATAGTCTCGGTAATTCGTGAACCAGGATACAGTTACTCTTGTGCTCCGGTGCGCAGTGCGTCTTTGAGCACGGTTACGTGATTTGTGACAATGGATGCCCAGAGATAATATCCGTCTAGATGGTTTATGTACCGGATTCTAGTCTGGTATACGTTGGTTCGTTTCTGGTCCCAATCCATTATCTGAAAGTGATGAGTGCTCATGGAAAATTCTTCTTTAGAAAGAATTGTTTTATGGGAACATTAGTGAAATCAGTGGTTAAATCTAACAGTAAGGCAGTCTAGTCTGCTTCTAGTTATTTATATTTGCTCGGTGACTTGAAGAGCTGCAAAGTGTGTATAATTTGAGCAGCCGATACATATTATGGTAGTCGTTAACATATCCGGCTTGGAACACTGGGGTGTATGAGTTCGAGCATTAAATGAGTCAATACCCTTTCCATCATATAATGAATCAAATTCGACATGTTTTATTCGTTTCTTGACACCGAGTAATTCTGATGGGGAAAGTTAAGAAAAATGATAGGTAAGCTGATGCCGCGATATAATTAGAATTCCCTTGAAATGAAGTAAAACCTTATTTAATCCAATTCATAGAGGTGATTAATACGGCTTACGTAACATCACATTAAGGTGTTTGTGCATAACATGTGTGGTAGTAGCATAGATCTTTTCTGGGTCGACAATCTCCCAGTGGTACACAGTGACTAAACGTCACTTGTTTGGTCCTGCAGAAGGACCGGTATATCCAATTATCCGCATCCAAGTCAGGGCACCATGATTACATGAAATTTCCCACCCAAATCTTCTGAAACGATAGTCCAAATGATCCAGACGTAGATATTTCACCTAGCACACAGTAACAGCTTGGATCATCCGAGTTACTGAAACGGCAAAGATAATCAGACAGTGCTTTGTTTTCCTACAGGGGAAAAGCAAGTATGTAACCTACATTAAGAGTTCACAAACTCCTCCTGAGCGGTTAGTCAATCTTGTTTAGATGAATCGTTGTTGACACAAGCAGACACTCGCGGAATTCCCAACGTATTTATTCTAGGGTAATAAAAATGTGTGCACAGAAATGTACAGCATTAAGGTGTGTCTATGTGTGCACAGAAATGTACAGCATGGAAGTGTGTCTATGTGTGCACAGAAATGTACAGCATGGAGGTGTGTCTATGTGTGCACAGAAATGTACAGCATGGAAGTGTGTCTATGTGTGCACAGAAATGTACAGCATGGAAGTGTGTCTATGTGCGCACAGAAATGTACAGCATGGAGGTGTGTCTATGTGTGCACAGAAATGTACAGCATGGAGGTGTGTCTATGTGTGCACAGAAATGTACAGCATGGAAGTGTGTCTATGTGTGCACAGAAATGTACAGCATGGAAGTGTGTCTATGTGTGCACAGAAATGTACAGCATGGAAGTGTGTCTATGTGTGCACAGAAATGTACAGCATGGAAGTGTGTCTATGTGTGCACAGAAATGTACAGCATGGAAGTGTGTCTATGTGTGCACAGAAATGTACAGCATGGAAGTGTGTCTATGTGTGTACAGCATGGAAGTGTGTCTATGTGTGCACAGAAATGTACAGCATGGAGGTGTGTCTATGTGTGCACAGAAATGTACAGCATGGAAGTGTGTCTATGTGTGCACAGAAATGTACAGCATGGAAGTGTGTCTATGTGTGCACAGAAATGTACAGCATGGAAGTGTGTCTATGAGAGGCATGCTTAGAAACGTTTTGTGTGGTAGCATTTGCTTGACCTTTATAGTATTAGAATCGACTTCATGCTTATGCAAATAGGTTAGATCCAGGTCAGCCGCTAAGTTAATTGGTGGCTGGCCTGTGATCTATCCTGTTTGTAACTATGTGCATCTTTTCTTAACAAAATTAAACAGATATTTAGATTTTGGAAAGCAGATGACATAAATCTTTATTTTGGGAAATTACCAAGCTATATATTCAGATCCAAAGGCGTTGCAACGTGTTTGAAGCCATTTGCAAACTGTCTACATACTACAAAGTGTTGACAAACTCCGAATCTGTTTTGAGTTCAGTACCGTTTTTCATTGAATATAATGCCGCAATTCATAAAATGTATTGTTTCAACGACATTTTAATTCGACTTGCAAATTGTCTCATGTGTGACCAAGCACCTTTAATGTTCCAATCGTGTAGATTCCATTATTACACAGTTACTGCACCCCTATCTGACAAAGCAACCAAGCCAACGACACAAGTTTGGTACATTGACCCATCGGTTTATTAATGGAGCGATCGGTTAGGGATCGGAAACTAATTAGGTTGTCCATTTACAAAAATATCTAGATTCAATCCAGCTCCCAATTTTAATCAAAAGCTATTGTTCGAATTGTACCTGTTGTCTACAAAAAAGACCTATCATTTATCAACAATAAATCATTTGCATCCATCTCATTCCAATCATGTTTTCTTTTCTGTTCTGGTTTAGAATGAATACTATTATTATTTGATACGAGATTAGTTCGCCTTGTGAAAGAAGATGCAGTCGTGATGAAGACTACGCCACATCTGCTTTTCATATGGGGGTAATACAGTACATTCCCAGTGTTTGTTTGAAGTTCATAGAGATTGCGGACTGTGAAGATAATCTTTTAACCCTTATAGCGCTGGAGCCGACTTCATGCTTATGTAGACAGTTTAGATCCAAGGTAACAGGTTAGATCCAAGTTGATTGGCCCCAGACCTGTGTGTGAGCAACATTGGTTGAGAGGTAGAGCGTCGGCCTCTTGGACCGAGGGTCCCGGGTTCGAATCCCTGTTAGACGGGGGCAAAACTTCCGGGACTAACCAACAAATTGGCACGAGTACTGTTGCAGCCCAGGAAGCAGTCAACGAGAGTGGCTTTGAACAAGCTTTAAGCTTCCTTCACAATCGATGTAAAACAAATAGGTTGAACTAACCTGTTTGCTACTCTGAGTTTCTTTCTTCAACAAAACTAAGCTGTATTTAAAGGTTTTGGAAAGAAGACGACACAAAGATATATCTTTAGAAAATTACCAGGCATTCTTAGGGTAAAACTATTACTCCGTAAAGCATCACATCGAGACAATTGTGACAATTGAAGCCCCTGTAGAGCAAATTATCCTTTTGTCACGATGGTTTCTGTCGAATATGATTGAAATGAAAATGTAGTTTTCTACTTTAACAGTGTATATACACTGTAAGTCGTCAAATGTTACTTCCAATTTGCATTCGATACACATTCGAATGTTGGATATAAGGTTTAAGAGGTTTAAGATTGACTCGAAGCAACTCCTAGGTGACAGTTACTCTGCTTTATCCATAAGATCTTTTTCAAACAGCATAATCATGACATGGTCATGTTTGATTGGCTCGATTCAAAACTAAATCAATTAGTTGTTTGGCAAACAACACAATGACGAAGTGTTCATATTTGATACCTAAAAGTCGTAGAAAGTAGGACTGCTCAGCCGAAGCAGTTATCTATATACACATGTACTTATATTGATTTTATATCGCGTCAACATTATTTCAGTTATGTTGTGATTTCAGACCCTAAATGGTGGAGGTAGCCCCCATACACAACTGTCCATAAGGGCTGGTCAAGCCAGGTAAAACCATCGGCTTTCCGTAAGTCAGTCGGTAGACCACCTCTCATGAAACTGCATATACCACAGCGGAATTTAACCCACTTGTAATTGGGCCATATTCGAATGGTTATATCGCAATAACCTAATGATGATACGCATTTTTATTTGGAAATAGAACAAAGGACCTGCTTTCGTAAATTCGCGGGTTAGACAATAAAACAGTTGGTCGTGCTCTTTCCTCGCTCGGAATGCGGTTATTTTTCCATTAATTAGTCGCGGTTTGTGATATTTACCATCCCAAGACTGATTATTATTCTTTCGGTTATTGTTGCCAAGGGCGCCCATTCCATTCCGAAATACGCTGTATGGGAAATTGTGGCTGGTCCAAATTTTGAAAAAAATTAGCATTAAATCCACCTCTTTTCTTTATAACACTGTACAGGAACCGTTCAGCCAGAACATTCAATTTTCATTATGGTTTACTATGAGCAATATATTTATTTGCAGCAATTGTTTCTTTGAAGCTTTCTTTAGCAGATAGTCAACGTAAGGCATTATAAGTAAGCGTTAACAAAATAAACGAAAGACGCTCTTATCTTAATAAGCATGTATTTATATATCATTCCACATGTCCTGTGTGGTCCAGTGGTTACGGTGGTGGACAATCAACTTGAAGGGTTTTGTGTCCGAGCCCCACCAGTCCTCTGGTTTCGTGGAAGTTTCCTTTTGTCATGAAACTTAAAAGCCCCAGCCTATCTTAAAACCCATGAAAGCCGTGTTGTAACTGCTAAAAATGTTGAAATAGCGTTAAACCACAAATCAACAAAAAATGGAAAGATTGGGAAAATTTAGTTGCTGTAAAATGTGAGGTTTAAGACAGTGGTATTGCTGAAATATAATTACAGTCAGAGCCATTACCTTTAATGCAACAACTCTGCAGTATTTTGAAACCACGGTAATTCATAAATATAATTTATGGCGGGTACTAGCTTTTGATATTACCTATAGCTACAGCGGTACTAATGCAATAACCAGTCTATATATCTCAAAGTACAAAACATCATTACAACTAACACGTGTTTTCTCATCTAATCATGAAAGCACTTTGAAAGTGTTATACTTGACAACTTGTACTCAGACTTTGTGTAAGTTCAACCCATCATTCCCTCTTATTTCATTATTGAGATAAACAATAATACAAACTAACACGTCATTGCTTTCAATGACATGCCACGTGGCAATTGTGCATTTTCGTAAATCGTAAAAAAGGAAAATGTTAACAGGCAATATAACATTTATGGAAAACAACCATCGAAATAAGCCTCTTACATGACAGCCGAGACCCACAATTATTGCGTCGTCAACTAGAATGTAGAGCTATGTGTCATTATCAGAGAAATGCATAGTTCAAGTGGTGATTGGTACTGTCTTGGTATGCCTATCATCTTTTTTTAACATAATGATATTTTGGTATTCCTATCATCTAGGTTATATTCATACGTATTAAATGTTTTCATATGTACCGTTCAATTATAGTCTCTGAGTTCCATTACACGTGTACCCGTCCATTATAAATGTACACTAATGAACTTTTGTGTTTATAGGGGAAAGCAGTAAGTAGATCTAGCAGCAAATTGTCATAAAGCTGTCCTATAGCGGCCAAGAAGTACAGGGAACATATACACACCTATGGGCCACCGTTAGGAATAACGGAAAAAACTGTTGAAAATGGCATTAATCTCGCATAATTCCGACTTAAATGGTCATGTAACTGCAATGCTTTAACAGCATGTATTGCAAAATACTGAGTCAATTATAACATTGACAAACAGGTGGGGTAATATAGCCTAGTTTACCTTTTGTAAAATAATGAATTAATTGATACTACTGACAAAAGATGAACTAATAAAGGTGTTTGTACCTGTGTTACGTCTATGACAGTGACGGTACTCTAGGAAAGCAGAAGCCATTGTCCCCCTTTCTCTGTGACGCAGGTCTACTCCAATCCCATAACACAACTAGACGTAAATACACGTCATACCTGCTTGATTGATACATTCTTTGAGTACCGCCTTGACAGAATGGTGCCTCGATGTAGTTACATGTATGTCAACTCGTGGGTGTAAAAACCAAAAATACGAAACACCTTTGTGTTTACCCTTAGAATGCTGGGTAATTTTCTTGACATAGATTTTTGTGTCGTTTGCTTTCCAAACCCATAGATATCTACTTAATTTTGTTGAGGAACGATAAACAGAGTAGCAAACAGGCCATCACCCAATTTACTTGGCGGATGGCCTTGTTCTAACCAGTTTGTATAAGCATGAAGTGGTTTCCTGCACTTCAAAAGTTTAAATTAATGTCTCACAAAGTTTGATTTTAACATTTTAAATTAAATTTTCCTCTACCAATAGAATGACAACATGAATTTTTAAAATAACATCACACTAGACTATTGACATATTCAAATCCCGTCGTAACCATACAGAGAGATAACGCAGATATTGTAAACCGTTTAAACGTGTTTGTTACAAACAATGCCCTACATTAGTACATAGACCCCTTCATTGCAGCCTAAACGAGAAGTCATTATTATGTATAGGGAGAGTGGTTGAAATAAATATGCAATATTTCAATCTGACACGTCATTGAAAGCGTCTCGGAGGGACGATTCCAATGATGTGTTACTTTGCAATAATGCTTATATCGAATTGAAATAAGATGGAATATATTTTGAACTTAAGCAAAGTTTGAACATAAAATGTTTAGTAAAACGCTAACTGTATTGACCGTCTTGGTGCAAATACCAGAATGCTTATTCCTACTCTGCTGGGTATTCGGCCGTCTACATGCACCATAACTCCGTATGCTGTCTATGAACTAAATGAACAAGATAGCCTCGTTGGGTCTTTTTTCTGTTACAGAGCCGATCTCATAAGTTATTTCGAGACATTGTAATAACACTATAGATTAATCAAGATGGTATACCATTTACTTAAATATCGTTCAATTCAAGAGAACATATGCCAACTTGCAACGCAAATGAATCAAATGCAGTGATTTACATCAGATATATAAAAGTGCACGCATATGTTTACCTAATCAAATACTTTAAACATATTGGTATTGTATACTAAAAAAACGACTCACAATAACATGTATCATTTCTAGTGCACTCCATGTCTTCTGTAAGATGCTTACATGTAAGAAATGAGATCAACCTCAAGATGCATATGGTGTTCAGGTGACAAATGCCGAAGATCGATCTTAACTATGTGCCTCCGGGAAACTAAAAAAATCTAAGGAAATTACGAACGCTTAATACGACACTGACTACCACCTATCGTGTGTTAACGGGAATCTCCGGAAATCTAAGAAAAGTACGAACGGTTAACATTTATCGGACTACCACCGATCGTTTATTTCCGAAAATCTCCGGAAAATACGGACGGTTCACACCGAACCGACTATCACCGATCTTGTAATTCCGGAAATCTTCCAAATCTCATGGTAAGCATCAATCTGAACACATCGGGTTTATCCAATGAAAACACCTCTGAAATAATAGGGATGACGCCATATTGTTTGCCGCGGAATGGCGTCACTTTACTTTAGTTTTAAGAATAGATCTTAAATGTGAAATCTAAAAAGACGTTTAATTCGATTAAGGAAACAACTGTATATGCCACAACTTAAAATTTCGCCATTTCGTATGAGTTACCAAGAAATAATGATTTAAAAGGATGTCCAACACTTCCATACGCATTGAACTACCTAGCGTGCACGCTTAGAAAAGGTGTTATACGCCGGGGCCGATTTACCCGAAAAATTGTGACCCTACACTTATAATCCGAGGTGTATTTCACAGCTCACGGATATACCCGAGTAGTTCCGATTGGGTAAATATGGGGGGTTAACACCCACGGACTTTCACCGATCGTGTGTTGCCGGAAATTTATAAAATTCAAGGTAAATACGATAATTACAGCCAACCGAATATAACCGAACGTGTGTTTCCGGTCAACTTCGGATAATCACGGAGAGTTCTCAAGTCCGAGTGATCCAGACGTAGATATTTCATTCTGTGACACAGTAACAGCCTGGATCACCCGAGTTAAAAGTTCCCTGGAAATACCGAACACTGAAGGAATAAGGTGTTAATCCGATTGGGCTTAACAACAATTTCTTATTTCGACCATCAGACGATTTCTTGACGATTTCTTGGCCCACTTTATCAGGAAAACTAATTAACAGGGACGGGATTACGAAAACGTCTTGTCGATATTATTAGGCGATATGATGTCGGTATGGTGATACGGCATGCCATTCGTGTCAGAGAGAGAGAGGGTAGCTTGGGCGGGAAGACGAACATATAACGTAAGAGGGTGCTCGCTTTAGGCCAATCATCTCGCGAGAGTGTAGAACGTGATACACGTACCAGCGACATACTGTAGAATATCTATATGTCGAACTTCGAGGGACCTTACGAAAAGGTTCGACATAGAGGTAGTTCGACATATAGATGTATGGAATACAAGGAAATGAAATAGCGAACAATCGATTTGGGACCCCGCATTTACTTCGATATACAGAAGAGTTTGAGAACCAGAAGTTCGAGGTATAGATATTATACTGTAGCTCTTTGGACGCTCTTGTGTTTATCCAGGGTTGAAAGGGACTGGATTTAGGGACTTAGATGTGTGCTCTGGGAGTAATTAGTGATAAAAGTTTGAACTATCAATTATTGTCACTTAACCCATTACCAAACAATAACCACATGACCAGTTTGTTGCAGACGACTTTGGCAAACATTGTGGGAAAATGAGAAATTGCTCTTAACGAGCAATTTCTCCTTTTCCCACAATGTTTTCTGCCCTGTCAGATGATTATTTGTCAATTTCATCACATTTTGAAAAGTCGTCTGCAAATGTTTTCAATTTCGGACTGTCGAAAATTTGACGTTTGGTAAAGGGTAAAGCATAAACCATTTTCAATTTCTCTACTTCTAAGTTGCTGTAACTCCGTGTTTTCGTTAAATATTGTGAAGTGAGCCTTCGTTCCTGTCAGTGCTTCTATAGAAAATCTCGGTCACAAATAAACGCCGGATTTTCTTCTCGCGCACATTGCTAGCGTCATTAGACACGAGCGGCAATACGTTTCCGAAGACCGAAGTGACGATGGTATCTGAAAATACCCTCCTCTTATTCTAAATTTAGCTCGTTGTTTAAGAAAGAAACCCGTTTTAACGGTTTGCAATATTGCAAATAAAAATGATATACAGTGAACCCTCGTTTATCCGAACACGTCCGTTCCCAACAAAATGTCCGGTTTACCGAATAATCCGGACTAATGAAGCAGAGCATGTTCTTATTCACATTAAGACATAAACGGTCTGTATGAGTGGTATATACTTATAACCCTTTAGCAAACGCCAAATTGTCGACCGTCCCAAATTGAAAGAGTTCGCAGAAGACATATCAAAACGTGATGAAATTCAAAGATAATCTTCTGATATGGCAGAAAACATTGTGGGAAAAGGAGAAATTGCTCGTCACGAGCAATTTCTCCTTATCCCACAATGTTTTCAAATGTCGTCTGCAATAAACTGGTCCAATAATTCCGTTCCCTTACAATTTTGTTCGGATTTCGAGACATCCGGATAATCGGTGTCCGGATAAACGAGGGTTCACTGTACATCTTTTCAGCATGCTTAGAAACGGGGTTGGAAGGCTGTCGATAATCTTGTCTGATCTTAATTTAGAAATCTGTATTGTCAATCTTTCGGTAAAAAACAATTTATTTTCAACACCTTTCAAATTAGGGTCTCACATCTCTCTAACATTTATACTTATCACTGGCTTGTTGCAATACTGTTGTAACTACAGCTTATATAAGCTGTGGTTGCAACCGTCTTGCACCGGGCCCTCGTTATGTGTACTTAGATTTAAGTTCATTTGTTTGTTTCTTAGTATGTTACAGTTGTTTGAACGTTTGTTTAAAATATTTTAAGGGAGGGCCGTTCTCTAAGTTGGTATAACTTGTGGCCCAATCCCATTTCCTTGTTAAATATGGGAAGATAAATATGTTTAAACTAAACTAAGGGTTTTATTCCATTACGTATCAGTTGTATATTGCGTGAAGGCAAGAATACTGACGGTGCTGTGTACGCACCTATTGAATCCGATAAACCAAACTATACAATATACAGCTATGCAAATCTAACACCAGAATAATAGATAACGAATACCATGCTTTCTTCAATTGCGAAAAATATGTCCAACAACTTAATTCATATCTCTACAATTGGTATCTCGGAAATGATGGCGAAGAGTTTTTATAGCTGCCTCAGAACAGAAAATGAAGTCCAAATACGAAAAATAGCCTTGTATGTTTTTATCATAATGAAACAATCTTAAATGCGCAAACTGGTTAAGAATCCAAGAACAATGGTTTAATCTCTAAAAGTAAGAAAGTATGAAACACAAAGATGAATAGTATTTTGTATTATAGCCAACTCTTACACATTTGTATATTTTAACATGTAAATTGTATTATGGGCCAGAGGCCTTTGACTGAATAAACCTATTGTTTTGTATTGTAATGTATTGTATTGTATTGTATTGTATTGTATTGTATTGCATTGTATTGTATTGTATTGTATTGTATTGTATTGTATTGTATTGTATTGTATTGTATATTGCGTGAAGGCAAGAATACTGACGGTGCGGTGCAGGCACCTATTGAAACCGATAAATCAGACTATACAATATCAGCAGCTGTGCAAAGGATGTCTTGCACTGTTCATCAGAGATTAGCATAACTTGTAGAGTACTGACAAATCGACGACAACAAATATGTGAGTTACGATATAAGCATATCTCGTACCCGTGTAAGATAATCACATTAGCACCTAACGCATCATTTTTGCGTCTTGCAGCAGAAGACTTAAGAAAAACATTGTGGCAAAAGAAGAAATTGCTTGCCACAAGCAATTTCTTCTTTTGCCACGATGTTTTTTCTACCTTTTCACATATCACAACCGCAGAATTGATAGTTTTTTTCACATGTTTACAAGGCTCTTATAAAGTCGTCTGCTTCAAGTAAAATATATCGTCTGCAGGTGGTAAAGAGTTATAAGAAGTAGTGATTTATATTGGTGGAGTGACGTACTGCAACACTAGTTATGATAATATCAGGTAGAGCTACCCAATCATTCAGTCACAAAGTACAGACAGCTTAGCGGCTTACCTCTATTTATCTGAATTCCTCTTAATAATTGCACAACGATATTATTTTGCCTTTCAGCTTTGAGATTGCTTACCTTCATATCATACCATTTCGCCTTTATCCCTTAGAATGCTTGGTTTTTTACTAAAAAAATATTTGTGTGTCGTCTGCTTTCCGAAACCTTACATATTTGCTTAATGTTGATGAGGAAAGATACTTAGAGTAGCAAACAGGTTAGATCACAGGCCAGCCGCCAATTTACTTGGCGGATGGCCTGGATCTAACCTGTTTGCAAAAGCATGAAGTCGGTTCCAGCACTATAAGGGTTAAGCATAACGGCTCGTTTTGAACAATTTATCCTTTTGTCTCAATAATTTTATGTTCTTCGTTTTGAGGTGCTTTGAATTTCATATACAAGAAATAAAAAATGATGATCTGAGAAACAAAATGGAAGAGATTCTTGATCTTAAAGGATGACTTGGATTTGGCTTCGATGGCCTATTTCAAAAATAGCTAAGGCCTCAGTATTGCACAAAGGCATCGTTATGTCTTAAACCAAAACGCATCTACTCGCAGACACAATATAGTTAATGATTATTTGCAATTTTCCCACTGGTTATTAACATTGGCGTTTATTTTGTGTTGTTACAGAGCCGGTAATTATAATTTTGCGATTATTTCTCTTCCAAGCAGTGTTTTTCTATTAATTCTTTTTTTTTTCAAGGAGATACAGAACTAAGTATTGAAAACACTATTCTTATTCTATATATACCTAACCTTAAATACTTAGTTATTCTATGGAAGTGCATGGAAAGGTGCATTAGTGCAACTGATTCAAAGACACGGTTTATGCAGGCAAATTCCAATGTCTAATGGAATATCAGAACACCAAAGCTTGTTTGGCTTACAACTTACTTTTCTCCAAACTCATTAATTAATGGACGGATTGTTCGGGCAGAATTGTGTCCTTTTATTTACTACTCGCTTGACAAGAACGGAATTTTATGAAACTACGTCTAATGAATATATTAGATTATGGTTTAACGACATTTAACAGTTTTAGGTTATACCTTCATTTTGTTGGCGACAGTAATGCAGCTCTAGTAAAGCGTCGGCATCTTGTTCGAAACCCTGATAGGCGAGGTGAAAATTGTCGGGACTAACCCACTTTTCGGCGCGAGTAAAGACTGCAGAATCGACAGTGATTTATCTAAGTTGTAAGAATCTTTTTCACAATCGATGTAAAATAGATAAGTTTAAACTAAACTAACTAAAATGGTAAAAAGTTGTATACTTATCTCCATTTCCTATACCGTACAGAGAGAATCAATAACTACCATTGCTTTCGTCTTGGGCAAGAACAGATTGTCCAGTTTCAATTACCTCCTCCATTCCTCATACCATCACGTTGTGAACGCATTACTTCCTTGGCTTTTGCGAGTAGTAAAGGAGGTCACATTGGGAACTTTTAAAAGTTCAAATTTTGAAAATCATAAAATGCTCCATAAGTCTTTATATGCGTCTACAAGACTGTTGACAACAATTCCTAGTGAAGCCAAACAATACCCATGAAAGGTATCCGTACTGAATCTGCTGTTTGAGAAAACATCTTTTATACTGCTGAAACAAAATGGGTCGCACCAGACAAGCAAACAAATATGTTAACCAATTACCAAATGATAACTACATTTGACCAGTTTGCTGCAGACGACTTTGAAAAAATATGTGGGAAAAGGAGAAATTGCTCTTAACGAGCAATTTTCTTCTTTTCCCACAATGTTTTGAGCCCTATCAGAAGATATTTTTTCAATTTCATCACATTTAGAAATGTCGGCTGCAAACTCTTTTAATTTGTGACAGTAAATAATTTGGCGTTTGGTAAAGGGTTAAACGAAATGTGTCGTACCAGACAAGCATACTTATTTGAAAACATTTACAGCACATTTTGATCCTGGACTATGATTTCCCACATCAAAATGGGCATCTTTGTGCCAAATTTGAACAAATTTCATTTTTCTCATATCCCAGCTCCAGCTAGCTCCCAGCTGGAATGTAAATGACGTCATTCAACGTGATAAAAATGTTGTCAAGCAGACTAGCTAATCCGAGATCTTTTACAGATTTAATATGGAACGTGGATGTTAACCAATCCTTCGATATATTCGCTTTGGTAGTCTGGCGGGCAAATGCAATCGTTACAAATATACAAAGAACAAATTGCGCAGATTTTTTTGTTTAGATACAAAGCGACATTGTTTGTGTTAAAAAAAGACTGTACCTCGGGATTAACAGCAGGAGCAGCAGCAGCAGCAGCAGCAGCAGCAACAACAACAACAACAAGGAACAACAGTTCACAGTAAATACAATAAGCCCATCTTTATAGGACTCTTTATATCATTTCTATGCCGAATATATACAATTTACGACTCTGCCTTATTGCACAATATTACCAAAATGCTATAATTTGTCTAGTATGATTAATAAGAACAGGGCATAAAAGATAAGCAATATTCTTCTACAAAGGAACTAGGCCTTTGAAGTTTGATTAATAATCATGAAGTACATCTAGCACGGGAGCGAATTGTGTGAGAGGGGAAGGGATTGCAGGTCAATCAACAATCTACCTCGTATGAAAGTTCCCCCCCCCCCCTTCTAATAGCATCAGAAAGCGACAGGCATTTATCAAATGAATATGATTTGCAATATTGAGATTCTTATTTATTCTCAAATATAATATACTGGTATAGATATTGACACCAAAGCCGATCAATGACTGGAAATGTGGATGACAGTGTTTCAGGGGTAGAACGTTGGCTTTTGGATATGAGGGTCGTGGGTTGGAATCCCATTAGTAACGGGATCTGCCTTGCAAACTTTCATTATTCCACATTCAGCGCAAATTTTCGTTATGTATCCAGGAAGCCGAATCGAGAGACATTAATCTAAGTTGTAAGAACTTGTTTCACAATCGATGTAAAATAAACAAGTTTAAAGTGACTGGGAAGGTCTATCACTAATCGGGTACGATTGTGTTATAGAATGTACCATTTGAGATCTACATTTGAAAACGAAAGAACCATGAAAGTAGACAATTGCAATAAACAATATGACCGCTTCCTTATTATATCAGAGGTATTTTCATTGGATAAACCCGACGAGATTGGAGACCAACCACTCACCTCCACACCACAATTTTTCCAAAACGAGGCTTCGATGATCCCCAATCGGAACTACTTCCGGAAGTTGGGGCGGAAGTGACGACACCTACATTACCGAGGGTATCCGAGTAGACTGGTTCCCGTTGTTGCGTCTATCATCGTGATTGTTCCTCGTTAGGCCGCAACGCTTTTCAATTTCTCCCCTTTATTGAAATTTGTGACACAATGAGACAAGTTTAGTCGCACCGTACACAAGCCTTGCAGCATCATGCTGGATTTTTTCTAATGATTCTTTTTCATGTTGACAACAGTTATCTCGTACAATATCGGCATATTCTAAAAGAGAAATGAATACACATGATCCTGCTTTAAAGCGAAATTACACAGCACAGATAAAGTATAAACTATGACATTTTCTCTATGATTTCTTGGAGATAGGATCATACCTAAAAGATAAAAGAATATATGGCTAACTTCGATAACGGTGGCCTTTGGTTACAATGGTTCTCTTTTATACTACAGCAGTATATTAGTCAAAACAGGTATGATGACTTAAAAGGATTACTGTATTCATGCTCCAACCCTAAATCAGAAAGCTCTGAATGAATCAATACTTGACATAGGTTCGGTTATTCTTTTTACATATTTTAGCTCTAAAAACATGATACCATTCCTGGTATTCCTTTTGTTTGGAAAGAATGATTTAACTCTAACTTAATTGTCCTGCCCACCATTCGACCAACATTTCATGGAAACACGTCTGAATTCTATAGGCTAAGTATAAGCACGTCGTCGTTGACGTCATTGAAAGAGATCGAACAAGCGGGGTAAAGCTCGATTCCCCCAACATGGGTAATTGTAACATGTACATATTGTAAAAAATAGCCATCGACGAAAATAGAACTAATAATTACACTTCCATTGAGTAAACATCAGTTTGACAAATGGATTTCAACTATTCATATGAGAATAATATATTATCTTATCATTCTGGTTTCTACAGACTTCTGCAGCAGCAGATATGTAAAGTTGACATTATATGCTGTATTATTATCTACAGTGCATTAAACATAGTCAATGTACATTGCCAAAATTAACAACCATGAATGATCAACCATATTTTCTAATGATTAAAAACAGCACCAAAGTGAACAAAGAGAAGTTAGAGGTGATCAAGGTTATTTTCTACTTGGTATTTTTGTAGAAAATAGAAAACGTAGATTGTAAGAGTACAAAACGTAGAGTATAAAGGTATAGTATTTATCAGAGTTCAATTGGAGATTTTTTAATATGTTTCTATTAAGATTTGAAACGATTAGTGAAATCACTATTCGAGTATTTGGTTGCTACTATTCGAAACTTTCTTAAGAAGTTGATCTTAGGGAGGATAATGGAGGAATGGGGAAATTATGAGTAAACAACCGATTTATGCATAGAAATCTTACCCAACCTCCCGTTTTATACTTGGTGGACAATCCATCAAGGGAATTGCGGTAATATAGTCATCATAAACGGTAAAGATATCATGAAATTCTCTCTCAGTCTAGATTGATATATCATACGCTATGTACGAGTATGTAAGTTAAACTTGACATTTAGAATCCGTTTCTGGTGTTTCTAAGAAATTCTGTTTTTCAAATGTCATGCAAAAATATTTTGCAACTCGGGTAATTTTCTTCTTGTAAATTCGCGTGCTTGCTAGACGTCTATCATGCAAATCTTTGTAATGTGAAACCGACCATTCTTTTCTCTTGTTGTTTGTAAGGGTGTCGTTGCAATATTACCAGGAAGTAAAATAGTGTTATTGCGTCATTGAGAACTCAATTCCAGTCTAGGAAAACAATGTGATGGTAACACATGATATATGTAAATTGCACCATAATTATACGCGGTCTTAGCTGAGAAGCCTGATAGAATTGTATCCAACTTGATTCAGATGTTTGATGTTTAACACCTTACCTTTGTGTTTCATCAGGGGCTGTGATTGTTGTATCATGGGTTTTGTTAAAATAGTGTATACATCTTGATACCAATTGAATATGTTACACTATTGCAAGTAAATGTGTCTATATACGGCATGGGTGACATAATCTGGTTTTCATGTACTTGTCATCAAATACAAAAAAAAACCCAAACAATTCTGCACGTGTCCGTATAATGGTTATATAGTAAATTTCAGTAAAAGTCACGTGTCCGTTAAGGCCTTTGACAAGTCATGCAACACGGACAATTGGATTTACAAAGATTGTCGGTGTATAGCATATCCCAACTGATCAGATTCTATATAGTGAATATATTTCTATAGCATGTATTGTTACTGATATGCCATTCGTGATTTATCTTTTCCAAAGTAAATAAGACGTTTGAATGCAATTGAAGCACATGCTGTTTGTCACAATGAATAATCCGTGTTTTTCTTATACAAAGTCTTTCAGTTTTCAGGATCACGTGTGTTGTGTTTCCTTCTGGCGTTTCTTTTGTGTAACTTTCACGAATGGAAATGTTATTTGCTTGTATTAACAGGCGGTCTCTTAAACAAAGAGAAGCGAAGCTGACTTGTGCGTAATATCTGTGATAGGAAGCTTTTACACGTGTTTTCAGACCAGAATGTGCATGGTCAATACAGAATCAACAGCGAACGACAAATAATAGATTTGCTAATACATTTTATGTATGACTTGAGAAAGAAACAAATGTACCATTTTGAACAATTCAACATTTTGTTACATTGGTTTACGTGGGTTCTTTCGCCAAATACGCCAAGCTGATGAATTGTGCAAAACAGGGTTTATTTTAAATAGAAAGACATTCTTAAATAAGATCTCTGTTTCGGGAATGCTTACATAAACATTTCTCCTTCATGTACATTGTACTAAAGGTTGTTGTACGAACAGAATTTGTGTTTGTTTTACTACAATTTTTCTTTAAATGGAATACCTCACAGATTGAGAATTTATTCCTTTTAATATAAAGCCTTCTACAAGTAAAATTACATTACAGATTTATTAAGTTACGGAAAACTAGATTATTGATACACTTCTCATCTCCTTTCATAACCATGTAGTGGAGATAAAGTACATTTATGTTGCAGATTTGGTTTACCGTTTAAACAATTCAGTTGGTAAATAATCATCTTTTTCTCCATTTTACGAAATATTTGAAATGGTAAAGATATCATGAATCCAGATTATGAAATGGATTGCCGTTCTAATCACGTGACGTTGTTATAAGTACTTCTTTACATGTTGTATTACATCGATTGTGAAGAAAGCTTGAAGCTTGATGAAAGTCAATCTCGATGATTGCTTCTTGGATGCTAAACCAGTACTCGCACCCATGTGTGTGTAAGTCGCGGCAATTTCCACCTCACCTAACAGGAATTCGAACCCAGGACACTCGCTACAAGAAGCTTATGCTCTATCGCTGCAATACTGTCGCCCACATCTAGTTTCTCAATTAAAGTACTGGTTGCCCTTATGGTCGCTTCAAAGTCATTCAAAAAAGAAATAGTAGGCTTTCAGTTCATTTGGTTGAAAATGTGGGAAATGGTCTTTTCTTAGTAATAAAGATTTTGTTTAAATCATCTCTTTAACCCTTAGACTGCTGGGTAATTTCCTAAAAATAGATCTTTGTGTCGTGTGCTTTCCAAAAGCTTAGATATCTGCTTATTTTTGTTTAGGAATTATATTCAAGAGTAGTGTGACGGTAATTGGGTTTATGTATAAATACTACTTCTATAGTCTATCTGTAGAAGCCGGGTTTTATGGGTGATTCGGTAGAGTTGTTGGCTTTCATTCGAAGTTAAAGCAACGTACATCGCGGTTAGTACCTGGATGGGTGACCTGCGATGGCTTTACTCCGAGAGGGACCCGATATACGTTACAGTAGAAAACTAGTTATATCACAGGCCAGCTGCCAATTAACTTACTGGCTGGCCTGGATCCAATCTGTTTTAATAAGCATGAAGTTGTTTCAAGCACTATTAGGGTTAAACAAATGCTACTCACTCAACACATTCCGAAAGATAATCCCTATAAGCAATGACGTATTAGGCTAAACACACGCGAATGATGTGTGAGAGCCATTCTCGGACGCGTGACAATTCCTATCGGTCTAATTATTTTTTACAATACCAATCCCGCGGTTCTCTTCTTACATTCGTGACAGTTTTATCTTGTTTTTATTCAATAAATATATCCGTTTGACCAGCCGACAGTCTACTTCTATCGGGCATCTCTGACGATATTTCTGTCCTACTTCTTTACCAGTATATTATAACCAATCTTCATTGTCTGATATACAGTTTTCTTTCAATGGAATCATATCGAGTTAAACCTTATAGTGCTGGAACTGACTTCATGCTTATGCAAACATGTGAGATTCAAGTTAATTGGTTGCTGGCCTGTGATCTTACCTGTTTCCTACTCTGAGTATCTTTCCTCACCAAAATTAAGCAGGTATTTAAGGTTCTGGAAAGCAGACGATTACAAAAGTATTATGAGACAATTACTCAGCATTATAAGGGTTAATCGTCGAAAGACACTGCAAAGACATTGTTATGTAATGTGAATTGCTCGAGACGATTTCACAAAAGAAGCGTGTTTCAAGCATTTTCACACAAATGTTGATGAGTAAAGGTTATATGTTTCTGCTTTTGAAATTAATGAGCATCGCTTTTTGTAATGCTTTTTGTAAAGTTTCAAATTTGTCATGTCCAATGATCACAGAACATGTGCTGATACTACCTTTGGTATTATAGTGTAATAGAAATGTGTCGATGTATATTACCTTCGAGAATAATGAATGATAAATTATCATAGATATAATACAGTCTAACTTGTGTTAAGCAGCCACCCTTTTAAGCAGCCAACCTGCCTTAAACAGCCACTACAAAAAGTCCCATTGTTAGATTTATAGTGTAAATCAATTTGTGTTAAGCAGCCAACCTGTCTTAAACAGCCAATTTACTCTGTCCCATAGGCTGGCCTCTTAACACAAGTTTGACTGTACTTTTACCATATTATTCTTAGCGATGAAGGTGGTACAAAATGGTCAGGGCGTATAAACAGAAAATTCTGTTTTCATGCCTCCATGGAGAAACAACAGAAATTGGTTCACATTTTTTAAAAATTGTCATCAACACCTTTAGGTAAATGTTGCTTTTCTGACACAAAGTCGCACACCAGATGAATGATACCACATCTTTAATAAAACAAGACACTAAAGGAAAATGGGAGGGAAAACGAAACACGTGGCTTCGTTTGTGAAAAGCAGGATAAATTTTTAGGCAAACTCTGAAAAAATTGAATTGAATTAAAGCTACAACAGACAATTGGAAAAGCATGAACCCAAAAGAACAGTTCATGGTTCACAAATCATGGGTCCAACGCAATACTTTAGCAGGCAGGTGCTTCACAAACGTGCAGAACCTACTATAGTCTTGCGCTGAACATTGTTTATCATTGGATATAAATCATTGTATCAGATCCCAAATGATGAATCACTAAACCATAACAGTTATATAGAAAAATAATCCGGAGCTAAAAATATGCGTCAACTATCGTCGCCATGGTCACGTGATACTTGAATTCTTCATGATGTGCAACTTATATTTTTGTAACGATGGTTTCTGAAGTCCTGTGCAACAGATGTGGAAAATGGTGTATTATGGAGTAAGGGATTTGGTGGGGACTGCATCGATACGCTTTAGATAACTCCGTTGCTACATTATGAAAGATGTCACGCATAAACACCCCCTCTCCCTATTCTAAAGCCATCTTTTCAAAAGTATTGGCACTTAACGAGTTTTAAAAGCATCTGGAAGTTTTCCATACTCTGGGCGGAGCTGAATATAATGTGCCTAACTGTATTATTACAATGAGCCATCGTAGTCTTGTCTATAGGCCTACAGCAAATTCTGAACTTTTTAAACACGTATTAATGAAAGTACTTTTCATTTGACGAGAGAAAACGCTCATAATGTACATTTGTTCCACCAAGATACCATGTTCTTGGCGACGTTACATTTAAAGCACTAATACAAAACCTCCTCATACCAAACGTTCTATTCATTCGTATGAATGACTAAACGCACATCTCTGAAACCATATAAACATTAACATTATTTCAGCTTTAACATACAACTTTGTTAAGCAATTAACTAATTATCTTCAAACCAATAGGCAAATATACGTTTCCTGGGTCCACTAAATAAATGTTATATTAGCAAGAACGCTATGAAATTCCAATGTGTTAAGAAGATAAAAACATGATTTGCTAAAACATGAGAAGTGGAAGACGAAGAAGAAACTGAGGAAAAAGAAACTACACTGGTTTTAATGCCAAAGAAACACTTTCTCAACTTACCAAAGCTGCTGCATTCATGTGGAGTAAAACAAGTCGTACGTCTGGATTGTTCGGATGAAAGCACCTTGTTTGCATGGCTCGATTCCACGGTCTCTATCAATCGAAGCCGTAACTCGCTAACATCGATAATTAGCGGCTCATAATGTCCACAAATGGAAATAGTCGACAACGCGTGGGAGAATCCAAACCTGGAAAAGCAAACAACGTGAATAGAAAAACTAATTGAATCTGATCCAGTATGGGTCAGCAGCCATGTAAGATGACGTCGCGTTTAATGCTTTTGTTTGCATTGGTGTTCAAACCTTTGTAAGCCTGAAAACGATTGGTAAAGGGTGAACGATGCTTCTCCCATCCGTCTGCTACCTCAACCCTAAAACGCTTTCCCCTTCCATTTTCAAAAGAAAATGGAAGGGGGTAGCGTTTTAGGGTCGAGGGGGCAGATCGAGGGGGTAGTATTCGCCATTTACCTGTCCTGAAAACATAAGTTAAATCAGGTGTTGCTTTTCATGATATTTAGGTCAAGTTCCTGAAACCAGTATGCTTTCTTTCTTCAACACATGATAAGAATGTCATTGTTATGTAAGGGAGAAATGCTCGCAATGAGCAATTCTTCAGTTCATCACAATGATGTCTACGTTAATAAAGCCATTAACAATACAATATGTTTATGTGTCTAATGGTAACGAGCCATCTAAGTGCTACCTTCAAAGGTAGAGAAAAAAAGCAAAGACCTATAGATAAAGCCATGAGTGAGGGAATAAAGTGCATCATCGTTTCTCTAGAATTACTGTTATGGTGCTACAAAGAGTTCACCAAATCACTATAGGCCTACAATGTAACTTTTTCAACACGTTTACTTATCCATCTATCAGTTATTGATGGGATTAAGTGTAAGGAAAACGTCGCAGTTATTCAAATGTTCGCTCATTCATAACTGTATTGATTGTAACTCGAACGATTTTGAGTACGAAAATTAAATTATACTTAGTCACGTGATAAACCAGACAAAGAAGGGAAGAAAGCAGACGAAACTTAAACGCCCAACAAAGATCGTCTGTTTAAAATCGCTAAAACGATATTATTTGAAGAATGAATGAGTAACGATCATTGCAATAGTATGAAAAATAATTTGTTTGATGTAAGTATTATCTGTATTTCGATAAAGCATGCGTGATATCTTGTTGTTTTGCATTTTATTTCCTATGGCAATGTGGCCATCTTGAAAGATACAGACGCACGTGGGCAAACTCCTAGAATTACTTTCGACAAATAGTTTAAAATACTTTATAATTATGAGCATAATTCTACTTTTTAGAACGATCATTAAAGTCACGAGAAAATACAACCACGTGTTGTCTGTTGCTGATATTCTGTCTCGCATTCCAGGAGCGTAGCTAAGTAATCTAATAAGTGTACGCACGGCTAGGGGTCTTGGGTTATGCTCCTTAGAAGACTTTTATTTGTCATGTTCTATTCAGTGCAAACTAAAGGTATTTTGAACAAGCAAATAGACATAAAAGTCAGGAAAAGTAATGTAATTTATACAAGACACTTAATACAGACCTTACATATTCATGTTCAAGGGACAATGTGTACGCAGGTGCGTACCTTAAGAACAGGTAGCTTTGCATCTGCATCCAGTCAAAATCTTAAGCCAAGATTACAACACAGCTTTGTGTGATAGGCAGCATCCCATTAAATGTCTGCAATTTTGCACTCACCATATTCGTTGTTTTATTTTCAGAACTCAGAAGTGGTTGGAGTAAATGTTTTGATGTCTCGGTGGAATTCCTGTCGGTATGTCACAGCCGAAATATGCTTCATATGCGGACATTACCAACCCCAAGCTTAAACATGCCATCAACACAAACTGTCTGTCCACCATTCACCTGGCAACCCTCGGTATGTACTTTTTTCTTTTAACACAAACAATTGGTAAATAGCAATAGTAACTTTTGTTCTTTAAACATAATTATTTTAAATTGATTTTACATTGAATGTGAATGATGAGCTTACAACTTAGATTAGTAACTCTCCATTCTGCTTCCAGGATATGTAACCATTGCTCACTCTGAATGTGGATTAATGAAAGATCCCAAGGTGGATCCTGTGCTACTCACAAGATTTGAACCCGTGACACTCAGGTTCTGAGGATGAAGCTCTATATCTGGACAAATGTCAACTTGTCTTTGTTAAAGTGTACCAGGGTCCCTAGTATTTATTTAAGCCCAATGGGATCAATTAAGGTGCCTGGGGTGCCTCATTTGAAGTTCAAGAGCTGTGGCCCAGCACCACTGAACCACCTCAAGAAGATCCTGTATACATCTAGATTAACATGCTGTCAAAGTCAATTTAGGAATATCTTGTATAACAAAAAGGTGAAGATATGCCAAGTCCTACTATAATGTGGGAATGGTCAAAATAAATTCCTTAAAAAATACAACAGATTTTTATAAAGTTGACTTGAATGCAGGCAGACAAAACAAAATTCATACTGCTAATGAAATACTTCTTGTATCTTGATGAATTGTCAATTTGAATGGTTTTAACTTTTTTAATAAATTAAGGCAAGTTTTAGAACTCAGATGAATATGCTGCCAATGTTAAATGAAGTACCAGTAATAGAGATATTGTTTATTGATTCAAGTCTCACCTTTTAACTTAAAGTTTCTATGTGGGAAAACAGTCTGTGGCTTAGAATGAATATCTGGTGATGAAAGACCAGGACAGGTTTTTTTTGTGTTGCATAACAGGAGCCTATAAAGGCCTTTTCCCAATTGGAAATTTCTTTAAGATTGTGCAGTTTTATCCACAATTTAAAGTCATACCAGCTTTTTAGTTTTCTAATTTAACAATTTCAGCGAAAAATCTTTCCAAAATTAAAATAAGTCTAAACCTCTTTCGAACTCCAAGGGAAAAAAGCCCTGCACAAGCATTTATGGTGTAGCCAACCAAGCAAAAAAAAACCTCTAAAAGTTACAATCACATCTAATCAGTGTAAAAAGTTGTTGTTCACTAATAGTTTGTACTGTCTATTGATATACCTGCATGTTCTCTATAACAGTGTGTCAGGTTCTCAAATTTGCATAAACCTTCAGTTTTATTGCAGTAGCCAATGTACCTATTATAACAGCCATAGAACTTCTATAGCTGTTATAATAGGTACACAGACTACTGCAATTAAAACTGGAAGACTAACAAGAAAGATATATAACCAATTACCCATATCTTGTCTATTTCGTACTGAGGTACTAAAAATCTTCAATTACACCACATGACATACAGAGCGGAAAATGGTGTCCTATCGACTAGGACTCAGAGCAAAATAGAATTAAGTCCTCTACAAAAGTAGAGGGCATGTCATCGCCTTGTACCGGATCTTTGATATACCCTCTAAGGAACATTTAATACCATTTTAACTGCTCAGAACCAGATGAAATGCTTTTAGTTGGTAATAAAGGGAAGGAAACCGGTAAAAGCTCTCCTAAGCCTATTCCTCAATTCTAACCATGTTAAAAGTAATTTGAAGCAGACGAAATATCAATGTAATTATCATGGCTATGGGCAAAGCTTATCTTTGTAAAATTGAAATAACAAGGTCTCCCATATGGGAATTTGTGAAAAGATAAAAATTGAAAAAAAAAGTAGTAATCAACAATAACTTAAGATGTATGACAAATATTCTCTTTGTGAAATTAGCTTAAACATTGTCTATAGAAAATGAAAGTCAAGAGTCTACATTGAGTGTCTAATATTAATTGAATGATTTTTCTCCTGAGGATTATTTCCTTGTTAGAAGCATCCTTAGTTTGCAGAACCATATGGAACGCAGGAAAAAAGAAAAATTTAGGGTAGAATTCCCCTAGACCCCCTTGCTGCACATACACTTACTTTACAGCTTAGCTATGCCCCTGATGGCGTATATAATACCAAAGGTTGTTTTTTATTCTGCTCAAATATTCTTTTTAATCAGCGATTTCATCTTGGCAGACAAATGGAATTTGTGCCATTCTATGATGAAATCTGCATGCATATGACGTATTTTAAATTCAATCAATTTGTGACAGTTTTCCAGTATCCATTCTCAGAGGAATTTCCTCTTTTGAAATATTGACAATTTTCCTTTGCCTATAAATCAAGGGGGATTGCCTTTTTCTGCTGCAATTATTCTATAAACTTAACCCTCAGAATGCTGGGTAATTTTCTAAAGGTAGATTTGTGTGTCGTCTGCTTTTTAAAACCTTAAATATCTACTTAATTTTGATTGGAAAAGATACTCAGAGTAGCAAACAGGTTAGATCACAGGCAAGCCGCCAATTTACTTGGCGGCTGGCCTGGATCTAACCTGTTTGCATAAGCATGAAGTGGGTTCCAGCACTACAAGGGTTAAACAGACAGTTATAACTTCATTTGCGGGTGATATGGGTGCAGTTGCATAGCACAGGTTTGATCCCTGTTTCTGGAGGTGTGAAAATGCCGGAACTAACTCACAAATCAACACCAGCACTGGTTATGTATCCAAGAAGACGTCGTTGAGAATGAATTCAATAAGCTTCAAATTTCATCTCAATAGAAGTAAAATAGATAAGTTTAGAATAACCATATTTCAATATGAACATTTTCAAAACTATGAAAAATAAACATAATTTGGTAGTGGGTAAAATCTCATTTCCATCAGATAACCTTGACACATTAAAGATAATTTGATAACGAACAAGTTCTCCCTTTGTCAGAAATACTTCCATTTTTACCAATTGTTTTACAATTTCTCATGAAATCTTTTTTTAATTAGAATTAAGGTAATAAGTGTTTATGTTGCCTTCTATAAATTACCTATATCAGTGAATATATGTGTTTACCAAAATTTGTGTGCAGCATACTTTGTGTGTACTGAGAAATTTGTATGACATAATGATAGAAGTTCAGTTTAACCCTTTACCAAACGCCAAATTCAACTGTCCCAAATTGAAAGAGTTTGTAGACGACATTTCAAAAAGTGATGAAATTGGAAAGTAATCTTCTGTTAGGGCAGAAAACATTGTGGGAAAAGGAAAAATTGCTCGTTAAGAGCAATTTCTCCTTTTCCCGCAATGTTTTCCAAAGTCTTCTGCAACAAACTGGTCATATGTCATTATTGGTTGGTAATGGGTTAAACTTATTAACTTTATGTCGCTTGTGAAACAAAATCCTACGACTTAGATTTATCTCTCACCATTCTGCTATCTAGGTACATAACTATTCTCTCATCATTTGTGGATGAATGAAAGGTGACAAGGTGAATCCCGCTTCTCAGGGGATTCAAACCTACGACCATCCTATTCTGATGTTCTGTGGCTAGCCCACTGTCCTCCACAGTTACTTAAGTACATAGTAATGGATTTAATTTACAGCATATATTGCTTATGATTTGAGATCATGGTTTTCTTTGGATTACAAATACTAAAATCTTAATTTGTAACAATGCCATAAAAGATTAATTAACTGTTGTAGTCTCTTTTCTAAGTATGGATTTAGTAAAATGCAAGTATTTTCAAGGATCTATTTTTGAATAGCCTAGATTCAAAGAAAACTGGATTACTCAATCAGTTCAAGATTAGATTTAAATGGTTTCATCATGCCATTCAGTAATTGATTTGCTTTAGTCCAAGGCTTAGCACATATGGAGAGATTATTTCAGCACTCATTTAAATTGTTAGGTACTGGTGTAATGTCTTTACAAGCTTAGACAAAAATGATCAATTCTTTCTCCTTTTTCCCGCAATCTTTTCTGCCCTATCAGAAGATTATTTTTCAATTTCACATTTTGAAATGTCGTCTGCAAACACTTTCAATTTGGGACAGTCGAAATTTGGTGTTTGGTAAAGGGTTAACACAAGGGCTACAGATATGTATTTCATAAAGTAGCTGATCATTTTGGAAAATGACTTCTCAAGACATTTTCATATCCATGGCTTATCAAGACATTTTCATGTTTACAAATACATTTATGAATGTGTTCTTGAAACTCATGAGCATAAGAACAACATTTGTTCATAAAAGGCTATTTTTCATTCATGTGTGTTCATGAAGTTCATGAACACAGTTTTTGAATCATATGGAGGGACAAATAGTCGCCTTTGTCTGTTTCTTTATCTGGCATGAAAGTCAGATACAAAATCATTTGTGGATTACTTCTAATTCAGCTCCCAGAAGCATCTTTAGTCTGTAATGCATTGCTTGAATGAATGATATTGTATTATACAAGTGAATAATAAATGCTTGGACAGACCTAGTTATTGATATTACGATCGTACACAAGCTATAATATAGGGAATATGTTTTTAATACAAATAAACATTTCTTAATCATCAAAAGAATGCAAAATTTTTAATATGTTGACGCTTGCAAAGGGTGCTCTTTCTTTACGTATTGGTGATAGCCAGATTTTCCTTTGTCCAAACTTCAAAATTCTTTTTTGACAATGCTTTGAAGACAGAATTCCTGAATTTGAATCTTACCTTATGAGTAAATTTACCCTTTTACATCGTAATTAAGCGTTTCCATTAAAAGACTGTGTAGTAACTTTTCATATAAGCCAGCAAAAACTAGTGTGTTATAGTGTGTTTAATAAACTAATAGAACGCTTTTATAGGGGTAGTCCTAATGAATACCCACAACATAGACAAAAGAAAAAAAGAAAATAAAAATACAAAAATACCTCTTTTCAGGGACTCTTGACTAGTTCAAGTGTAATTAGTGTCGTAATAAAACCTGGTTTTGAAGTGAATGACTTGCTACATTCCTGCATCGAACCCTCAAATTGTAGTATACGGCTAATGGGTTTCAATTTAGCTGCGTTATATTTGGTGCAATGCTGCTGTTATTGGATTATGTCTGACGTCAAAGCCTTGTTTAATGTCTGCTTTTAAAGATTAACTAAATTAACTCTAATGGAACTGTATTAAATAAAGTATGTTGTTGATGACCCAACTTTAAATGCACGCCTACAACAAAAGGTTTAACCCATTATCAAACAATAACGATATTTGACCAGTTTCTTGCAGACGACTTTGGAAAAATTTGTAGGAAAAAAGGGAAATTGCTCTTAATGAGCAATTCTTTGTTTTCCCACAATGTCTTCTGCCTTATCAGAAGATTACTTTTCAATTTCTTTACTTTTTTAAATTTTGTCTGCAAACTCTTTCAATTTGGGATGGTCGAATATTTGCCTTTTGGTAAAGGGTTAAGGAATTATGAAAGAGCAACATTTGTAGACTGTTCATTCAAAAAAAGAGCCTTCATTTTGTCATAGAGGACATGCATGTATGAATAGAGATATCATAACTGATAAGTGAACACTTCTGTGAAGGATTCACAAACTATGTTCATAAACTTCATGAACAGACATGAACGCTAAAATGGCCTTTCATGAACAAAGATGTTCTTGAACATGTTCATGAATTTCTAGAACATATACATGAACAATAGCACGGACTCAATCATGCCCATAAAATTAAATACATTCATGAACATATTCCTATGAGTGTCAACAAATAGTTCAATGTAAAAAGAAGTGTTAATAGCATTTATAGCCATTATTTTGGGTAGTAACTCATTTATAATAGTAAAGTCATAAATTGTGGTATTTTTATTTCCTTAATCAAATTAGATGACTTTTAAGATATCGTATTTGACAATTTCATTTTAAAATGAAAGTGCAACAAAAGTAGAGTTTTGAGAAGAAATATGGCGGCTTCCATTTTATGTCAGATTACATCATTGGATAAACACAATGAGTTCAGATTGTCTATACTGCACCAAGTATAGTTCTAACTACAAAATAGTCTTGCAAGAAGAAATATGGCCGCTTCCATTTTATGTCAAAGGTGTTTTCATTGGATAAACACAATGGGTTCAGATGGTCCATACTGCACCAAGTTTTATAGTTCTGATAACGAAAATCAATGGTCCGTAGGCAAGGAAAGTATTACATAATTGCAATCTATGGAATCCCATTGGCATGTGTGGAACGGAAATTAAAAACTTGTAAAACACAATTAGATCATTAATTTCAATAGTTATGCTTTGTAACCCCCCTCACCTTATTGTAAAAGCTATTTTATCTTTCCAAAACTAGAACAATTCATAAACGACAAACTTTATTGAGATATCCATGTAAGGAATGTATCCCACTAGCTAACTTCTATGCTTTTCTCTAAAGTTGTGGATGGGTTTTCTATATCTTAAGGTGTAGGTACATTAAGAAAAGTAATATTTAAAGGTACTTTGTTCACACAAAATAAAGTGTTATTGAATTAAAAAAGTATTGGGTTGCTCTCGAAGGCATCTTGTTAGTGTCACATGATTAGATTATCAACCAATTTTATAATCTTTATCCAAGACTCTCTTACCCATTTCAATGACTTCGCAGGATGACCATGAATGATCATTGTTTACATAACTAACTGTTTAAATGGTAATTAAATCTGCAACATAAATGCAGTGTGCGAAATTCAATTTTTAAACCACTAGCCCATTCGGGCTACCAGATGGGATTTTTCACTAGCCCGAACCACAGTTTACTAGCCCGAACTGCGTTTAGAAGAAATTTAATGTTATATTGAGGAAACAACATTATCATTTAGACATACTTATTTAAAAAGCCTTACAACAAACATTGAAATTTGGAACAGTTGATTTACAAATATCAATGAGATTGTGACAAAAAAGAAGGTTGTTCATTGTGTGCAATGTCTTCTTTCAATGTTGTTCATTGTGTGCAAAGTTTTCTTTCAATGGAATGTAAGCAGTCTCTCATCACTTCAATTACCTTTTAACTGAATATGTACCATATAAATTTAATGAATAGAAACAAAAAACATGCTGTCTCTGTAAAGTACAATCTATTTTTATAAGCCATAATTGTTTGTATTTCTACAAAACATGAAGCCTTCCTCTATTCTGGCTAAGGAAACTGGTTTGCTGGTTTGCTTCTGGGTTAAGCCTTGAACTGCTTTCTTCACTAAAGCATCTACATTTTGCACAGTTGGGCCATTGATGCAAACATTACTGTCTTATCCGACATTTTTATGCAATTTCCAACAATATCCTAGTTTAATTGTTGCAGTAAGTAAAGCTATCTGGATGCCAGATCCAGTCAAAAGGTTTAAACTGTAACATCTTTCTGAATGACTGCAACGAAAAACAACACAGACTAAGTCGCTGAAAACATCCCAGGAAATGGCATAGTTAACAGTAAAATCTTGCAAATCAAGGTGACAGAAAAACAAAACCAACATCGCTCACTTCATAAACTTCAATGTTCATCTCCACTTAGGAGAAACAGGCCTAAAAATCTCCGATGTCTAGCTTTCTTTTTTTCATTTTGTCTTAAAGCGGACTCTTATTGTTGCATATAGTAAAAAGCATCTATCATGTACCCAGATAACCAAACGCTTGAAGATGCCAAGCGGCTATTGACTTTGAAATCAGTTTGGGATAAATCGCAATATCACAATCAGTAAACTGGTTCCTCGCTATCTACTGGCTCCACTATGTTCAATAGATGAGACACTGGTAACCAGCCTAAACTAACGAATCGGTGATCGAAATTCCCTATCTTTTAATCAAAGTATCTTTTCAATTTTTCGGCCGATTTTTACAAATTAAAAAGGAAGCTGTTTTCCCAAGTAAAATGCTTATAGATATGCACAGTTATTATCACTAGCCCGGTCGGGCTACCACTCTGGGGGAATTCAATAGCCTGAATCGAGATCAACCAGTCTCAGGCTATCGGGCTAGTGTGAATTTCGCACACTGTAAATGTGCTATATCTCCACTACACAGTTATGAAAGGGCATGACACCTGTATCAATAATCTAGTTTTGTGTAACTTGATAACTCTGTGATGTCAATTTATTCATAGGAGACATTCTATTCTTTAGATAGTTGAAATCTCAATCTGTGAGATAGTCCTTTGAAACCTTACAGAATGAAATAAATGTATCCAAGTGGGTCAACTATGACTTGATAAGTAAAATTCTAATTTTGCCACTGTTCTTTCATAATTATCGCTTAGAATGCTGGGTAATTTTCTAGAAATAGATTTTTGTGTCATCTGCTTTCCAAAAACTTAAATATCTGCTCAAATTTTATGAGGAAGATACTCAGAGTTGCAAACAGGTTAGATCACAGGCAAGCCGCCAATTTACTTGGCGGCTGGCCTGTGATCTAACCTGTTTGCATAAGCATGAACAATCACTATTGTGTTAAATACATTTTGTTTTGTGTATGAGTATCAGTACAAAGGATCAAACTCATATATTATGCAATCGATGAATACCAATACACCTTTGTTAGGTAAGAGTATAGTATTGCAGGGCAAAAATCCTCCCGTCATGTGACAGTGATGAAAATTGATTTTTGCAGCAGGCTCCACTAATTACAATCTAGCCAAGTTGTGGGATAAATCTTTTCTCCTTCCTCTCCTTAGGACATCAATTGTCTAATAGACTCGGTAATTTACTCCGTCCGGTTGGAAAATGGCCTGTGACACGAAACGGCAGGGAACAATTTCCTTTACGAGGGATTCAAGAATTATGCTCCTGAATTGCATGAACAGACATGAACAAAAATGGTCATTCATGAACACAGGGTTGCTTTTGAATATGTTCATGAAAATGGACACAAACATATTCTTGAATATGTTCATGAACATATTCATGGACACTATCATGCTCTTGAATATGTTCATGTACTTGTTAAAAACAACTTTCTGGTCAAGAACAAACAATTTTAGTTCAAGTATGATCATGAAGTTCATGAACATTGTTCTTTAATCTTCCTCAGGGGATCACCTCTTTAATAGACTCAGTAAATTACTCTTTCTGGTTGGAAAATACCCCTTGACATGATATGTCAGGGAACATTTCTTTTGCAGGAGCAAAGCGAATATTTTCTGCAGAGATACTTCGCTGGTCCTCTGATACACACACAGCTTCCTAATCTATATATTTGAGTTTTATGTAAATTCAGCAATAGGAAAAATGGCCCATAAAATGAACAAATTCTTAGAAGAACAATTTCTAGTTCATTCTCTAGCTTCTTTGAAACCAGGAAATGTTTGGCCATAAAATAAAACTGTTCGTTATAATTGCATTCAAAGATCATTTTTGTTCTTTTTTCATTTTCAGTGCAATGTATGAACTATAATCGCCTTATGAAATATTTAGAAAAAAGTAAAAAAATTGATTACTTGTAACAGTGTTTTAAACTCAATTAACTTTTTCCCCCATAAGATTTACTGCATGCCAAGAGTAGAAATGTTGTACTGCATCTGCACTCTTCCCTCATTACTAATTAAGACTTCTTTTGTACACTTAATTTCTTAAGAAGAAATGTATAAAAGCCTTTCTCCACATTACTTACTTTAGTTGACACACTTGCTGGAAAAATCCTAAGAATCACCGGACGAAAGAATAACTTGATCCTCAATAGCATTTTATCCTTTTTATAATAAATGTATAAGTATCCTTTATTCTATCCAATATTATAATGAAAATGATTTGTCTTGTGCTAGGGGTCCTGCGAGTCCAAGTGGTTAAGGTGGCGGACTTAGAATACAGGAGGTCCTGTGTTCTAGCTAGACCGACGCTTTGGTTTCATGAGAGTGACATTTGGCAAATCACTTCAGAGCCCAAGCCTTGGTCAGGTGGATCCAAGAAAGTGATTACATAGCTGAAAAATTGTTGATACGACAATTTACACCATACAACATAATAAGTATTGCGTTATTCTATGTTCTCAAATTGTTGTTTAGAATTTTGACGTTTTACTTAATCTAGTAAGGAAGAATGTCTTTAGTGCTACGAGTGAAAGGGTCGAAATTGCTGTGACATTATATTGGTATCCTGCCAGAGATAGTATAGATATGTTTTTGCCTAGAAATCTCTATTCATAACATTGATCAAATTACATGGATAAAATGAGGTAGAACGTGTCATTACGCTGACAATTTATGACATTGCAGGTTTATATCTCACGGAGAACTAGTGAATTATGGGTAACTGATCACTTTGCTGATTCCCTTCTCTCTCCATGACATGAAAGCCGGTGTTCTGCAGGAAACAGAAAAGAAGACAATGTCAAGTGTTCAGTGCAATACTATAGTAAGTGCTTCATGTTTATGAAGCACATACCATAGTCTTGAACTGAACACCCAATTGGTGTACCTAATCCAATCCCTATTGAAAAACAGTTGACAGATAAGAAATATTTGATAGATTGGATTGAGGAATGATTAGTATCTGAGTACCAAACATCAATGTAAGGATTTTGGTGTCTCCAAAACTTAACCTTTATATAGTGCTGGAACCGACATCATGCTTATGCAAACAGGTTAGATCCAGACCAGCCGCCAATTGAATGGAAGGCTGGCCTGTGATCTTACCTGTTTGCTACTCTGAGTATCGTTTCTCATAAAAATTAAGCGGATATCTAGGGTTTTGGAAAGCAGACAGCACAAAAATCTTAATATAAATAATTACCCAGCATTCTAAGCATTAATGATTGACAAACAGTTGATCTTTCAATCGTATAGTTTCATAATAGAATGCATAACTAGTATATCATGATCTGCTTTTTGAATATTGACAAGTTCAAGTGCAAAAGTTTATTCTCTCTAGTATAACTGAAAGTGTTATTCTTTAACGAAGGTCACCTGTTTGGTTCGGACTGGTATAGTTCTCCTTTTATAACAATGTTTTCCAGAGTCGTCTTCAAGAAACTGTTGTTATTGTTTGGTAAAGGGTTAATATATAAGCATAATAGATGCTTCATCAGATTAAGATAAGCCATATATATGTACATAAAAGTTGTTATATCTAATCTACCTTACAAAGAAATCATGTTTCCAGCACTTTTTTTTTTGGCAGTGTTGTATTTACTGCCATCCTATTTTTGCATTCTAGGTGACAAAATTAATTAGCATAATATGTTATAGTGCCATATAACATTAAAAATAGCAGCGGTAAATGCAGTGAAACATGATGTTAACCATGGATCCAGTTGGGGGTGGCAAAATCAATTGTCCATATTACCCAGTTTGTCCAATGGTCTTTACGGATTGAAATTTTACTAAAACTTATTATATAACCATCATATTGACAAGTGCAGAAAAATATTTGGTATAATTATACAGACAAGTAAATCAACATCAGATTTCACCACTGCTGCCAGTTAATTTGAGTTTGGTCTGGTTGGTTTGCCATTGGATCCTCACTTTCCCTGCTTGAGGTCCTTTATGGAGGGTTCAATGCAAGACTATAGTTAGTCCAGAGTTCAATGCAAGACTATAATAAGTCCAGAGTTCAATGCAAGACTATTGTTAGTCCAGAGTTCAATGCAAGACTATAGTAAGTGCTTCACAAACTCTTACTATAGTCTTGCATTGAACCCTAGATAATGGGCAGGGCTCACGCTGTTGGTCGCCAAATGCGCCAAATGCGAATATTTTTTCATTCTGGTGAAAGATTTCCCAATTTGCCGAATTTGGTTGGCGCACGTTTTTTTCCATTCGACTTTACCTTATTTCAACCTGTCCGGATATTACAGACAGTTATATCTTCTGACACATTTAACAGTATATCCGAAAAACCCAAATTAATCCGCTAATTGTTAGCCCCGTGTCAAACAATGCCCGAGGCATGTATTAATCGGGCCATCATTATGTGTCAACAACTCGGCACGCTTGATTGGTAGCCTCGATGCGGCTGTTCCTCGAAAACCGATAATAATTACCCCATTCCGTCCAGTGTGTTACGATGCATGAATGCTAGAATTAAAAGAGGGTTAATTTGTAAAGTATTTTGATATTGACAGTTTGCTTCCTTCGCTGATACACCGGTACTATTCATATTGCGATCCTCTTGTCTATTATTAATCATTCGATTCATCAGACCGGTGTCTTGACGAGAGTAGAAACAAGGAGACCTAAAATCATGTTTACACTTTTCATTTATCTATCGGACATTTCTAAAATAATTAACAAAACTGAGAAACATGATAGTCTTCACTATGATTTAATGTTATCTGAGATAAAAGATTCATTTTGATTTTGTTACTCACAGCAAGTGTAACTTTAACCATCTTTATTTTGAATTTGTTTGAAAGAAGGGGGGTGGGAGTCTTGGCGTTTTTTTTTTTTTTTTTCTTTTCTTTAACATATATTTTTATTAGTATTACATCATATATTTCATTCGGAACACCTCGGCCATTTCTTAAAATAACCTCGGAGGTAATGGGGAGCCATTTTTGAAAGTAGGTCAGCGACGAAGGGCCAATCGTATCTACTCGGTAATCCCCGTAACAAGCCAGGGATTGCCGAAAAGAGCCGATTGACAAAATATGAAACAAAGATGTGTTGATATGATCATCTCTAATGAAAAGGGTAAACACACTATTCAATTGTGATATATAACCAATTTTTGTGTATCAAAATACATATTTAGTGCCTATTTGCATTTTGCGTTATCCGCCGGAAATAAGGCGAATTACCCCAAGATTTCTGGTGTATTCATGTACTGCCTACGAGGTATATCTACCGACTTGTTACGGGGATTGTCGAGTAGATACGATTGCATATATTTATAACAATAGAACTTTAATACAAATGGTGAAAATAACAAAAAGAAAATAATTTACAGGGGGGATTTAACACATATGTCAAGAAATTTTAATTGGAGCCATTTGCTCAGAATTTGGCTCCTACTTCTTAAATTTGGCTCCTTGTTTAGTCATTTGGCGAATGCGCTGGCGCAGACTTTTTTCCAGCCAGGGTGAGTCCTGACGGGGTAACTTTAGAGTCTCTTTAGAATTGAAAGAAACAGCATACAACAATATGAAAGTTTTGAGATAAAAAGAATTGAAAAAATATTTTTACAAAACAATTTATTTGCTGTTTGTCCATCAAAATGAGTTTGGAAATATTTAACAAAAAGCTCTTAATAAGAGAAAAGTCATCACTTAATGATTTTTCTTCATTTTTCAGTTGCTGGGTTTGCCAAAGATCTGGCAGCAGCCCATGAACATTTTGCAGAAGAGATACAGACTATTGTGTCCTCTTACAGATCCAAGAGCAAAGACATGAAGAAAGAAAGGTAAATAGTCTAGTTATAGTGCCTAGGATCATTGATGATGGTGTAAAAAACAGAGCAAATAAAACTCTAAAAGGATGCGTTCACATCGGATCTGTGAAAAACGCTATTGTCCACTGAGCAGCTGTGTTGTCTACTCTTATACCTTTTAAGGATTGTGGTGTGACTTTTAAAATGTTGTCCCAAATTCATATGTTAGGAGGACAAATTATGAAATTTGAGCTAATTCCTGTTGAAAATCAACAAATATTTTTGGATAAAATAGAAATTGCTCAATTGTCATTTATGTTCTAAGGGCTGTTTCTATTGTTTTCCTATGTCTTATCAATTCTTACAATTATAAAAATGTCTAGATCTTTGAACTTTATTTCCATAACAAGTTTTCTTTGTCACATGATTAGCTCACTGTCAAATTTGCAAAAAAAATTCTAATTTTGCTTGCTTGATATTAGTTTTTGTCCTCTAGGGTATTTCAGAGAATGCAATTATAAAACCTTGATTCAATAACAGATATTTTAACGCCTTAATTTGACAATATATGGAGTTACAAATGTGAAGCACATACTATAGTATTGCATTGAACCCTCAGTATGTCCTATACAATGACTTCAGTGGGAATGTCTGTAAGATTGTCGACAGTTAAATATCACACCCACTATAACCCAGGGGTTAACAGTCTGAATTATTGATAGGATTTCGGTGGCAATTATTTCGTTTCCTGTGGTATTAGAACTTAGCCAGCCGGAGCAATACAAAAATCCAGCGGGGAGCTAAATTGATCTGGTTTTGATTGTTTTTATAGTATTTTGGTTAATTCAGAGTAAAGACTTCCTGATTTTTTATCAATACAATGGCAATATAGGATGCTTTCCAAACGACAGACACCACTTTCTCTATTATGAACATCGTTTGATATAGGATTAGGGATAGATAAATTTTGTCACATTAACTTCATAAAGCATTTAGCTCAATCACAAGTATGAGACTATGGTGACAAAAAAAGTATTTTCTATATTACATTTGAATTACACTCCAATATTAACCCAATTAAAAAGGGGAATGGCCGTACCTAAGTTGTGAGAACTTGTGACCAGACCCTTTTGCCAAAATCAATAACAAGTCCATTTACCATGGTCAATTGGCAAGATAATCCTGCGTGGCTCAGTGGTTATGATGGTGGACTTAGAACTCAGGGGTCATGGGTTTTAGCTCCACCGGTACCATTGGTTTTGTCAGGGTGGCCTATGGCAAGTCACTTCAGAGCCCTAGCACAGTACTGGTGGATCAAGGAAAGCTGTAGGGGGTCACTGGCTTAGGCCTTTATCCTGTACGAAAAATGGTGAACGGTGTGAAAATATATGTTAAACTAAAAGTGCAGTTTTTTCTACTTATGATTATTGTCTAATGTTTTGTTTAAAATTTAGGTATCACATACCTGAAATTGAAGTATCAAAACTTATAAATACTTTTGTTTGTTATGTTGGGAAAGAAACAATTGTGACAAAGGAGAAATTGTTTGTGTCAAGCAATTTCTTCTTTTGCCACAACGTTTATATTTAACTTATACAGTCTTCCATCGACTGTGACGGAAGCTTAAAGCTTATTATATTCTCTCTCGATAACTGCATCCTCGATACTACACCAGTACTCGCGCCAATTTGTGAGCCAGTCTCTGCAATTTTCGCCTTGCCTCTAATGGGGATCAAACATGGACCCTCAGTACAATAGGCCAATGCTCTACCACTGTCAAAATGTTTGCTAAGCTCATCTGATGCAGGTTCATTTAGATGTTTAGATATGAAGGAAAGGGTAGTTAATGAAGGCCACAGATAGATTTAACACCTACTGATGACATTCACAGATGTCTTGGATCCACATTGTCTGACTTAACAATTCCAAGGGGGTTTTTCCTGTGGGGGGAAATATTCTGTTGGGAAGATTTATGACGTAATGGACAATGTTTTTCTTTGGCACACAAATAATTTGAAAATCATACAATTAAACCTTTCAGTAATATTCAAAGCATTTAAAAAAATATATTATATAAAAGATATGAAAAAAAGACATGAATAATGTGACGATCTGCTCATTATTAGTTAATTCTTCCTTTGTCACAACAGTTTCTAGCCACTTGGATGTTGTTTTGTTTAACGCTTTAAATTATGGGTAATTTTCTAACAATAGATTTTGTGTCATCTGCTTTCCTAAACCTTAGATATCGGCTTTATTTTGTTGAGGACAGATACTTAGAGTAGCAAACAGGTTAGATCACAGGCCAGATGCTAATTCACTTGGAGGCTAGCTGGCTTGGATCTTACCTGTTTGCATAAGCATGAAGTCGGTTCCAGCAGTCTTAGCGTTTAACTGTAAAATTGTCATTTGCATTTGGCCTTCATTTTTCACCCATCCTATAATCTACTTTTCCTTCACTGTTTCAGCTATGTGGACACGGTCAGTACAATATGCAATGTTTGGGAAATCCTTCTCAAGGAGACAGAAGTGGATGCACAGGTAAGGTCAATACATTCCTCCATAATGTTGCGAGTTTGATACTAGCATGGGGTCATACAAAGAACCAAAGGTCATGTTGTCCTTTGCAGCCATATTAAATGTGACAAGACCAGATGACAAATGCTTAAAACAATGTTTAAGAACAAATACATGAAATAAGACATTTTTGTTTAGAGGAATATCTCTTTTTGTTTTTGAGGTTTTCTACTAGGGAATTGCACAATTAATTTTCTTGTATGTTTTTTTCCATTAGAAAAAAAAGTATGAACGACAATTTTGGGGGGTTAATTAAAGGGTTGTATGTTAGACAGAGTGTGTCACTATTTCAGGCCCATGTGGATGCTGCAGGCCTCCTGATGAAGAATGTGTGCGAACCTTTACAGGAAGTGGCCGAGCACAAACGCAGTCAGGCCGAGAAACTACAGGCTTTCAGAGATAGCTTCGAAGAGACTCTCAACCAATCAGAAAACAGATTTTATGAGGTAGTTTTTTTATTGTTTTATATTTGAATGTGGATGACAGAGGTGCAGTTGTAGAGCCTCGTCCTCTGATACAGAGGGTCCAAGGTTCAATTCTTGTAAGCAGCAATGTTTAATGCTGTGACTAGACAACAAATCCACGAAGGCACTGGTAATGTATCCACAAAGCAGTCATGGCGAATGGATTTATGGAACTTCAAGCTTTCCACATGATCAAGATATTTTTGAATAATGTTCAAATGACTATTGTTATCCCAAGTTTATAGAATATTGTCTTTTGAAAATCTACGATCTATCTGAGTACTGATGGATATCTTAATTCTGTAAAACAGCCATTTAGACATGTTGATAATTCAAGCATTATAGTGCTGAGGCCTTGGTTTAGGTTGAACATTTTTAATTCACACAATGATTACACTAAAGTCACATGATCTTACAACATTCCTAAGAAAAGGACTAGTCTCAACAAAAACAATACCCTGGTTTAATATGAGACTTCATTAATCTATGATATACCCAAAGAAACAATTTGATATAGATGTTGTATTAATGTCCTGATATTAACTAAACCACTGCAAAAGATTAAAGAACTGTCTTCACAAACAGACATGAATAACAAAAATAAATAGCCTTTAGCAACACAAGGTTTTTCTTGATGATATTTGTGAATTGAAACATGTCCATGAGTACATTTATGAACATATTCTTGGTGTTCATGACCATGTTCTTGAAGTTCAATATGTTCAAGAACAACTTTGTGTTAATGAACAGCCATTTTTTATTCATGTTTGAACATGAGGGTTATTCACACAATTCTTGAACCCCCCGCAGGGAATCTGTTGGTCTTGTGCATCTGTTTTTGAGTGATCTCAATAATTTTTCAATGAAATGCAATTAGTTCCCCACAAAACTACAAATTACCACATCAAAGATTAATTGATTCCTGAAGTTATTCCTTCACAAAGGTCAAAGGATTATCTCCCTTCCCATTAATGTACATTTTAGAGCAACGTCTTGCATGGACTAGCATACGATTCCATTGAGCCATAGATATAATGAATGGAATTTCTACTGCATGTTTTCCCTGCATTTTGTACTTGGAATGTATTGCCTCAGCAATTTTATTTCCTTGTTTTAGGAATGGGTCTTGTACTGGTCAAATTGGGAAAAATCGTGGCAATTTTCTCTGAAGTTTCAAAATTTTCATTAATTACTAAATTCAAACATAAGCTTTATTAAGAAAATGGGGAAAATAGTCAGTTAATGTGGTTGTGAATAGGTCCGTTTTACAGTACCAAACATATAAGGGAAAAAATCACCAAGCCTGTTAGAATGCAAGTATTCTCCGATGTTTTTCATTTGTTTGACCTGCCTTGGGGTATTCATTATTACCAGCTACAGCTTGAAGTCGCCAAGTGACTTCATGTGTTTAAATATTCATTATGACCTAATTCTTGTGGTGCCGTCCAAATAATGTGTCAATGGCTTGGTCTTCTGTGGCAGAAGTGGTAAAATAAGGTATTATTCAGTAAGTGGTTAACACCAAATTATGCTGTTTTGCTCCTTCCTGTTAAAAACTTAGAATACTTATTTTCCTAGCAGTCCTTTTTGAAGGGGCTATCTCACAGAATTTGTTGTGTGAGTAACAAATGCTAAAAATCCTCATCTTAACACAATTAGATCTATATTTTTAAAATCTACATTTAAAAGATGCTGAATATCTATGTTTGAATAATGGTAGAATGAGCATTTCGGCTTCCAGTGCTTTGATTAAAAAAACTTGATTTACAAATAGTAACGGGTTGCTCTTAGGCGCACCTTGCTATTGTCACATGATAAAAGTGTTGACCAATTTCCTAATGAGTGTCTATGATACTTTTAGCCATTTTGTATGACAGGAATAAATGTCCATTGTTTTCAAAATTTACCTTTAACCCATTACCAAACAATAACCAGATTTGACCAGTTTGTTGCAGACAACTCTGAAAAACATTGTGGGAAAAATAGAAATTGCTCTTTCGAGCAATTTCTCCTTTTCCCACAATGTTTTCTGCCCTATCAGAAGATTATTTTTCAATATCATCATTTTGAATTGTCGTCTGCAAACTCTTTCAATTTGGAACAGTCGAAAATTTGGCGTTTGGTAAAGGGTGAAACGGTTTAACATAAATATGCTATGTCTCCAATACACAGTTTTGACAAGAGATGAGGCTTGTGTTCAATAATCTAGTTTTCTGATACTTTAAATAGATCTTTGTTGTAATTTTATTTGTAGAAGACATTTTATTTCAAGAACGTTAAAATCTCAATTTGTGAGATAGTCCTTTAAGACTTGTGTAATGTTCAGATAACTTTCATGTCTCCATGGATATGAAGGCATTCTTCATCCTCAACTTTTGCACTTTTATGAAATCTCTTATCATATTACCCTTTAATGACTTGGTAAGGATCCAATTTAAAACAGAGAATAATCAAAAGTAATAATCATATTCTCAAGTTTTCATTAAGAAGAAAACAATACAGTATTTGTTCACTCGTCAAAATATGTTATGCACTACATAAATCAAAACTTTCCTCATGGAAATCACAAATTTAATGACCACCGTTAATGAATCATTTTTTGTAATCGTCACATGTTTTGTCTTTATGATAGACTGAAAGGCTGTATACCGAGAGTTATGGAGCATTCAAGAACTGTGGCAGTTTGGACAACCGAGAAGGCCTTCGACATGAATTCCACAATGCCCATAACGACTACATTCTCCAGATACGGGCTTCCAACAGAGTCATTGATGAATTCCAGATTGGTATACCACAGGTTCTGGAGGTAAGACCTTTGGCACCACACATAGATAATCAAACATTGAACACATTTTTTGGGACATCAGGGGAGATCTGCAAAGGAAATCTTGAAGAGTTTAAATAAAACTGGACCTCAAATCTTGTTTACCTTTGATTTGAATCGGATGTTTTCTATAATAATGATTATTAAAACTAAGAATATATAAACATAAAGTTAATACTTAATGTTATATAAATCAAAGGTTTATTTTGATATTGTCATATGAAGCATAATGTATTGTTAGATGCATGAAAGAAATCAATAATAAATATTGTTTTCTGGGGGAGGGCAAAGAGGTATGAAGGGTTTTCGGCCGATTCACGATTTCCTGATCCCTGATAGGAGCTACTAAGTAAGATATAAGAAAACTTCTGGTTTGTTGAAAAAATGAACATGATGCACAAGACAGTTTGTATTAATCAAAATTACAACGGCTTCTTTACAAAATCATGAAAAAAATCTTTCAATTAGGCTCAGTCACAACTCCAACATCACAAAATGAATAAAAGGAAGTTCAGGCTACAGGAGAATTTCAATTTTCCAATGATGCGACCCATTTGACAAAGTGCATAGCGTTGTAAGATAGATTGACGTCATGACACGTTAGATGTGTAATACCTTCCCAACATGCAACACACAGATTCTTGGAGACAGGTTAATCCGTCTCATTTATCCCATTATAAAGATAAACTTCCTTGCAAAAGGACTCAAGAACTAGTTCATGGACGTTCATGAAAGTTGGACTCAAGAACTAGTTCATGGACATTCATGAACTTTCATGAATGACAAATTGACTGCATAAACCCATTACTAAACGAAAACGACATTTGACAAGTTTGTTGCAGACGACTCCGGAAAACATCGTGTTTAAAAGAGACATTGCTCTTAACAAGCAATTCCTCCTTTTCCCACAATTTTTCCTGCTCTATCAGAAGATAATTTTTCAATTTCATCACATTTTGAAATGTTGTCTATAAACTCTTTGAATTTGGAACAGTCAAAAATTTGGTGTTTGGTAAAGGGTTTCCAGAAAGCTGTTCTTGAACTTCTTCATGAAATTTAAAAACATTTTCATGAACATCAAGAACAGGTTCATGAATGCATTATCACAAGCAATTTCTGCTTTTGCCACAATGCTTTTTCAATCTATTCACTTATCACAACAGCTGCAGTTCTAAAATATCTTTTAAATGTTTACAGAGCTTTTCTAAAGTAGCAAATGCTGGTTTAAGTAAAAGAAATGTCATCTGCAGGCGGTAAAGATTTTTTACATGTTTACAGAGCTTTTCTAAAGTAGCAAATGCTGGTTTAAGTAAAAGAAATGTCATCTGCAGGCGGTAAAGATTTTTTACATGTTTACAGAACTTTTCTAAAGTAGCAAATGCTGGTTTAAGTAAAAGAAATGTCATCTGCAGGCGGTAAAGATTTTTTACATGTTTACAGAGCTTTTCTAAAGTAGCAAATGCTGCTTTAAGTAAAAGAAATGTCATCTGCAGGCGGTAAAGAGTTTTTACAAGACTACCAAATGTTTCTTTTGCCAAAATGCTCTTACGGGTTGGCATCTTAATTGCCTTTTTATGTCTAACCACATTATTTCTCACTGACCAATCTGAAAACTCAAGAATACATTGTGGCCAAAGGAAGAAATACTCATAAACCATTCTTCATTTTGTTATTAAAGTTGTACCCATTACCAAACAATAAAGACTTTAAACCAGTTTGTTGTAGACCACTCTTGAAAAACATTGTGGGAAAAGGAGAAATTGCTCTTAACGAGCAATTTCTCCTTTTCCCACAATATTTTCTGCCCTATCAGAAGATTATTTCTCAATCACATCATTTTTTGAAATTTCGTCTGCAAGCTCTTTCAGTTTGGGACAATTGAAAATTCAGCGTTTGGTAAAGGGTTAAGAGACATGCAAATAGGAGAGGGAAACTTAAACTGTATGCTTTAGTTCTTGCATAGGAATTCGATTGCAAGAGACCCTGATTATGGGTGGTTTTCAGAACAATTATTTCCTCAAATAGCTTTCTTAACCAAATTTGTCATGACTTTTATTTCACTGCAGAGGCTGGAAACTTTAAGAGCCAATTTAAGTGGCTCTTAAAAAATGTGAATGTTGGAATCAGATGTTCAGACATCAATCCAAATGCCTCCGGCTGTCAAATTAAAGCTTTGCTTGATGGATGATCCAGATTTAAACATCAATGCACACGATTGTGCATCACAACAAATTGATTTCTTTCATTTCACTTTACTGCAACTGATTCAGAGGACCTTTACGGAGTCTTTTTTTACTATGTGGTTTGTCACCTTGTCAACAATTTTTCAGTTATAATTATGGGTTTCAGCATTACTAAGCTAGGGCTCTAAAGTGACTTGCAAAAGGACATTCCAAGGACCAATGAGGTTGGAACCCTGGACTCTAGGATTAAGTGTTCACCACTGTAACAACTAGGCCACAGTGTCTTGTCTAGAAATTCAAAGGAAGTGGGGAATTCCCCGGTCACTTTGAAAATTAGGGGGTAAAATTAGGGGGCACTAATCAAAAGCAATCTTAATACATTCATCACATTTTGAAGTTTTATCTGAAACATTGTGACATGTGCAATTATAGGTAAAGCTAAAGCAAAGATAATATGTGTTGACTTATAAAGATATGTCTGTATCTTTAGAAAGAAATAAGGTCTCTCACATCAATGACATTTTGTATTTTTGTATGCCCAAAACTCACTTTACAGTAACAATTAATGACTGTTAAATCATATCAGTAGTTATATGCCATGATCAAAAAATATTCGCTGAAGGTTTAAGTTTTTTTGAAGAAATCAGTGCTAATGAGATAGAAAAAAAAGTGTTAAAACAGATTCTTTCAAACTATTAAAGCTTACAGCAGTTTACAGCAGATTTTGAAATGAGTCCAAAATAAATATCTTGATGTGGTGAAAACGTTTTTATGAATTCCAAATTGGCCAATATGGCAGTTGGCAATCACTCTGGTTTGATAAAAACATAATCGGAAAAAAAATAGCAATGCTCTCATGACCATTTTCCCAAATCCAGCTATGACATTATGACAATGATGTGTATGCAGCAGGTTTAGGTTTTTTGAAAAAATCAGTGCTAGTGGGAAGGAAAAATGTGTTAATACATATTCCTCCAAACTATTAAAGCTTACATCAGTTTACAGTAGATTTCAAAATGAGTCCCTAGTAAATATCTTGATGCAATGAAGAAGCTTTTATGAATTCCAAATTGGCCAATATGGCAAATGGTGATCTCTCTGGTTTGATAAAAACATAGTTGGAAAGGATAAAAAAGCTCTCATGACCATTTTTCCCTATCCAGCTATGATGTTGTGACAATGGTTTGCCTACAACAGACATGTAAGGTTTCAACCCTGCAAAGGATTTATTGACTGTGTCAATGAACTAAATGAACAAACATGAACTAAATGAACAAACATGAACTAAAATTGGTCATTCATGAACACAAAGTTGTACTTGAACATTTTCACAAACATCAACAACAAGTTTGTAAACATATTCACAGACACGGACATGTACATGAAGAGGTTCATGATGTTCATGAACATGATCAAGTGCAACATTTGTGTTCATGAACTACCATTTTTTTATTCATGTCTTTTCACAAAGTTCGTGAACGACGTTCTTGAATTGTAAATTCGAAGAAGCAGCCAAAAGAAAGGAAATCAGATTGGCCAAAGGACTGTGGGTGTTCCAATAATTTATCTTGTTTTCCCCGATAACTGTTTCACATAGCCGTTATTTCACATGCTGATGACGCAAGCACTATGCACTTGTCTAATAAACTGGTATGATTTATTGTTCTGTAATTATATAGGACCACATTAGACAATCCTGATAGGATAATATTGGCTGCTTTCTGAGAATAACGGACCTGAAAAGGATAACAATAGTCTTTATATGGGTGTGCTAGTAGTTAACCCATAGGATGTTGGGAAGTTTTTTAAAAAAAGATATTTGTGTTGTCTGCTTTCCAAACCTTTAATATCTGTTTAATTTTGAAAAGTAGCAAACAGGTTAGATCACAGGCCAGTCGCCAATATACTTGGCGGCTGGCCTGGATCTAACCTGTTTTAATAATCATGAAGTCATTTCCAGCACTATAAGGATTAAAAAGGTGATTCGTAAATCTTATTCAGTTTGGTGCTTATTAAAATCTGCAATATGACAATATGAATGAGTACCATGATTATAAGACTTGGAGACTGCAGAACCAGGAAGTTACCTTACTCATATGTAGTAAGGGTTTGTATTTACTAGAGAAAGATCAATATGTATTGAGACCTTATAGTTTAGCCAGAAAAGCTGTTCACTCGGTTTGGGAGGCCCTGGGTTTGAATTCTTGCCTAGCTGCACTTTTTTCACCTTTGGTACTTTGGCTACTAGCATACATTATTCACCAGCACCCAATTGTATAAACATTGGTTAACTTAACCCACGGTTAACTGCTAACCATGGGTTAAATCTTAACCATTTTGGTTAGCTAACCAATCTGGTTAACCCGTTTGTATAACAGTATTTAACCAAGTGGTTAGCTAACCAAACTGGTTAGAGTTAACCACAAGTTATTTTAACCAATATATCCCATAATGCAACAAAATAACTCAAAAGTATTTCACCGCTTCACTTCTTATAAGTAGATTATTTCATTGAATAAGAGGTTGCCACCTAAAAAGAAAGCATAATTAGCTATGAAACAAAGATAAGTTGCACTATGAAAAAAAATTAAGCTCGCGAGGAGCATATATTCCGAGTAAATTGAGATCGCGATTGTCGGCCTATGTTGACATGCAAGAATGAGGACGAAACTATCTGTGGACGCAATATGGGAACAAGAAGTCGGGGATCATGACATAAAGAGTTTTAGAATTAAATCATACATATCCATAATATATGTAAAAATGCATGGGAAAACTCTTGAATATCCTTTTCATTTAAAACCAAGACAGACAATTCGTCATCTTCTTTCGATTTTCTCGACTGAACTCTCCCCGAATCGCCGATCGTAATCTAGGCTTAAGGATTTCGCTATCTTGAGGACATGCTAACATTAAACTTTGCGCAAATCGCTGTACAATGTTAGACACAAAACAAAGCAACATTTATTTTAAGATATTAAAGGGAATGACTATTATGCAAAACAGATTAAAGGCGATCTATCCCATCTTCGTTGGAAGTTCGAACCATCGATAAAAAATACAATTGTTTACATCGTACCAAGGCAACGTCCAATCGCATCACACTTTAAATGTACATGTGTATTTGAGGTATCTCACGGGGAATAATGATTTATTTGTAACACTCTTTAAGGAATGCGATCTCTTTTCGTCTAGATATTGGAACAATGGTACAATGATTTTGTTGTTCACATCTATGTCTCTGTTCACAGACAAAACTATGCCGTGATTTTACAGGCTAACACATTTAAAAAGTGTGTAATCTTTTTCTTGAGCAAACACACACGTCAACATGTAACTTTTCATTAGAGTGTTAGAATAATAGCATATTTTACTAGTATAGTACATCTAACTGTTTATCCCAAATCAAAAAAGATATCATTAGCTAGATATTGTGTGTTAAGCCACACATGATTGCGTTAAGTTATGTTTTTGGAAAAAATGCATATTTGATATGTTTTCCGAAGTCAAACTAGATCTCAAATAACTTAAATAACTACAGCCTCTCATTTTTTTGTAAGTCCTGGCGTTAAACTTGTGTGTATCATTGTAAGATTGGTTCAAGAAAAGCTATTACCTATGTGTTATATTAATTGGTTAAGTTAACCAAAAAGTTAACCGACCTCAGGACCAGGGTTAAATTTAACCAGAAATTCGACGTTGGTTAACTTTGACCAACGTTTATACAATAGCTATGCAAACACTTAACCAGAAATTCCCAGTTAACCGGGATTTAACCATGTGGTTAAGTTTAACCGACATTTATACAATTGGGTGCTGAGCTACTAAAATTTAAGAAACTCCCAGTTAATTGCAAAAAAAGAATGTGGCACTCCAGATATTTAGATTAAATTCAATTGTGAAGGAAAGAATCTTTTGAGAGTTGTAGATAAGCTGGATAGCTCGATCAGGCTGTGAAACAGAGTGTTGGCAGAGGTCCCTAGTTGGAGCCCCTGCCTGACTGTCTGCTTTAAACACATTGGTTGCATTCATGTACAAGTAGGTCAGATAGCTCAGTCTGATTTTGCACCCAATTTGATAGCCTAAAGACCTAGTATAGCTACTTGTTCACACATATGTAAATTTGAAAGTCAAAATAAAACGCGGTTGAACCAATACCATTTTTGTATTGTTGTACAATATGCCATTAGGAAAAAAGTCATTAAAACCAATATTTACCAAGAAGGTATCAATATATCAAAAGACAAAATGTTTGTATGCGATGGCTCTCAAATCAATTGCAATGTTTCTTTGAATTTAGCTAAATATGAATTAACTCAATACTGCAGTCTCTCAATTCTTAATACAGACTAATCTTACTTTCAATTGCTTTACTTCGGTGCCTATTACACAACAAAAGAGACTGTAGAGTTTTAAAGATATTTAATTTTGACTTCCAAGTTTCCTAATATATGTAAACAAGTAGCTTTAAAAGGCATGCTTTAGTTACGTTTTGAAAGGTTGTTGGATTATAACATTGTGTTGGGTAAAACTTGGTTCATGAACATAAAGTTTTTTCTTTGGTTATGTTCATGATGTGAGAAACATGTTCATGAACTTCAAGGATATGTCTATAAATATGTTCATGAACGTGTTCTTAACTTTAATCAATTTGTTCAAGAACAATATTGTGTTCATAAACCACCATTTTTGTTCATATTCATGTATGTAGTTGATGAACACAGTTTTTGATTCCTTTGCAAGGGTATGTCCGTGTAAACCTAACAATTATAAAGGGTACAACCCACTGTAACTTAAAGGTGAAATTAATTTCTTTAGATATAAAAGCACTTTATCAAAGAAAATGTCATAATTGTCTATTGCTGGGGCTTAAAATCTTGGGGTATATTGGGATATATAAAGGAAAAGGTTTTTATCCTAAGTATTTCATCTTTTTCTTTTTTCAGGAGTTGGATGAGATATATATAGACACAAGTAACACAATAAATGTTGCCATTGAAAGTCATTCCCTGTTACTTCTTACAAAGGTAAGTTTAAACTTGATTCATATAACATCATATTTTGAATGCATTCTAAACAAAGACAACTACAGTTGAGGCTGTTTGAAGGGACCACTCTTCAACACTGTGTCATACAGGACCAAAGTCATTCATGAATTATCAGTTGTAGACAATTTATATTTCGTTCAAAATTTCAGGGTTTAAAACCCTCTCCTTCAAGGACTGTCATAAACATTTAGAAATGTCTGAACGCCACTACAAGTTCTGGCCTCTCGGGCATAGCTACATGGCCTAATTAAGATCTTTCACAACTGAGGTAGAATTTCACTATATGGCAAATGGCTTCGCTTTTGTGTTTATCGATCATTTAGCCACAGAGATGTGATCTTTTGAATATCCTTGTACAAAAGCAAAATCCAGTAGTTTTTGTGTTTGAGGTTCAAATCACATTACCTATAGATTAAGATAAGGGAATACTAATGGTTTTACTAAGGTCTTTATTCAATGGTCATTTCAAGTCTGGAATGACAATTTTATCTAGTTTAGTTGATGTGTCGTAAAAACCTGATAAAACAATCATAATGTCTTGTGAGACCTAGTAGTAACACCTGATGGAGAGACAAAAGTTTTATCCCAGATTCAATAGAAAAGATGTTCTTGTTAAGCTCATCTTCCACAGTATTTTTCAGGTATAACCTAATTTGGTATATAGTCCAATTTTTTAACAGCTAGGATTGATTACAGGCAAATCTAATTAAAATTTGTTAAGAACCTATGCTCTATTGAAAAAGGATACACAAATATAGCTGTTCATTTGAACTAGTATGGTGGTATTTGTAGAAAATCTTGATTTTGATTCAGATGTATATTTGCAGTACAAAAATTGTTGAATTTCTTTTTTTCCCATATTAAAAGCATGTAAATATTCCCAAGAAAATAATTCACACTGGCAGATAACATTCGCAGCAAACAAGTGATACAACTGAAATGCAAATAAATTTATGAATCAGGGGAAGTAATAAAACAATATTTTGGAGAAACACTTGAGACTGTGTTACTTCCCTTCTCATCATATGAACATTTTAGCTTTAATATTAGTGCATCAATTTGTTATGAAATGCATTCATATTTTGATTTATTTTCTTCCTATTTCAATAACCCTCCACCTAATAGTTTTTTAACTTTTCTCCGTCTTTATTATAATTTATAACCACCTTCACATTTTTAATTTTGTTTCATTAGGGTCCTGCTTTGCAAAGTGGTCCAGGTGGTGGACTTAGAACTTGGGGATCCTGGGTTCAAGCCCCATCAACACCTCTGGTTTCATGACCTAGCAAATGACTTCAGATCCCTAGCCTAGTACTGGTGGATCCAATAAAGTTGTTACATAACTGAAAAATTGTTGATACAGCGTTAAACGCAATACTTATTTCATTAGCTTCATTTGTATTCTGTGTTTCCAGGCCAATGAACAACAGAGGAGATTGGAGAACCTTCTGAAATGTTGTCGTCAGGTTAACCCTATGTTAGACATCACCTATTTTATAAAAGCCATTCCTGCTGAGGATGCTACCATCACCATACAACGACATGAGTTCTGTTCCGCAGAACATTCAATTAACAGTATGGAGGTAGGTACAGTGTGTAGTTAACCCTTACAATGCTAGGCAAATTTCTTAAAATAGATTTTTGTGTCATCTGCTTTCCAAAACCTTCAATATTTGCTTCAGTTTGATGAGGAAAGATACTCAGAGTAGCAAACATGTTAGATCACAGGCCAGCCGCCAATTTACTTGGCGGCTGGCCTGGATCTAACCTGTTTGCATAATCATGAAGCCAGTTCCAGCAGTATAAGGGTTACGTTGTGTTGTGTGTGTTGTTTAATTAACCTTCCAGGTAACTACAGTCTAACTTGTGTTAAGCAGCCACCCTTTAAAGCAGTCAACCTGTCTTAAACAACCACTGCATAAAGTCCCATTGATAGATTTATAGTGTACATCAACTTGTGTTAAGCAGCCAACCTGTCTTAAACAGCCAATTCACTCTGTCCCATAGGCTGGCCTCTTAACACAAGTTTGACTGCATTCATGTTGAAAACTTAATGCAAGACTGTAGTAAGTGCTTCTAAAATGCTTCTATAAAGTCGTTGTAACGTAAACAGCAAAATTTGCAGTTAAGAATGAGTTGAACAATGCTAAAAACACATCGTAGAAATATAGCAATCACTTGCAGCAATGCTTATATAACCTTAGAATAGCAATGATGATATTGTGCGTTTTCATTTAACTCTTATTTATTTGCTTATTTGCTTTTCGCTTTTTTACCAGTAAAATAAATAACCAGGGAATGAGTTTAAAAAAAATTGTTCTTCTTTCATGACATGGGTCATTAGCGATAACACTATAGTTATTTATACTTCTCTGTTAATTTACAATTAAGCTAATGTGCAGTTGCAATGCACCCAATATGGTACAAGGCGTATTGCTGGAAAAGCGAATGCGTCTTTCGGAAGACAAAAATAACCAGCATTAATGGCTGTATGTCAATTGTGATAATTGAATTAGCAAGCCACATTGGTCATATTGCTCCAAACCACTTTGCCACAATTATGTTATGGGGTCATCAAAGCTTATTCGTCTACAGGAGAGGCAGCTCAGATGACTAAAATAGACTACATTAACCCAAATGTAACTCATTCCCTTTGTATGAAAATTTGTGACTGGCCAAAATGTAGGCCACTGCTGACAGCAAAAAAAATGTAATGAAAAATAACGTTTTTTCCATAGTATTAGGTAAAAACCATTGTGACCAAAGAATAAAATACTCAATAAATTGCTCTTTAGGGGCAATTTTTTCTTTTGCCACAGCATAGTTGTTTCTAAAGACTGGTTTTTACAGAAGGCATGTTAAAGTGAGGTATTATGAAGTAATGAGATAATGTGAATTGTCAATTTACTCTAACTTTTATCATGGGTTTCTTGTAACACTTGTTATGAACAATAATGAAGCTGTACCCCCTATGACATTATCCAAATGAAGGAAATGTACAGCAATACACAAGAAATCAAACAGAGCAATTCACAAGATGGTCACATTTATTCCCTTGAAAAGTAAACTGACCAACAGCAATGTTTAATAAAAAAAACAAACAAAAAAAAACTTATTTCTAAGAAGTCTATATGACTGTTCAATTATACCATACTTCTATCCTTATGAAGCAATTGTAGAACATATCAGAATACTTTGATGACCATAGGCATTCTCTGTATTTCCTGATAATTTCCATTAAAACGTGAAGCCAATTTCGTCTAAAGCAAATAACCTGCAAAACAGAATTTAAGATTGACTTAATGAAAGGAAAAACTGGATATTGCAACAGTTCCTTTGTTTCTTTGAAACTACTTTCTCTGCAATTGACACATTTGAAAACAATTTGGATGGTAATGGGTTTTTAGGGAAAATGCTATTTGGGCTAAATAATGAAGGTTTAATGCGAGATTAAAGTAAGTGCTTCACAAACATCAAGCATTTAAAGTATTGGACTGAACTCTCTCCAATTCCATCTAAAAAAACGCAGAGAGGATCCTTTTTTTTATCACACAATTATACCCTTCATTCTTACTTTGACTGCATGACATCTGTCACAAACATTTGATTTGATAGTTTTCAATCTTAATTGAATCACAACCTTTCTTCGTTCCAAGCTTCCCTTTGTTAAATTGAATGGCTTTTTAGTTATAGTAAACTTAATTATTTTACATTGATTGTGACGGAAACTCGAAGCTTATTAAATTCACTGGCAATGACTGCTTCCTGGATACTATATACACCAGTATTCGCACTGATTCTTTGGTTGTACCCAGCAATTTTAACCATGCCCAACCAGGATTCGAACCCGGGGCCCTCAATACAAGAGGCCGATGCTCTACCTCTACACCACTGTTGCCCACAGTCATCATACCATCCACATTACCCAAAGTGTTGTGGAGGAAATAAGCCATGACTTATGATACTTTTTGGACTTATACATTTTCAAAACAAAACCTTTTTCACAATTTGTAAAAACAAAAATTGCATGTTATAATGGTAAAGGAGACCCCCCCCCCCCCAGTTTATACAGTCTAACTTGTGTTAAGCAACCGCCCTTTTAAGCAGCCATCCTGCCTTAACCCATTACCAAACAATAACAACATTTAACCACTTTGTTCCAGACGACTCGGAAATCATTGTGGGAAAAGGAGAAATTGCACGTCACGAGCAATTTCTCCTTACCCCACAATATTTTCTGCCCTATCAGAAGATTATTTTCGAATTTTATCACATTTTAATTTGTTTTATGCAAAGTCTTCCAATTTTGGACAGTCGAAAATTTTTGGCGGTTGGGAAAGGGTTAAACAACCACTACATAAAGTCCCATTGTTAGATTTATAGTGTACACCAATTTGTTTTAATCGGCCAACCTGTCTTAAACAGCCAATTTACTCTGTCCCATATGCTGGCCTCTTAACACAAGTTTGACTGTAGTCTGAATGCCTAGTAATCAAGCACAGAAAAAAACTCTATACATTCATCAATTAATGTTGGCTGCAACGCTACAACCAGCCTACAGAGTTTCCTAATGAAAGCATTTACAGGTGTTGTTTAGACATGGGGAGAAAAAACAAACTATGTGAGCAATCAAGTGTGTAGGCGAAAACTGGCTTGGCTCGAAGACAGGGAAACAGCAGTCCTATAACCATGCCTCCTCATTTATAGGTCACATCGACTTTGTGAAACGACTGGAGATCCCACATAACTGTCTTCTATAGCTTTTTGTTCATGAGAGTGAAATTATGCTAAACCCTCATAATGCTGGAACCGATTTCATGCTTATGGAAACAGATTAGATCCAGGCCAGCCGCCAAGTAAATTGGCAGCTGACCTGTGATCTAACCTGTTTGTTCCTCTGAGTCCCTTTCCTCATGAAAATTAAGCACATAGTTAAGGTTTTGGAAAGCAGACAGCACAAAAAACTTTTTTTTTTAATTACTTAGCGTTTTAATGGTTAATGTGATAGCATTTATATAACATATAACTATAGAGAATAGCTGATTGGTGGCTTGAATAGAACCAGTTATTGGGCAAAGGCGTAGAAATATTATCTTATGGTCACAAATGAATCGTATAATTATCCAAAGCCATGCCTGATAACCTTTCCCAATCAAAGACTCCATTTATTCTATTTATCCTGTAAATGTATTCAAAGAAAAAGAAAATTGAAAATCTATATTAAGTGACAATAAACAATTAATAAATATCACTGAATGATTGTCCTTATGATCATTAGCATGTTATAATCATGGTCACTGTGTGTCTCCCAAATGTTAAGGCACCTTGTTAGCATGACAAAATGACAAAAGTGAGAGGATATCTTACACTTTAGTTTGAAATGAGGTACTAAAACATGCAAGGAATTTTCTCAATTCTTAGTTAATATTAACCTATGGTTACTTTCTTAATACTTGGTCAATATGACTTTTTTTGTTTGTTTTTCCATTAATGTACAGGACTCAGTCTTGAGTGTTATTGTACATGTTCCCTGGATGACTACCAGTACTAGGTTAGGAAATGTGTCTTGCCAAAGGACACTTCATGGTGAAAAAATTGTCCGCCTTCGGGGATCGAACCCGGGGTGACCGGTCCCTAGTCCCCGACGCTAACCATTACACCACCGCGGGTCCTTTTTTTCGAGATAATTCTAATGGATACCAAAAGTTGTAATTCATCGTCAATAAAGACATGTTGTGATGCAATGTAACAACCTTATCTGCGGCCATCACTAACTTTGACATTTTGATGAATTACATGTATACCAGCATTTTATTACTGTCTAGAATAGAGGTTATGTTTCTCGCAAACGTTACGGTAGACAAAGAAAGTATTTTTACGTGCTTCGTTCTGACGTCAATTTGGTGTGCATGTTGCCAAACATTTGATGAATTATTGGGAGTAACTAATACAAACCAGTAGGTAATAGCAAGGGGTTCAAGACAGGGGAAGGTATCCATGTTTAACCCTTATAGTGCCGGAACCAACTTCATGCTAATACAAACAGGTTAGATCCAGGCCAGCCGCCAAGTAAATTGGCCGCTGACCTTGATCAAACATGTTTGCTTCTTTGAATATCTTTCCTCATTAAATTTAAGCAGATATTTTGGGTTTTGGAAAGCATAGGACACAGAAATCTATTTTTAGAAAATTACCCAGCATCCTATGGGTAAATGAAAAAGGTACAGGGAGGGGAAAAGGTCAGGTAAGGGGGTTTACAAAGATTTTTTTTTACAATACTACATATCGAAGGGATATCCAAACAATTTGTATGAAAAAACCAAAATGTGAGATATCCAATATCTTAAAAAGAATCTTGGAAAGGGGGATATCCAAGTTATCTGGAATGATCAGTGAAAAAAGATTATCCTAGTACTTAGCAAGAGATCCTAGGAGAGAATATCTAAATAATTTACAAAAGATCCTAGGAGAGAATATCTAAATAATTTACCAGAGATCCTAGGAGAGAATATCTAAATAGTTTACAAGGGACCCTAGGAGGGGACATCTAAATAATTCACTAGAGATCCTAGGAGAATATCTAAATGATTTACAAGACACCCTAGGAGGGGGATATCTAAATAATTTACAAGAGACCCGAGGAGAGAATATCTAAATAATTTACAGGACACCCTAGGAGGGGGATATCTAAATAATTTACAAGAGACCCGAGGAGAGAATATCTAAATAATTTACAAGAGATCCTAGGAGAGAATATCTAAATAATTTACAGGACACCCTAGGAGGGGGATATCTAAATAATTTACAAGAGACCCGAGGAGAGAATATCTAAATAATCTACAAGAGACTCAGGGAGGGGGATATCTAAATAATTTACAAGAGACCCTAGGAGAGAATATCTAAATAATTTACAAGAGATCCTAGGAGAGAATATCTAAATAATTTACCAGAGATCCTAGGAGAGAATATCTAAATAATTAACAAGAGACCAAAGGAGGGGGATATCTAAATAATTTACTAGAGATCCTAGGGAAATATCTAAATAATTTACAAGAGACCCTAGGAGGGGTATATCTAAATAATTTACCAGAGATCCTAGGAGAGAATAACTAAATAATTTACAAGAGACCCTATGAGGGGATATCTTAATAATTTACAAGAAACCCTAGGAGGGGATATCTTAATAATTTACCAGAGATCCTAGGAGAGAATATCTAAATAATTTACAAGAGATCCTAGGAGAGAATATCTAAATAATCTACAAGAGACCCAGGGAGGGGATATCTAAATAATTTACAAGAGAACCTAGGAGGGGATATCTAAATAATTTACAAGAGAGCCTAGGAGGGGGATATCTAAATAATTTACCAGAGATCCTAGGAGAGAATATCTAAATAATTTACCAGAGATCCTAGCAAAAAATATGTAAAAACCTTACAATATATTCTAAGATATTATTTCTCTAAATATTTTACCATGTATCCTATATGCGGGATACCTAATTACTTTCCAAAAGAACCTGCATATGGGTTTTTCAGATACTTTACTAAAGGTCCTAGGAGGATATACTTTACAAAAAATCCTTGGAAGGGATATCTAAATGCTTCAAAAGAGATCCTAGGTAAGGATATATACATACTTTGAAAGGAATCCTTTGAGAGGATATCTAAATACTTCACAAGATATCGTAGGAGGGGATATCTTCAAACTTTTAAAATTCTAGAAGCTATTCAATACTTAACAAAAGATTCTATGAGGGCATATCTAAATACTTCACAAGATATCCTAGGAGGGGATATCTAAAATACTTTATAAAAGATCTTAGGAGGGGATATCTAAATATTTTAAAAAAGTACCTAGAAGCTGATATCCAAATACTTTACAAAAGATCCTAGGAGGGGATGTCTAAATACTTTACAAGAGATTCAAAGAAGGGATATCATTCTTAAGATTTTACTAGAGATCCTACGATGAAATATAAAAAGGTCCAAATCCATTAGTCTTGATGACAATTTCTCCATCGATCACACTCTATTTTGCTAGTTTTCTTGTTTATCAATGGCATGAAAACTGTCTTTGTATGCTTTGAAATGTTTATGTTGATGGTTTTTGATATGGCATAATGGATAGATTTTGATCAAAGTTATCAGAGATTACCTAGCTAATTGAATGTGAATATTTAATTATGGAATAATATTAACGATAGATTGGTTACCATGGTGAAGCATGCTGACATGCAGTCTGCAACTTGTGTAACACGCTTATCAGTCCATTCCAAATTGTGAGGTTTTGGGACCAGTCCAAATTGAAAGCAACAGCAGTTAACAACGAAATCCAAGAACAAATCATTTTCTTTATGATATTGGATAGAAACCATTATGTCAATAGGATATGTTGCTCATTTGGAGCAATTAATCCCTACGTTGCATTAGATTTTAAAGTCCTCGGTAGTCCCCTGTAAAAGATTCCAGAAATTATTCATGAACATTCATGAACATTAAATGGCCATTCATGAGCACAGCACTGTTCTTAAACTGTTCATAAACTTCAAGAACACGTTCATGGACCACAAGAACAGGATTAAAAATGTATTCATGAACCTGTACTTGATGTATTCATTAATCTGTACTTGTTGTTTATGAACATGTTCTTGAATTTCATGAAACAGTGGTGTTAATGAAGGGCCATTTTATGTTCATGAAGTTCATGAATGTTATCTAGAATCTTTCACAGGGATAGATATGTCTAAATGAGGAGTTATGGGGTAAGGGGTTAACCTTTTTCTTAACACTTCAAGGCATTCTGATTATCTTTTGTATCACAGGTAAAGGGCTTATCAGTTGAGCCAAAATCAAACTGGAAAATAATCTAAAGCCAAGCAAGATGACCTATGACCTTCCGGTTCAAAGATACCAACCATCTACATTGTCTTCTATTCAATTAAGTAAGCTTTATGAATTAAAAAAGAGCAAAGAAAAGATTAATGAAAATAAAATCCCCCAATATTGAAACATACCAACTTTAACAGTATGAAAGGGGAAAAAACAAGAAGAGGATGAAATATAATGTGATATATTATGACGTCAGACATTGTCCCATGGCTATAGGCCTTTTCAGAAACTGTTGTTATCTTTTCTTGAATACTCTTAATCGGAGATACGAAATTTTCGGTAGCTTCCGGTTTAAGACTTCCGGGTATTAAATAATAACAGCTGACATTGAGAAACATAGATAAACTGCTGCGGGTATTTTAACAATGCCGTCAAAAGTCGTGTTTGTAAAAATTACATTGGAAAGATTGTTGAGGAGGGGCAATATCAAAGTATATGCTTACTTTGTGTTTACTCTCTAGCGGACAATTTACCCCGTTTCCCGAGATAAAACACTGTATACCAACACGGTTACAACGTTGCGATTCATTTTCAGTAAGAAGAGTCGATCCTCTGCCAAAACATTAATCAAAGTATAGAATACGATGAGGCAGATCTGTTTGATTATTGCCTTAACTTATGATAACATTATTTAAAATCCATTTTGCAATCTAACATTTTCAAATGATATTGTACCATGTAAATGCAAACACAATGAACAGATGATATGATGCAAGCTGATCAAACCTTCTTGTTCCACTTATTTATGTAACATTCCATCAAATTATGTCCAATAAGAGTGACAAATAAAAGTTAACTTATAAGAGATTATGGAATTGATTTTATTCATGTTTAATGATCGGACTTCAACAATAATTACACCTACCGAGTCAACATTAGATTCCTCTGATTTAAAACATGTCCATACCATTCACTCTACTTAGAATTACTGTTTCCAAGACCCTTCAAGCAGAACGATTTATCCTAATCTGACTTTGCAACGTCAATCAAAATATGATTCCGTCATTATATAGCAAACCAATGGCATGCCTCGAAGCCATAAAACACACAACTATGTGTCAACGAAACATGATGTGATGCGCGCCTGTGTATCTCGGCAAGCTTCAAAAGATACTTATCTTTCACGTCGAGGGTTTTATTGCTTCTTTTATTGTTCATCTGCATAACGTAGGAAATAACATATACGATCTTTTTTATACCCTCTTTATTCGACAAAATACGCATCAACCCTTTGTGAGTTAATTCCCTATGTTACTGAGTGTCAGGTCGTTTTGTTATGTACAAGGTTTATTCCCATTTTGTCTACAGTCTATTTTACCAATTTTCACACCATTTCAGACAGACGTTCCATCTCACCTGCACGTGAAAATTGAGTTGTTGATGACACTAATTGAGTAGAAAATCAATCCAACCTATAATCACTTTTCCTATGGAGGGTTGGTGGGAAAGAAAAAAACATGTATAAAGTGTAGATTCAGAAAAGAATATTTTTCTTATGTTGGTCTACACTATTTCTCGTAATATGCTTCTAACAAATTATGCAGATCCAGAATTATTTAAATCTTTTGAAGATATTTTGATCAATTAAAAATGAAATGAAAATATTTCTTTAAACTGTAGATCTTTTGGAAATTAAATCTGTGGACAACGTGGGAATTGAAACCTTTATGGGATGTAGACTAAATGGGAAGTCCTTATGTAGAAAATTCATTTGCCTATGTTTCATATTTATGTAAAATGAGGCTTCTTTTAAGCAACGAAAAAAAAAACAACCTTTGGACCACCCCTGGTCTTCGAAGTAAGCTTTTAAACAGACTTAAGAGTCAGATTCGGCAATAAGGGTTTATTTGGAACATTTCACTTACTTTGTTGACGACTTTTTGCCTTGTAATTATATTGATAAATAGTTCAAAGATTTGCTAGAAAATATTGTTTCTCTTACTTTGAACTTTGATTTATTGCGTAGAAATCTTTTGATTAAATGTCTCTTATAATTGTTGTTTAACAGAACAGTTCGTTTTGTAATTATATATCATTAAAATGATAATCTACACATTTGTAATCTCTTTTCAATTCAATGGATTGTTGCCAGTTTTCCTTCTTAATTACATTCAAAGGGTCAATTAACAATCTTTGGCTATCACAAGGATTAAGAGTATTGATGCAAATTAACACCAATCTGCCACGTTTGCACCATATGTTCTAGTCACACCCTTTATTGTTTAGCCGATCGAGAGATAGTGTAATTAACCATCGGCAATCTGAGGTCCTTTAAACATATGAAGGATCTCCACAATCCTGTGTCCCTCGTTATTTAGTGAGCGTTATTTGAATGTAGTTTCAACAGGTGGAAAAAATGGACTGGGACTGTTTTCATAGCCCTTAATATTTGGATACGATATATCATCAAAGGTAGGCTGACAGAGAACCTCATGTAACAACTAACTCTCTATTTTATGTACTTTATTTATACGACAAATTTCAATTTTAAGAAAAGAGAATATATACTTATTGGAGAAACATAACCTCTGCACATTATTGACAAAAGCGCTGATGTTTGTTCTATCTTATTTAAAATCCGTAAATCGAATTTAATGCAAATTTGTAATAACATTCTAGAAATATGTGTTCCATTCATTCTTTCCTTCCATCAACCAGCCGATTAACACATTTTTGATCTGTCAAAGCATTTAATTCAGACAAAACATATACTTATTTGCCTTTTTTTCACACGGAATGTCATGTTTTAACTGAACTGCGGTGCGCTATTCGGGTCTTATTAAATTCAATTTAATCTAATTTCCTTTTATAACGAGGCTTGGCAACAGCCAACAACAAATCATTCTGTTGATGTTTTCGTATGTAAATCTTTAATTTTGGTACATGAAGCTTATAAATTTCAAAATCCGATCGATAGCGATCGTTTTCATTGCCTTTGCCGACATTCTTCTTTCGAAATTAATACCCGGAAGTGGAGGTATTCCGAATGTGGCCCGATTTTTCAAAGGGAGACAAACCACGTTTCTGAAAAGGCCTATATGAGTGTTACATGGTTATTGACAGATATCACAAATGTTATACAGCATCTTGTTATCTGTCCGGAAATTGCATTGGTGACAGGATGAATTAACCCTTATAGTGCTGGAACAGACTTAATGCTTATACAAACAGGTTAGATCCAGGCCAGCTGCCAATTAAATTGGCGGCTGGCCTGTGATCTAACCTGTTTGTTACTCTGAATATCTTACCTCATCAAAATTAAGCAGGTATTTAAGGTTTTTGGAAAGCAGACAACACAAAAATCTATATTTAGAGAATTAACCAGCATTCTATTAGCTTAATAAAAGAGGGCATTCTTTTTCACACATGTCTTCTAGCCAACACCAGCGCAATTTTCATTGTTTGTTGCTTTTGTTTGTTGTCTGCTGTTGCTTTTCAATTTGGACCAGTCACAAATTCACCCATGGGGGTATAGGTTTAAATGAGTGGAGCATATATGGAGAAACTGGGCTAGATTTGTACAGTTGTATCAGAGAATGCTGACATCCCACTCTGTTTGAAACATGTAAATTATCAGGTATTATCACTTTCATGCCTCTAAAATTGGCTCAAAACCATTCAAATTGATAGCTCAACAGATACCCCCAATGCTGCCTTCAAATATTTCCTTTGTTATCTGAAATAGTTGCAGACGACTTTAAAAGCCTCCTGAAAGCTAGTGAAAATAGTAATGAAATTATGAACTTTATTTAACCTATTACCAAACAATAATGACATTTGACCAATTTGTTGCAAACGACTCTGGAAAACATTGTGGGAAAAGGAGATATTGCTATATAAGGAGCAATTTCTCTTTCTCCCACAATCTTTCTGCTCTATCAGAAGATTATTTTTTAATTTCATCACATTTTGAAAATGACGCTTGCAAACTCTTTCAATTTGTGTACATTAGTTTGGATTAAGTCCTCAAATAGCTTTCCTCCATGGCACACATCCTCCATGATAACACAAACAGCTTCTCAACAGTCCAGTTACTGGAAAAGCCAGGTTTAGTTACCAAATTACCAAATTTTCGACTGACACAAAATGAAATGGTTTGCAGAAGACATTTCAAAATGTGGTGAAAATAAAAAAATAATCTTCTGGAAGTGTAGGAAAAGTGTGGGAAAAGGAGAAATTGCTCAATCAGAGCAATTTCTCCCTTTCCAACAATGTTTTCCAGAGTTGTCTACAAAAGAAAAAACCACTGATTTAGATCCAGTAAATGTCTATTTAGATAAAAAAACAAATGTTAAAATAAACTTTCATACGAAAAAGCCCCAAAAATTAACCTTCATTTTGAACAATTTTTTTTTGTCCCTATGAAGGATTCATGAACAGTGTTCAAAAACTGCATTAACAGACATTACCAAAAAGGGCTTTTATTCTTGAAAATGTTCAAGGGTTTGAATGTCTGTGAATATGTCCATAAACATATTCTTGTTGTATTCATGATAGTCATATTTTGTTCATGTTTGTTCATGTGGTTCATGAACACAGTTCTTAATCCCTTGCAGGGGTTCTGAGGGAAAGCTGTGTGAACTGTGAAATGCTCAACATTTATTACAATAATAAATTGACAGTTTATTTGGAACAAAAGACTGTGTTTCTGATATTTAAGTTAACTGCATATTATGACAATCAATGTTCCTGGCCATGAATGTGCTCAAGGTTTTGTATCTGTCTTCAAAAGTCATCTGCTTCAAAGATGTATCAAATCAATCTGTATTAGGTGTATTTAGTGTAAAGACATAAACTAGACAGAACAAAACATTGGCTAATTAAGGTAAAATGTTTCCTAAGTATCAGAGGCTTTGTTCAAAGGACATCATATAAGTAATCCTTATCATTTAAAAGGACTATCTCACAGATTGAGGGTTAAATCTTTATAGATTGAATGCCTTCAACTGATAGAATAGCAATAAATATCCATGAAGGTATTAAAACTAGATTATTGATATGCTTTTGAACACACCTTATTATTTTATTTTGTAGAGAGATTGCACATTTGTCTTGCTGTTATAGTAAACTGTTTAAAAGGTTTATTTCTGTTCTATTTCAGTCCTAAACAAAAAATAAAATGGCTAAGATTGTCTTGGTCCCAGACTATGGAATGGGTCAACATTATCATTAGTCTGAATGAGTAATAGTAAATAAGTATTTCATTCTACGTCTGGATGCATTCAATATCAAAACAAATAAGACCATTTTTGATTGGTCCACATGATTTCTTATGCCCATTGCCTATTTGTCCCTTTTGACCCATTATCTGTGAGATAGTCCCTTCAATGAATTATTTCCCCTTTAGTGAAGAAAGCTTGAAACTGTTTTCTTTTTAACCATTTCTTTTTCATATATTTCAGGAATCCATCACAAATCATTTGATAATTGACCGACTATCAGAGATTGTATTACGGGAGAAACGTGCCGCACTCCAGAAAGAGGCTCTCGAATTAGCATCATACATCAAACAGAATCAGGACATTACCCATTCATTAGTCAATATATGTCAAAGGTAAATATATAAACTGCTTAAATCTTTATTTCCTTGATCTTAATAAGATTTGTATATTTTAATACTTTGTTCATCAATATTGAGTACCAATAGTCCACCTATCCATGAATCCTAGGTGAGGCTAAACCACAGTCTCCCATTGATTGACATACAATAGGTATCCATGGCAGTTGTAAAATCCCCAATAAGCCATAGTTTCTTGGAAGCCAATCAATTAGAATGAGCTTTTCATTTTGGTATGACATGACCTGGGCACCATCTCTGAGTTAAATCCCTGCTGGGCTCATACACTTGGTTAATACTCTGTTTATCTCATACCCAAGGCTCACTACCTGGGCTCCTACACTTGGTTTATACTCTGTTTACCTCATACCCTAGGCTCACTACCTGGGCTCATACACTTGGTTTATACTCTGTTTACCTCATACACTAGGCTCACTACCTGGGCTCATACACTTGGTTTATACTCTGTTTACCTCATACCTTAGGCTCACTACCTGGGCTCATACACTTGGTTTATACCCTGTTTACCTCATACCCATAGGCTCACTACCTGGGCTCATACACTTGGTTCATACTCTGTTTACCTCATACCTTAGGCTCACTACCTGGGCTCATACACTTGGTTTATACCTGTTTACCTCATACCCATAGGCTCACTACCTGGGCTCATACACTTGGTTTATACTCCATTTACCTCATACCCTAGGCTCATAATCTTTAGAGTTCATACACTTGGTTCATACCCTTTTGGGCTCATACCTTTGGCTCAATCCCTTGGTTCATACCCTGGGCTCATATACTTGTTTTACACTGTTTACCATATACAGTGAACCCTCGTTTATCCGAACACGTCCGTTCCCAACAACAAGTCCGGTTTACCGAATAATCCGGACTAATGAAGCAGAGCATGTTCAAATTGTCGTCCGTCCCAAATTGAAAGAGTTTGCAGAAGACATATCAAAACGTGATGAAATTCAAAGATAATCTTCTGATATGGCAGAAAACATTGTGGGTAAAGGAGAAATTGCTCGTCACAAGCAATTTCTCCTTTACCCACAATGTTTTCAAAAGTCGTCTGCAATAAACTGGTCCAATAATTCCGTTCCCTTACAATCTTGTTCGGATTGCGAGACATCCGGATAATCGGTGTCCGGATAAACGAGGGTTCACTGTACTCTTGGCTCATTATCTTTAGAATTCATACCCTTGGTTCATACCCTTTTTTGGCTCATACCTTTGGCTCCATCCCTTGGTTCATATCCTAGGCTAACTACCTGGTCTCATACACTTGGTTTATACTCTGTTTACCTCATACTCTTGGCTCATCATCTTTAGAGTTCATACCCTTGGTTCATACCATTTTGGGCTCATGTCTTCAGCTCAATCCCTTGGTTCATACCCTAGGCTCACTACCTGGGCTCATTCAAAAACCTGAAGAAAGTGAAAATCTACCATTAAAGGTAGTTAGACACACAAAGGCATGACAGACTTGTATTTTAATTAGTTTAAACTAATTTATTTTACATTGATTGTGAAACAAGTTCTTACAACTTAGATTAACCACTCTTGATTCTGCTTCCTGGATACATAACCAGTACTGCGCTGAATGTGGATTAATGAAAAAGCCCAATGCAGAACCAGCTAATAAAGAGATTCGAACCCATGACCCTCGTTAATGTTCAACACTCTCTCCACTAGGCCATAGAAGGCCTTGATAGATTTAATCCTACATTCTATACATTTGGTTGTTATATCTTTAATTTGATGGTTCAATGCAAGACTAAAGCAAGTGCTTTCTTTATGTTTGTGAAGCACTTGCTAGTCTTGCTTTGAACCCTCATTAAATAATTGTAGAAGACTTACTCATTAGGAATGATTTATCCTTGTAATAACAGTGTTTTCCTATCCCTTTACCAAACGCCAAATTTTCGACTGTCCCAATTAAAAAAATTTGCAGACGACATCTCAATATGTGATATAATAGAATAGTTATCTTCTGATAGGGCAGAAAACATTGTGGGAAAAGGAGAAATTGCTCGTTAAGAGCAATTTCTCCTTTTTCCCACAATGTTTTCCAGAGTCATCCATAACAAACTGCATCCATAACAAACTGGTTAAATGTTGTAATTGTTTGGTAATGGGTTAAAAATAATTATTTATAAAGAACCTTGTGGACTTTTGAGAAAGAATGCAGGTTCATGTACATGTATTAATATATTTGTTGGGGTGATGTCACAGTGCTCAGATGATTAGAATATAGTAATGAAGGCTGTCGGTGATTACGAGATAGGATGAAATACCGAGAATAAATGATCCGTGGTATTTCATGTAGATCATGTACTCTTTGATAATCTCAGAGATTATCTACCACCAACTTGTTTGATGCAGCAAGAACTTTGTCAGATGGCCTAGTAAGATACTGGGTATTTCCATAATTACATTTCCACTTTGGCTAGTGATCAGTCTCAGGTTATTTGCTGATAGTTACATTGAAAATGACTAATGCATCATTAACTGGCAAAATTTGAATAATCTTCATACATGTTTATGTAACAATGTATCAAAGTTGGCCATGATGTCGTTTTATTGTATTTGAAAAGCAATTTCTCCATTTGCCACAATGCTTTTTGCAAGTCTTCAGCTCCAAGAAGCAAAAATTGGGCATTAAGTGATAATGTGTTAAAAAGAACATTCACTTTATACCATCCATCAGTGATTGATTGTGTGGTTCCCATGGTTGTGAAGGCTGCTAGATGATATAGTGGTGGGTATCCCATGTACTAATTTATTGTTACCATCTGCCTGCTGGGCTGGTATAAAGAGGCTGCCAAATACTATTCTTGTAAGAGAGTTTAACTAATTCCCTCATATACTCATGTTTTAATGAGCCAGTAAGAGATATCACATACAGGCAGTTTCTGCTAAAGTCCCCATGATTTCTTATTCATCAGAATGCACGTAGCCGAGACCATTTTCAGATTCCGCACTTGAACTGGGTCTCCAAGGCATGTTGCCTGGAATTATGATTTACCTCAGTGTGATTTTGTGCTATTTCATGACTATTTCTTTAAAAGCTATGCAACACATTGCTTATATATGATGTATTTCAAGGATCATGCTATTTACCATCAGTTTAGACCTGAATTCTTGAAAAACAAAATGTGACAAAAGTTATTAGACCAAGCATATCGGCATGCAAATCAAGGGTATCACGGTCAAAGGATTAGGTAATTAATTTTATGCACCTGCGTATATGCATAAGCCAAGCTAAAGGCCTGATCACACATTAAGTAATTTTTTTATAACGCTTAGATGTCTACATTGGTATCAAAACTGGATCACCCAGGTAGAAACAATTGATTGTTGGAATTATGAGTAGCAAAAAACACTAAAATGCTAAATATCTACTCTAAAATAATGACTCTATTGGTTCCGTTTTGAAACTTTATGAACTAATCTACTTGTATACACAAATCTTTTACTCATTAAGACTACATATACAATTTCTCAAATTCTGTTCACTTAAGGAAATGTTCAACTTCGGAAGAACTTGTGTTTTGTTTACTACAAGACAATCTACTGACTTATCATTAAAGAAATATTTGCATGTGCATTTAACCACACAACAAATAATTTCTATGTTTTGGGTTGTTTGCAATGTTTAGAGAAACAGTAAAGGTAATCTCGTTCGGTCTAGAGAAGTACCTCCTCACCTGGTACCACTAAAGGTGCCATAAACTCAGGTGTAATTAGAATGGTTGTCATTCTTTTCTTGATTTAATTAATCTTATTCCTTCTCCCAAGATATGTTCCAAGATATATGAAAACTTGAAAATGGAATAGATGAGTGGAAATGTCTACAAGGAAATTACCTAATTGTTTTAGGTACTAAACGCTCTATGTCTCTATCTTTTAAGAATCTATTGAAATTAAGAAAATTCTTCCATTTTTCCAATGTTTTATTGCTTGGTTGTGTGGTAGCGTTTTGGCTCCAGGACATGAGGATCTGGGATTCGAATCCCATGAGTGACATTTCTTTGGTCCACATTCGGTACAAGCACACATGTTATTAATATAAAAAGCCAAATTGAGATTTATTTACTTAAATTGCAGAAAGCCTCGGCGAATCAAATGTAAGATAGTAAAGAAAGTAAAGGTGCATTCTTTAAACACAGATGCCTGTGCTAATACTTGATAGACATTTACACCTTTTCTATTATATAATAGATGCATCACAGGAGTCAATGTACCTGACCACGCTCCTGGTATTTCCTAAACAGTACTGCCCAACATTCTGTTCATGCAACTAACTCCTTTCCTTTATGCCCTTGTATTGCTTCAACAGTACTGTGCAATGCTCTTTTCATGTTTCTGACTCCTTCCCTTAATGGCCTTGTCTTGCTTCAACAGTACTGTGCAATGCTCTTTTCATGTTTCTGACTCCTTCCCTTAATGGCCTTGTCTTGCTTCAACAGTACTGTGCAATGCTCTTTTCATGTTTCTGACTCCTTCCCTTAATGGCCTTGTCTTGCTTCAACAGTACTGTGCAATGCTCTTTTCATGTTTCTGACTCCTTCCCTTAATGGCCTTGTCTTGCTTCAACAGTACTGTGCAATGCTCTTTTCATGTTTCTGACTCCTTCCCTTGATGGCCTTGTCTTGCTTCAACAGTACTGTGCAATGCTCTTTTCATGTTTCTGACTCCTTCCCTTAATGGCCTTGTCTTGCTTCAACAGTACTGTGCAATGCTCTTTTCATGTTTCTGACTCCTTCCCTTTATGGCCTTGTCTTGCTTCAACAGTACTGTGCAATGCTCTTTTCATGTTTCTGACTCCTTCCCTTTATGGCCTTGTCTTGCTTCAACAGTACTGTGCAATGCTCTTTTCATGTTTCTGACTCCTTCTCTTTATGGCCTTGTCTTGCTTCAACAGTACTGTGCAATGCTCTTTTCATGTTTCTGACTCCTTCCCTTTATGCCCTTGTCTTGCTTCAACAGTACTGTGCAATGCTCTTTTCATGTTTCTGACTCCTTCCCTTTATGAACACAGGTATTCTTTTGTGAGAAATCAATCAATTCATATCACTTTATCAAATGTTAGAAAGTAATTTGCAATGACAGGTGGTAGCTTTGGACTGTTAAATTCTAAGATTTCTTACTGATTTATCTAATGTTAACTTTGTCAAAGCCATTCCTTAAGTCATCAGACTGATGTAGGTATGTTGAACTTTGGACTGTTGAATTCTAAGGTTACCTTGCTACTGATTGATTTCATTTTAATTTGGCCAAAACCGTTCCTCAAGTCACAAGATGTAGGTATAATTACCTTTAAACTGTTGAGTTCTAAGTTTACCTTTCTACTGATTGAACATTTTCTTTTTTTTGTCAAAGTGGTTCATTAACCCTTATAATGCTGGAACCAACTTCATGCTAATGCAAACAGGTTAAATCCAGGCCAGCCACCAAATAAATTGGCGGCTGGCCTGTGATCAAACCTGTTTGCTAGTCTGAGTATCTTTCTTCATCAAAATTAAGTAGATAATTAAGGTTTGGGAAAGCAGATGACACAAATATCTATTTCTAGAAAATTACCCAGCATTCTAAGGGTTTGGTTCATTGAAACACAGACCGATGATAGCATGGATAAACATACCACCCTGGGTCGGTGATCACCTCATGTCAGAGTCAGAGTAAAATACAAGACACCATCTCTACCAGCTAATTTACCTCGGAATGTGAAGTGGCACCTTACCACACTAGAATGTTGTAATGATCTGGACCATATCAGAGCAGAATGGTATGATCTTTCACAAAGATCCTCTTTTCATTTAGGTGGTTGTAGCACGGGGCTTAGTTTTAATTAGAATAGTTGAGATCGCTCAATTAATAAGAGTAATTTTATTGAACAACCACTTTACTGTAATTAAGCACTGACTGTGACTTTCTAACCCAGTTACCAGCAAATAGTCAACATTACTGGAATCTTGTCAAAATATTTAACCCATATGTATATCTAAGCGTTTGTACAGAAGAGGAACTTTGAAACCATTTATATAAAGGAGAAATTACTTGTAACACAAAGATTTATTTTTTATATAGAGGAGAAATTGATTGTATGACAAGATTCTGTTTACTTATTATTTTTAGTAAAGGTCTATGTTCAGGAGAAATCGTATGTAACACAAAATGTTTGGCAACAATTTTGCAGTGGTAGAGTGTTGGCCTCTTGTACCTTATGTCCCAAGTTTAATCAGCGTAAGGTGAGGTGAAAATTGCTTGGACCGGCCCTCAAATCAGGGCGAGTAGTGGTTCAGTATCCAGGAAGCAGTAATAAGCATCAAGCTTTTGTCACCATCAATGTAAATGAGTTTAATCAAACTGCCAAAATTGTTTTTTGCAGTATAGTTTTAGACTCAATATCATTATTTTGTTCATACTTTATTGTATTCATCTGCTTTCTATTTGATCTAATTGCAAAATACTTTGAATGGACTGGTTAGTTCAAAAGAATGGGATTCAACTATCACTGCTCAATACAACTTCTGGAGTTATTGTAGTAACAGGAGACACAGTGCTTAATAAATATCATAAGAATTGTCTTAGGTGCAAACCAATTCCATTATAATTAGAAGAGGTTCTTGGCAGAGTCATTATAACCTAAACATGCTATTTTAGGCTTCATTACAAGACTAAAGTAAGTCCTTCACAAACGTGAAGCACTTACTATAGTCTCGCACTGAACCTTCAATTTGCAGTAATGCCTTTGAAAGCAAGATACAAGTCATTGAAAGGAAGAAGCACTTCAGATCCAGGGATTTTGATAAAATAACTAAACAACATTAAACAAACAAGTCAGGTGATTTTTTGAATTATTATAGCAAAGAAAATTAAGTCAAAAGGAACAATTATTAGATCTCTTCCTATTTGACCTATTTATCTTACATAGGTAAAGAACATTTTATTTCAACTAAGGCATATACAGCTAATTGTAATTGGTGTGGAGGACACTGTGGTCCAGGGGTAGAGCATCGGCTTCTGGACACGAGGGTCGTGGGCTCGAAGCAGGATTTACCTTGCAGCCTTTCATTAATCCACATTTGGCGCGAGTACTGGTTATGTATCCAGGAAGCAGAAACGAAACTGGTTAATATAAGTTGTAAGAACTTGTTTCACAATCGATGTAAAATAAATAGGTTTAAACTAATTGTTGACAAAGAATATAACAACTAATAAATTGGCATACACTTGTATAAACTAATCACTTCCATTATAACCCAATGGAGGAAAGGAATAAAATGAGCTTCTTCTGAGAGAAAAGTTGATTGTTTTTAGCGTTACCTGTTAACAGCTTGTCATATCTCAAGGTAAATTTCTGACACCCAGCTTGATCTTTTGACCTCTTTACTTCATTCCTACTCCAGTACTTGGGAACCCAGGAAAGCCGTTATATAACTGAGAAATTGTTGACATGGCATCAAACCTTTCATAAACATATAAAACCAATTGCCACCCTTATAGTGCTGGAACCGTCTTTATGCTTTTGCAAACAGGTTGGATCAAGGCCATCCGCCAAGTAAATTGGCGGATGGCCTGTGCTCTAACCTATTTGCCTCTCTGAGTATCTTTCCTCATCAAAACTAATCAAATATTTAAGTCGTTGGAATGCAGACGACAAAAAAATATATTTTTAGAAAATTACCCTGCATTCTAAGGATCAATACCACATATGATGCATCTACTGTAGAAGATCTAAAAAACTGACCCTGACAATATCATTACAATGTCCACAATGACTTATGATTACCTAATGCATCAAATCAAAATTCATTTTTTTGGGCAACAGTGTTGCAGTGGAAGAGTACCATCCTCTGGTACCAGAAGGTCCAAGGTTTGATCCTCTTTAGATGCAAAGGGATGGTGCTTGGACTTACCCACAATTTGATGCGAGTACTGGCTAGTATCCATGAAACATGTATCGAGAGTGAATCATATAAAACACAAGCTTCTATCTTAATCAATGTTAAATGAGTAAGTTCAAATTAGAATTCATCTTTTTATGTTTCTTTTTGTCAATTGCTCTTACTTTTGACCAGTTGAAAATACCGTTTTCTAATGAACAAGATAAAGTGATCAAGTTTGGGTGAGATGATTATGTCAAATGAAAACACATTTGTTCCCTTTCATAAACTAGAATACTTATTTCCTTTTGTTTTACAGCCCCCTGTTATCGGTCTAGAAATTGCACTGGTGACAGGATAAAATAAGATTCAAAATCAGAAATTGGCAAGGATATAACATGTATACCCTTCAAGTTTGTACTTGAAACTGGCTCTACATTTTGAATTTTTGTCTGAGAATAACTTGTTTCCTGGATAATGAAGTGTGAAAACTGTTGAAGTTTATTATTTAAGCTGTGATGGATGAGCAGTCTAGTCCAAAACCCATTTGAAATACTGATGAAATGTTATGTCTGGGTATCAGCTTTGTAATGCATTAATCGTTTGAATGCTGGTTAATTTCTTGCTATTTTTGTAGGTTGAATGCGTTAGTGTATTCTCAAGTCTGTTTTTTCTGGTTTGAAAGCAATGTATCAAAAATCACTGCTGAAACAATAAAATTGAAACAATGCTGAAAATTGCATGAAGCCCAATTAAGCAACACCAAGCTTGGGGTGTGAATGTGTACTCTTAAGTCTGTTTCAATTTTGAAACGAAAATTACCTGCTGATACCACAGAAAATCATTGCTGACACAATAAATCTGTTAAAAAAATGTTGAAATTGTATTAAGTGTTTTCCATCAACATACTTAAAGTTGTCAAAAGTGCATCTTCTAGCTGTCTTGGGGGGTTTAGGAGTGTGTAAGTGTGTGCGCTCGTCAGTGTATTGCTAATATACAGGTAAATAGAGTGCTTATGATACCTCAAGTCAGTCATCTAGAGAAGTGAGCTCTATCTACAGGCTCCATAGGATTTCAGAACTAATGCTTTCTGGTATAATACTGAGGAGAAAACTGTGAGAGCTTGCCTTGCTCTTACTGTACACTTACAAATCTGCATTACTGAGAAGTCAATGTGTTAGGTACATGAAGAGTGTAATGGTTTCTGTATGGAAAATAAAAGAAACTAGGAACTAATCAAAATTTCAGTTTTAATAAAAACTGACGCAAATCATATCTATAAGCTTTGGCAATACATGTGTATATTGTAAAGAAAATTGATTATCTTGTTGGATTTATTTTATATTCTTTATGCATAGAGATTGTTTGATTAATTAGTGCTAATTAATCTTGAGGAATTATTGCATTGTGAATGATGTTTAGTGTGTTTTAAGTGCCCAACCTTATCAAGATCTATACAGTGCATGGTGTCAGTCTGACATAAAAAGGGAACTTACTTATCTTGGTTAAGGACGTCTTCTTACAAGTTACTGATTGTTATAACCAGCTGGCTTCGACATCAAAGAAAGTGATATCTGATAAAACTGATATATATGAATGAGGCAAATTGTTCCTTGTGCCATCTTGAACTGCCAGATTATGACAACCAATTACCTCCAAATCACCTCCATCGTACATTAACTTGTAGGATAACGTTCCCAATAGTCAATAAAACAGATATTATATATGTTTAAGTGAAGTCTTGAGTAGTTTGCTACACTATGCCACTTACTGAAGGAGATTATGATTCCGAGGAGGCCAGTTTGGGTCTTCGTCGTGGGAAAGGAAGCAGTATAAAAAAGTTAACAAAACAATCAACAATTGAGATCGATAAACGGAATGAAATGTTAAAACAGGAGAGTAAAGATAGTGGGATTGTTACGGAGATGACCATGAGCGTCCGACCAAAGGATCGACCCGTGTCTCCGCGGGATTCCGAACAACGGAAGGAAGGGTCGGGCGGCTCTCGATCAAAGCGAAGTTTTAAATCGAAGGACAAGAGTGAAAAGATGAAGCGCTCCCAGAGTGTTAAAGTGAAATCAAAAGAGAAAGTTGTTCAACAAGAGAGGTCCCATGACGATTTAGAGGTAATTATTATAAGCATGTCCTTTTTGTTATTTGTTTTACATTGGTGTGTTCAAATGTTTCTTTTCAGGAATTTAGCCAATCACCTTTATGCCAAAGTTTACGAAACACAGGAGGATATGTGTCGAAAACGAAATGAAATCCGAATTGCTAAGATGCAGTTAGGTGGAATACGAGCACAAGTATGTAGCGTTGTGTTGTGTTACCCTTACAAGATCCCATGTTCTACCAGTCTTTTCATTCTCTGATATATTTAGGTAGTATATCATCATTGTGTCAAATGAGGCAATTACTCCTTATGAGCAATTTCTCCTGTTGTCACAGTTCTCTCTTAAGTATATAACTGCAGATGTTCCAGTATGAGTTTTTTTGGTAGAATACCCATAATACTCCATTTTGATATTCATTCTGTGGTCACAATACTTCTGCCTTTCTCGGTATACATCAGTCGGGGATGGAACTGTTCGCATTAAGCCAAATAGTTCCATTCTGAATCAATGTATACCCAAGAACAACCGAAGTTTGACTTTTAGTAACAATGAAACTTTTCTTCGAGATCTTTGTCACTTTGAAATTTATTTTCCCATGCAAATAACTCAGAGCAATGCAAGGCTTCACCCAATACTTTGATAATGCTCTTTTGAATTCATTTGGGATCATTGACCTAAAACTATTTTAAGAAAACACAAATTTTTTGCAATGGAACATTTCTATTTTGTGCACATTTTTTAAGATTTTAACTTATTCTAATCTGCAAAGTCTTTTGAGTTCTCAAGGTTGTAAAGTTATACATTTAGAGAGCTTTTGTTTGTTTTTCTCTCTTCCTACTAACTTGTAGCCATGAGGAAAATTTTAGAGCAAACTGATCAAACTACATTGTACTTTTGTAGAATTGTTATGCATTGTGTAAATTTTCACAATATGAGCAAATTGTTCTTTAGATGATACGCATCCAACTTTCATGCGATGCATGGATGTATATTGAGGTAGATATAGATGTTTGCATTGGGAAGCAGATTAACGAGCATTGGGAAACAGATTAACAAGTGTTTTTCCAGAGGTATTTTCCCCAGTTTGTCTCCACATACTGTACACATCAGTCCAAAAAGATAAAAAAAAATATGTTTTTTTAGAAGGCAATATTCATAAATCACACTCAAGATTATTTTCATTAATGGCATCTATTCTTTGAGGTTTTGTAAGTTCATCTTTAGTCAAAACCTAAAGTTTCTTAAGATGAAATACCTATCACATGCCATTTTGAAACACCTTCTGTTCTGGGGTTACTTCGGTTATTCTCAATATACATTGGTTAGGGCTGGAAATATTTGCATTAACCCGAATAGTTCCGACCCAGACCGATGTATACCAAGAACGACCAAAGTTAATCTATCTCAAAATCAATTTCAAAATGGCGGATTATGGGCGTTCTACCTTAACCCATTCACATCATAAAAGTCAAAGTCAAAGTGAGGTTTTATGAAAAGAAGTTTTCATAGCATGAAACAAAACATTTTTCCAAGTAGGGATAATAAATCTTCTAGTCTAGTAGAATATCATGTAATAACAAAGATAAGCACCTCAAAAGAGCATGACCTCATACTTTAACTTAAACCCATACCATTACTTAACCCATATAGTGCTGGAACCAACTTCATGCTTATGTAAACAGGTTAGATCCAGGCCAGCCGCCAAATAAATTGGCAGCTGGCCTGTGATCTAACCTGTTTGCTACTCTGAGTATATTTCCTCATCAAAATTAAGCAGATATTTAAGGTTTTGGAAAGCAGATGACACATATTTTTAGAAAATTACCCAGTATTGTAAGGGTTAACTTACCAGTACTTCGATGCTTATACATTTCTAGTTAAAAGTGAAATTTTCACACATTCCTAGTTAAAAGTGATTTGAATGGAATAAAGATGATGTTAAAACTTTCTATCAAAGTTTATGTTTTAAACTTAAATGTTATGAATTGGAAATTAAACTTTGAAATCAATGATTGAGTTTAAGCACTTACAAAATTAATGTACATTCTTTCCTTTTTCCACATTCAGTTGTTTCTCTTAAATATGGTTCAAAGCATAATAGGTGGGGTGTGTTTGGAGTCTCACATAAGCTTAGTACTTGAACAAACAATTTGGCAAAATTACAAAATTCTTAATGAATGATTATCAAATTATCAATTTAGGTTAAATGTTGCGTCATATACTAATTATGTTCTCTTTGAGCAATTTCGTTTTTTGTTGAGTGTATATAAAAAGTATTTATGAACAAGTTTTTAGCTGCAAAAGCATCTCCTGGGAAGGATTCAAGAACTGTGTTTGTGAACAGACATGGATGAAAAATTGCTGTTCATGAACACAATGTAGTACTTGAAAATTTTCGTGAACACCAATAACATGTTCAGGAGCATGTTCAAGAACAATCTTTTGTACATGAGCAGCTACTTTCTTTTCACACAGTTCATGAACACAGTTCTTGAAATCATTTGATGGGGATTAATCAGATGTGTGAAAAAGGAATTGGTCAATCACTTCCTTATTATAGGAAATTAAACTGGTCAAAATTGAAAGCCACCTCAGGCAACACCATAACAATGTGTAAAAAAATATATTTTATTTCGTTATGGGCAAATTGTGCTCCTTTGTCATAGTGGTATTGGAAGCGTCCCACAACGGATGCATCAAAGTTCAGTAAATTAACCCTTTACCAATCACCACATTTTCGACTGCCTCAAATTGAAAGAGTTTGCTGACAACATTTCAAAATGTGATGAAATTGGAAAATAATCTTTTGATAGGGTAGAAAACATTGTGGGAGCAACTTCACAAGCAATTTCTTCCTTTCCCACAATGTTTTCCAGAGTTATCTGCAACAAAGTGGTGAATTGTCGTTATTGTTTGGTAATGGGTTAAGTAAATGATTCATGAAATAGCCTTCAAGCTTTTGCAATATGTAGCTAATTCTAAAACACCTTTGTGTGACGTATATGAAAGGAACATGGTAAATGAGTGCGTTCTCATTAACACGTGAATCCTTACAGCCTGGCTGGGCAATTATTAAAGCATAACAGGCTTTTACTTACCTGCAAGCTTAGAGCCTGTCTCACAAAGGTTCTAACGGGATTGATTTCCTTGTAAACGTAAAAATAAAGTGGAAAAGAGTTCCTCAGCAAAGTGTTAGCTTAAAGGTGAACGAAAAAAAAAAAAGCTGTAAAGAGTTCCTCAGAAAAGCGTTATCTCAGAGCTGAGCAAAAAAATAAAGCTCAAAAGAGTTCCTCAGAAATGCATTATCTTAGAGGTGAACAAAAAGATAAAGCTGAAAAGAGTTCCTCAGAAAAGCGTTATCTTAGAGATGAACGAACAAATGAAGCCTAAAAGAAGAGTTCCTCAGAAAAGCGTTATCTTAGAGATGAACGAACAAATGAAGCCTAAAAGAAGAGTTCCTCAGAAAAGCGTTTTTTAAAGGTGTATAATTTTCAATCACAAAAACAAAGTGATCATTGGGATTCGAGGGTTATAACAAATTTGTAAATGTAAATGTAAATTCTAAGTGTAAAACTTAAGTTACGAATATTTGTATATGTATTTGCGCATGGATAATCATTCGTATACAATAAAAGGATATATTTTTCATGAAGACGATTTTATCCGATTGTCACAGTGGCATCTAAGGTAGTTGGCAGTAAGAGACTTTTAGTTTGTATTTCTTTCTTTCTTGAAGAGCTTGTTTGAAATGTCAGAATGAAAGTGAACCAGCTCCATCTCCTTCCTCTCTCTTACATCATACTGTCAGTCTATAATTGATAGTAATCATAGCATGTGAATAGCTCCTAAAGATGCATAGACAAAATGATGGTAGATGAAAATCATTTTATTAGTGAAGTTGCTGGGGCATAACCCTTATAGTGCTGGAACCGATTCATGCTTATGCAAACAGGTTAGATCCAGGCCAGCCGCCAAATAGATTGGTGGCTGGCCTGTGATCTTACCTTTTTGCTACTCTGAGTATCTTTCCTTGCCAAAATCAATCAGACATTAAAGGTTTTGGAGAGCAGACATCACAAAAATATAATTTTAGAAATTTTCCAGCATTCTAAAGGTTAAATTGCTGCAGTTTTATAGAGAGATTAATTTCTAATTACTGTTGCAGGCAGGATGCTTAGTCTATAGGATTAATGTACACCTGCGACTGCTCTGTCAAGTTTTACCATTTAACCTTTTACCAAATGCCAATTTTTTTACTGTCCCAAATTGGTAGAGTTTGCACATGACATTTCAAAATGTGATGAATCTAAAAAATACTCTTCTAATAGGGCAGAAAACATTGTGGGAAAAGGAGAAATTGCTCGTTGAGAGCAATTTCTCCTTTTCTCACTATGTTTTCAAGAGTCGTCTGCAACAAACTGGTCAAATGTTGCTATTGTTAGGTAATCGGTTAACCTTTACGTTCATAAGTACATATTTAGAGCACCTGTTGATTGGGGTTGAGTACACTAATGTGACACCATTGCGTCTGCTATCGAGTATAACATTATATCTGTACTTGATGCAGTGGTAGAGCATCTGTCTCTGGTACTGAGGGTACAAGGTTGAATCCAAATTAGGGGCAAGGTGAACCCATAAATCCATAAGAGTACTAGTAATGCACCTAGGTAGCAGAATTGAGAATGATTAATTGAAGTTGTAAGAACTTTTTTCACAATAGATGTGCTAAAGATAAGTTTATAAGGGAATAACAATGAAGAAACTTTGATATTTCTAATTTTTTATTGACATCTACGTCTTACGTCTTTCAACAATGAACGGGTCTAATGAAAGATATAACCAGCCCTAGAAGAATGTTTTGTGGGAAAATAGGAAAAGATACCTAAGCTTTCCTAATGTTATGTGGGAAAATAGGAAAAGATACCTAAGCTTTCCTAATGTTATGTGGGAAAATAGGAAAAGATACCTAAGCTTTCCTAATGTTATGTGGGAAAATAGGAAAAGATACCTAAGCTTTCCTAATGTTATGTGGGAAAATAGGAAAAGATACCTAAGCTTTCCTAATGTTATGTGGGAAAATAGGAAAAGATACCTAAGCTTTCGCAATCACTCATAACAAGAATGGAGAGGAAGGCTCAAATTCAGACTTGGCAGTCAGGCCTTAATTACCATCAGCAGAGAATTCTTGATGGCCTGATTACCAAAAAAAGAGGTCTCCATGGCGTAGTGGTTCGAGTACAGAACTTGAAATGACATGGCCCCTCTACACATGGGTTCAAACCCCTGTGTAGGCTTTTCGATTTTCATAAGAGATATCTCCCGACTGACTTGCAGAATGCTGATACTGTTTTAGATAGCTTGATCAGCCCTCATGGGCATTTGAGTATATAGTATCCCTCTTCTGTGAAGATTTAGGCATCGCAACATAACTGAAATAATGATGACACGATGTCTTACAAACCTTTTAAAAAAGATTGTTGATGATGATGATGATGATAATGATGATGATGATGATGATGATGATGATGATGATGATGATGATGATGATGATGATGATGATGATGATGATAATGAAGAATAACCATCTACTTCTTGGTAAGATTTATCCTTTTAATGACTTGAAGGAAGTTTCTAGAAAATTCATGTTTCAAAAAACTTGACTTTCATCTGCTTCAGAACACATTAAGTTATTTTTGGATCTAGATCTAGTCAAGTTTTTATGAGACTAACATGATGATTTGAAGCAAGACTATAGTAAGTGTTTCTCATTTAACACATTACCATCTAAAACCACATTTTTACGTCATGCAGCAGACAACTTTCAAAAAGCATATTGGTAAAAGGAGAAATTGCTTGTCACAAGCAATTTCTCCTCTTGCCACTATGCTTTTTCAATACATTGACATACCACAATAGCAGAACTGCAATGTTAAACTTTTCACACGTTCACAAAGCTTTTCAAAAGTCGTCTGCTTCAAATAAAGAATTGTCGTTAACAGGTGGTAAAGAGTTAAAGTTGTCTTACTAATGTCTTGCACTGAATACTTGAAATACATTGTGTACAAAGGTTCGGGGTCAGACTATAGTATTTCCTTAACTTTTGTGTAGGACTTACTGCGGTTGTGTACAAAGGTTCGGGGTCAGACTATAGTATTTCCTTAACTTTTGTGTAGGACTTACTGCGGTTGTGTACAAAGGTTCGGGGTCAGACTATAGTATTTCTATAGTATTTCCTTAACTTTTGTGTAGGACTTACTGCGGTTGTATACAAAGGTTGGGGGTCAGACTATAGTATTTCCTTAACTTTTGTGTAGGACTTACTGCGGTATTGTGCTGATTCCATGAACTCTGTTTTGCTATAGGATGGGAAGATATTCTCTCTAAATTGATGGTGATTACTTAGGCTACTTGCATATTAGAGTGGTTCAAACTCTTCATCTCCTTCCAAGACTGCTAATTGACAAAACTAATTACTTGTACTTGCAAAAACTTCATAGCTTTTTCACTGAATGATGAAATTTTGATTATCCCAAGATTGTTTAAGTTCTAAAGACATTGGGTATTTCGTTAGACATTCTGGATCAATTGGAAATATTGTCATAAGAAATAATTGTACATAATTTGTCATTTTTTTTGCAATGGTTTCCCAAGTAAGCTATTGTCTGTTGAAAATGGTTAAAAATTTGAACTTTTATTTGTTTATTTCATTAGACATTTTTTTTTATTATGATGAGCATTAAAGGATTATGAGTCAATGTGTTATATTTGTATAAAGAGTTGTGCCTTTCCTTACCAATTTGTCTCAATAGACCACAATGCAGTAGAGGACTAACTCTTGAATGACTGCTGATGATGTAAAGGATAGTGAAGAAGATTTTCAAAAGAATTCTGAGTAAATGAAAAGCCAGTTTTGAAGGCTTCCAACTCTATTCCCTGAAGATAGATTTTGTGACTGCTCCAAAATGAAAGAAATAGCAGACTCCATGAATACAAGTATTCTTTGCACTGATGTGGCAAAAAAGAAATTGATTTATACAAGAATTTGCTTTTTTTTTGTTGCAATGTATTTCTTTTTTTTTGTTACAGTTGCAATAGAACAAACATATGAATAAGCGGATCAACTTGAATATGCTTAGATCTCATATAAGGAAATTTAAATGTAAAACTTTATTTCTTTAAAACCAACAACAGCTGTACTGTTATATAATACGCACCGAAGAATAGCCATTGGGTGCAAATTTAGTTCCTGTTTACGTTTTCAAAGACATTATAAAATGAATTAATATGTATTTAAATCCAAAAGTTTTGCTATAGTTTTGAGATCAACTGCATAATTTTCATATAGTCTGTCCATACTGGGATATCTTGATGCTTCTTGGATAAATGACCCTCTAAAAAGCTACTTTTAATTAAACATCATACAACAATACATAACCTGTATTGTTTCAAAGACATTTTGTTTTAGCATTAAAACTTATATATCTGTTCCATGTGAACAAGCAGCTTTAACCCTTTCCCAAACAATAACGACATTTGACGACATCATTGCAGACGACTTCAGAAAACATTGTGGGAAAAGGAGAAATTGCTCGTGACGAGCAATTTCTCCTTTTCCCACAATGTTTTCTACTATATCAGAAGATTATTTTCCAATATTATCAAATTTTGAAAGTTCGTCTGCAAACTCTTTCAATTTGGGACAGTCGGAAATTTGTTGTTTGGGAAAGGGTTAAAGTGTGTTGTATTTAGGCTCCGATGAGTTGCACCATTGTCTAAGATGACCACCTCAAATTGATCTGGCCTCTAATTGAGTATAATGCTTAATCTGTTTTTTTTTGTGACATTTCATAAAGTTTGAATGGTAAATTATGAGCAATTTTTAGTTTTGTCACACTTGTTACTTTAATCTCTTATTGCATAATTATGCATTGAAACAAGAATGTATCAAGGAAGGATTTAATATTGTAATTTTATCTTATTTTAATTGCCGAAAGACAAAACAAAGCAGGAAGCATGTATGAAAAAGTTAATTGCAAACATCAATATAAATTAAAATTCCTTTGATAGTGTTAACCTTACTCCATTTTAATTTTAAGCTCCATTAAGAAACTACAAATAAATTCGGCCATTGCCTGAAATGATAGATTGTTTGACTAAAACTGTCCATAATTGCAGCAAATGCAGACAAATATTTTAAAGTTAACATGATTACAGCAAACAACAAAAAAAAAAACCATGATAAAATATAACTCCTTTATGGTATTTGGTAATATCTATTGGAACAAAGGGATACATTGTTCATCATGTGCAGTTTATCCTTTTGTCCCAGTTCTTTTAAAATTATCTTGCCACAGATGCAGTGAAATATGGATTTTGGATGGAGCAAGGGATTCAAAGAAGTCCTAGCTTTAGGGCAAGATTAAATATATACATAGTTTTGATCACCTTAAAGTTGTTCATATGTGTTTTTTATACCTTCAAAAAATACTTCCTATGTCAACCTCTACTTGTTACTCTGATCAGAGATAGGAGGTGTCTTCTGCAAGAGATGTTATATGTTTGTCTTCAATAAGTAAAACGTTAGAAAAACAGGAAAAAAGCGTTTAGATGAGCGCATGAATGAAGGTGTTGCTTACGTAATCAGCAACAAGTCATAATTTGTCCCTTTGCTTCCTATTTATCAATGGCCACAGTAAAAGATTTAAGAACTTGTTTATAAACTTTGTGAACATTCAATAATGACAAAATGGCCATTCATGATTACAACCTGTTCTTGCAGTGCTCATAAATCTGTTCATGGACATGAATAATATGTTCATAGATATATTCATGAGCCTGTTCTTGATGTACATGAAAATGTATTTTAGTTCCATTAACAAGCCATGTGTCACCAATGACCATTTGTTGTCCATGATCATTTATAAAGTTCATGAACAAGTTTTTAAATCCTTCACAAGTGATTAAAACCACAATTAACCAACTGTCATTCAAATCAAGTGATATTATTTTCCAGATTTGCTGTTTTCAATCATTGTTATAGAAATTGCGAAATATGAATTGTGTCTAAAGCATAGATTGGTTTCAATGCGCAATGTGATCCTGTTATCGCCATGTTTTCAAGAGATATCTACCTCAGACACGTCACTCAATGATTTGTGTCATGTAGCAGAGTCTTTTGCTTGTACGTTAATAGTGGCCCATCTCCAGAGCACTGAACGTGGCTCGTTTCCAAGCACCGTTGCTATACCTTGGCAGAAGCTCAAGGTTACACGAAATAAGAAAATGAAAATAGTCTTAAAAAAATTTACCTTAGCCCATGCTGTGTGTAATTATAAGAATTGTCTCTTAAAGACGATTTTAATGAGTACCAACAATGTAGGAATTTGATGTTAAATGAAAAAGTTTGATGGAATGGGATGTTCAGTATATCTGTATTCTCTGCCCTCCACAATGTTCTAATAGACGTTTTTGCAGATTGTATGATGATGCTATTATTGGGTTAGACAATGGCTGTGAGATGACTTAAACAGGCTTGTAAATAGACGTCATAACTTAAGCTTGGGTAAGTGATGTTTCGGCGGCAATAAAAACACCCAAGGCTTTGAATACATCACTGAGCCATGCCAAGCTACTTTGCAAAAATAATGTAGGTTTCTAGATAAAGTAATCAAGCAACTCTTCAAAATGACAAATCATTCAAAGAATTATTTGTGAAAGAAAATTGACATTGGAAATTCTGTTAGACTTACAAGAGCCTGTGCTTCTAAGAGTTAAGACTAGAAATAATGTTGGAACAAAAAATTAATGCTTACATTGACAGTGTCTGTTATTACCAGAATTTCAAGCTAAAAAGAAGAGCTTTATTACATACTATAGGGTCAGACTTTGTAAAGGCTTTCGTTTCAAGTTGTTAACTCACAAACTGCCAAAGGGGATATAGGTTGAAACTTTTATTAAGAAAACACTAAGCATGTCCTATACCTTTGCATTGGATGTTAAGCAAAGTACACTGTATGTTCCTTTTTGTACTAAGAAATTCACTGTTTCGGTTTTTCAATACAAGTTGGTACCTCATTAAACCCTTGTTGAGTCGTTAGCTTATTTATATACTTGCATGTTTTATATAATCATGCATTAGGTTCCCAAATTTGCATAAATGTTTCGCAAATGTTACATTACTCCCACCTCCGAGGAAACTTGTCCTAAGTCTTGGCTCTTTGGAGATACATGGCGAATGCAACTTCAATAGAAGGAGAAGTCTTCATCCCACCTCTGCCACCAATGTAACAAACCGAGCAAATGAACTTCTCAAAAACACTATCACATCCGATCAGTTAAAAACACTGTTTTCTACTGATCACCAGCTATGCTGTCTATTTATACACCAGCATGTTTTCTATAACAATGCATTTGGTTTCAAAAGTTGCATAAAAGTTTCCCAAATGTTATTAAGTCAAGCATGCAACCATACCCAAAGCTTCTGTTCTTGTGAAGGAAATATTAGTCTTAGAGTTTAGCATTATGAGGAAACACTAGAATATTTCTTAATTGATGTGAATGAGTACTAATCAATTTGACCACACTAACAGGTCATGATCTCATGATGATCTATGTCAGAAATGTGGGAGAAAATAGAGTTAGTGTTGTTATAATAGTGATTTATGATAGAAAGTAAATAGACCCACTGTTATCATTTATATGATGTTATTAGTTTGGCTAATTGGACATTAGTTATCAAAGCAAAACAACAATGGATAACAGGGATGTTAGTGGAGTGGTTACTTGCTTTACTTGTTCCTTGCAGGATACAGGAAATATATTGACCATTAACTCATAGAATGCTTGGTTACTTTCTAAAAATATATTTTTATGTGGTCTGCTTTCCAAAACCTAAAATATCTGCTTAATTTTTGTGAGGGGTAGATATTTAGAGTACAAACAGGTTAGATCACAGGCAAGCCGCCAATTAAATTACACATTTGGAAAAAACTATAAAACGCCAAAAGGGAAGGTTTCTATAAAATTTAAGCAAATATCCATCGAAAATTGGTGTCAATGCTGTCTAATGAAGTAGGGCTGCTTATTCTTCAGATGAACAGCATGCTATCCTTTTCCCATGAAGCAGCAGAGAAACAATACTTATGGATAAAGGCGTATATCAATCAGTGAAGGCATTGTAAAGATGCCGATACCAGCCCACTGTAATGGTTTCAGCTGTGGGTATATAGAATTCTTGGGCAAAGATTGAAAATGAGTGAAAACACCTGGATAAAAACAACATATTTATTCATGGTACCTTCTTATTCTAATGCATTTCTTGCATTTTCATGCACAAAACATGACTTCTCCATTTTGTCCCCTGTTGTTCACAATTTCAAAACACTTATGGGTGTTTAACCCTTTACCAAACCCCAAATTTTTTACTGTACCAAATTGAAAGAGTTTGAAAGAGAACTCCTTTCAAAATGTGATGAAATTGAAAAATAATCTTCTGGTAAGGCAGAAAACATTGTGGGAAAAGGAGAAATGGCTCGTTACGAGCCATTTTCTCCTTTTCCCAAAATATTTTCAAGAGTCGTCTGCAACAAACTGGTCAAATGTTGTTATTGTTTGTTAATTGGTAAATGCAAGGCTTAGGTATGTTCATCACCTTAAAGGATGATTTGTTACAGTTTTGCACTGAAGCTTTAATTGATTAGCATCTTAGCAAGAAGAAAATCGACCATCCGCTCAAAATGATCATGATATTGGGTCTGTCAAAATTCAAAGTTAACTCATTACCACATGCAGACAACATTTCTTCACTTGAAGCAGAAGACTTTAGAAAAGCTTTGTAAACATGTGAACACTAACTTTTCAGTTCTGCTGTTGTTATATGTGAAAAGGTTGATAAAAGCATTGTGACAAAAGGAGAAATTGGTTGTGACAAGCAATTACTCCTTTTGCCAAAATGCTTTTTGAAAGATGTTTGCTGCATGACACAAAAATCTGGCGTTATATGGTAATATGTTATTAAAGGCAGATGATGATTTCAAAGTCGAAAGAAAAAAGCCTTAGTGTTGCAGAAAAGAGTTTGAAAACCAATTTGATAAAAAAGAGGATTGTTCATTTCTATTTATTATCCACTGCTGGTTCTGCCCTAAATATAAAACCCTTGTTTAATCATAAACATGTATAGGTTGAAGAAAAAAATGAAGTTGAGACTGATGTAAAAGTTGTTGTCAATCTCTAAATATTGCAATGGTATTTAGAGGATTATTTTTGTTGCAATTTTTTCTTCCCAAAATGAACATGGTACTTGTTATACATTGTTGTCTTGTCAAGCTTTCAGTTTTGGACAGTCGGAGAATACAACAGAGAATATAACATGAGACAGTGGGTTAAGCCATTTTCTGGGAAACACTCCTGAGTTGCGTAGATGAACAGACATGAACAAAAAATGGCCATTCATGAATGCTAATTTGTTATTGAATATGTCCATGAATATGAGAAACATGTCCATGTTCATCAGGAACATGTTGGTGGATGGACACATTCATAAACATGAGTATGTTCATGAACATGATCTTAGTTTGAATTTATTTATTTTACATTAATTGTTACAGAAGCTTGAAGCTTATTGAATTCACTCTCGATGACTGCTTCCTGTATACTAAACCAGTACATGCTCCTATTTGTTGTCATATCCCAGCAATTTTCACCTTGTCGCTGCGATTGGGATCGAAACAAGGACCCTTAGTACAATAGGCAGATGCTCTACCGCTTCAAAACTGACACCTGCAGCAACATAATAATGACTTTCATGAACATGTTCACAAACAACTTTGAGTTCATGAACCACCAATTTTAATTTTTCTTCATGTCTGTACATAAAGTAAATGAACACAGTTCTTGAATCCTTCGCATGGGAAGCATTGCTTGGACTTAAATGTTCCTCCTCCTTTCTCAAGAAGGTCAGTTATCATATATATCACCAAGCTATCTTTCCAATTGTGCCCTCAATTTGTTCACCACAAAAAAAATCCCGATAGCATAATATAATGAGTAAAAAAAAAGGTAGGAATTGTTACAAACGATAATAGGGTGGATTCCGATTTCAGTTAATTATGAAACCAGTTGTTGCCTGATTGTGTTGTTTGTTAGATATCTGTTCCGGAAGGGCAGGAAGCAAGAGTTTATGACGGACAGCAGCAGTTCATGACCATCGGTTGTTGCAACATTGTTGTATCCACAACCCTTTACCCTTACAATGGTGGTTTATTTTCTTAGAATATATTTCTGTGTCGTCTGCTTTCCGAAACCTTAAATATCTGCTTTATTTTGAGAGAAGATACTCAGAGTAGCAAACAGGTTTGATCACAGGCCAGACGCCAATTTACTTGGCGGCTGGCCTGGATCTAACCTGTTTGCATATGCATGAAGTCGGTTCCAGCACTATAAGTGTTAAATAAAGGATTTACTCCACTGTTGTACCACAGACCTCGGTTTGTGCATTTCATTCATTGAGGGCTAGTTTCCTTTGGCAGGTATTAATAATGATGATGTTTTTGCCGGGTTTAATTGGGGTCATGGTTATAAAAATGAATACCAGATTTCACCTTTTTCTCTCAGATGTCCAAGTTTACCTATATTTAACGGTTCATTAGAAGTGGTGTACGAGTTTATCATTACCAGATTTTTTTTTTTCTTGATATTTTTTTTTTCCATTCTTACCTTTGTTTGATTGTTTTTGTAGTAAATATGTAGTTATACCCTTTCATTTTTATGACCCCAAATTAAAGATGCAGAGCTTTTTTCCCTTAAATTGGGAAGAGGCCTAGGTCTCCTTTTTGGGAAAAATTGTATCAATGAAATTGCTGATTTGGGAAACCAAAAAGTTGATGTGACTTTGAATTTCTAAGAAAATATCAAGATTTTGAAGAAATTTCCACTTGGGAAGGTGCCTCCAATGGATCCCTGTTATGTAAACGAAAAAGCACTGAGATGTAGAACTCTTCTAGGAGAAAACCCTCTTCGTTCTATTAATTTTGGGTATTTCTTCTGTTAACAGTGATGTTAACTCTAAAAATGGTTCACATACTGGATTCATGGCACAACGGTATGACGGAATGATTGTTTCCGGTTTCTAAGGTGGAATAGGTTGGCTTGTTTGTTTCTTGTTAGATCCAGTTTTAGCAGCTTGCTTTATGATATGATGATGAATCAATCCCAATCTCCTATGACAGAATTTTAGACTAGTACAAATTAAAAGCAACAGAAGACAACAAAATATAGCGAGAAAATTGTTAAAAGACAATAGACAGATTGCACGTATTTCTCATTATTTTTTAAGCAAATGTAGTACTGTTTCTTCGGTATTTTATTGGCAGATGCTGGGAAAAGGTGATATTGTTAAAGCAATGTCCCTTGATGATATTGTTAAAGCAATGTCCCTTGATTCCTTGTATCTTACTTCAATAACCAAACTTGTTGATAGTCTGTTTAATTGCCCTGGTCACACGTTGAGCTGAACACCTGATGTGTCAACATCATGATTAGCAAACAAATTGTTTCCTCAGAATCCACTGTCTTTACTTAAAAAGGGAGATAATTCAATTGAGCACTGTGCACAAGATACTATTTGATGACTTATACTACGGCATGTGATGAAAAAGCCTACATTATTTGCGGCCAATTGATCAAAGCTTACAAATACTCTTAAAATGTTTAGATGTTACATAATGACTATGAAAATTCTTTTTAAAGCATTATTGAAGCAAGCTATCTTGACTTAAAGAAGAAATTGCTGTCACAAACAATTCCTCCTTTAATCACAGAAGCATCTTTCATTTTCTGCTGTAGACATATCAAAGTGAGTTAAAATGGGGTTCTCAGTTGTTCTGTAATTGTCCTGATATAAACAATCTAAAGATTCCATTTGTAATGTATGAATAAAGAATATTTTAAGTCTTTTGATTTTCTACATTGATTGAGGATTCATATAAAAGTGCACAGAATTGCATGAACATTTTACGAGGTATTTCTTAATCCTTTGTTTTCTACATAGATAGACAATCTTGCAATGCTTATGTCTCAAAGTGCTAGGATTAAGAACACAAGAAAACCCTGCGTATCTCTATCAATCAAAGCATGCCAGCGATAACTTATTTAAAACAATAACATATTGTTGCCATGGCAAATACATTTGTAAGTGTTTTGTCTTTATTCCAAGTAATAGATTATAAGTGTCTGTGTGCAATGATGGAAATCATTTGGTGCTTAAGCCTTCACCAAACAATAACGGCATTAAGCCACTTTGTTGCAGATGATTCTGGAAAACATTGTGGGAAAAGGAGACATTGCTCGTAACGAGCAATTTTCCCTTTTCCCACAATGTTTTCTGCCCTATCAGAAGATAATTTTTCAATTCATCTCATGTTGAAACGTCGTCTGCAAACTCTTTCAAATTGGGACAGTGGAACCTTTGGCGTTTAGTAAAGGATTTATCCTTCACCCTTCATGGATAGAATTCAAAACAAATTTGCCGCATAAAGATTTGAAACTGGTCAAACTGAGTTTAACAACAGACGACAATAACTAACACATCATAACAGACATTGCTTCTTAAAAAATTAGGCAAAAATCATTTTGAAAAAAAATGATATTAATCATCATGTTCATGCAGTTTCCCATTTTGTTACAATTATTTCTCAAATATAAGTCTATTGGTACATTAAAACCAAGTTTATTCAGGTATTCCCAACTCTGACAATTCCCCACTAAGATGATTTCCACTGGGCAGATTACGCACTTGGACAATTCCCCACTGAGGCAATTCCCCACTGGGACAATTCCCAGCTGGGGGTGATTCTCCACTGGGATGATTATCCATTAGGACAATCCCCCACTAGGACAATTCTTTACTAGGGTACTGGGATCATTACCCACTAGGATAATTCCCGACTGTGCCAATTCCCCACTGGGACAATTCCCCACTGGGACAATTCCCCCACTAGGATGATTCTCCTCTGGGATGATTGCTGAGACAATTCCCCACTGGGACAATTCCCCCACTAGGACGATTCCCCCACTAGGATGATTCTCCTCTGGGATGATTACCCACTAGGATAATTCCCTACTATGGCAATTCCCCTACTATGGCAATTCCCCACTGGGATAATACCCCACTTGAGCGATTCTCCACTGGGATGATTATCCATTAGGACAATTCTTTACTAGGGTACTGGGATCATTACCCACTAGGATAATTCCCCACAATGGCAATTCCCCACTGGGATAATACCCCACTAGGACAATTGCCCACTAGGGTGATTCTCCTCTGGGATGATTACCCACTAGGATAATTCCCTACTATGGCAGTTCCCCTACTATGCCAATTCCCCACTGGGATGATACCCCACTTGAGCGATTCTCCACTGGGATGATTATCCATTAGGACAATCCCCCACTAGGACAATTCTTACTGGGATCATTACCCACTAGGATAATTCCCCACTACGGCAATTCCCCACTGGGATAAAACCCCACTTGAGCGATTCTCCACTGGGATGATTATCCATTAGGACAATCCCCCACTAGGACAATTCTTTACTAGGGTACTGGGATCATTACCCACTAGGATAATTCCCCACTATGGCAATTCCCCACTGGGACAATTTCCCCCACTAGGATGATTCTCCTCTGGGATGATTACTGAGACAATTCCCCATTGGGACAATTCCCCACTGGGACAATTCCCAGCTAGGGTGATTCTCCACTGGGATGATTATCCATTAGGACAATCCCCCACTAGGACGATTCTTTACTAGGGTACTGGGATCATTACCCACTAGGAAAATTCCCCACTATTGCAATTCCCCACTATTGCAATTCCCCACTAGGACAATTGCCCACTAGGGTGATTATCCTTTGGGATGATTACCCACTAGGATAATTCCCTACTATGGCAATTCCCCTACTATGGCAATTCCCCACTGGGATAATACCCCACTTGAGCGATTCTCCACTGGGATGATTATCCATTAGGACAATCCCCCACTAGGACAATTCCCCACTGGGACAATTCCCCACCAGGGTGATTCTCCTCTGGGATGATTACCCACTAGGATAAATCCCTACTATGGCAATTCCCCACTGGGACAATTCCCCACTAGGGTGATTCTCCACTGGGATGATTATCCACTAGGACAATTGCCTACTAGGACAATTGCCTACTAGGATAATTCCCTACTAGGATAATTCCCTACTAGGATAATTCCCTACTAGGACAATTCCCTACTAGGACAATTTCCCACTAGGGTGATTCTCCAATGGGATGATTATCCACTAGGACAATTCCCTACTAGGACAATTCCTCACTAGGGCGATTCTCCACTGGGATGATTATCCATTTGGACAATTCCCACACTACGCCAATTCCCCACTCGGGCAATTCTCCACTAGGATAAATCCCCACTAGGGTGATTCTCTACTGGGATGATTCTTCACTAGGATAATTCCCCACTATTTGATATAAAACTTATTTATTCAAATAAAGTATGTATTTCTTTTATTTTGTAATGTAAATATTATGTTATTTCCATTATGTACTTTTTTGTGTATTTTTTTTTAAAGTATATTTTGAATATTTTTCTTTATCAAATTCCTGAAAGAAATATGTTAAACGACCAGTTCATTTTTCCAGGGTGGAATTGTCCTACATGACACACATATGGGGAATTGTACATTGGGTGGGTAATCGTCTACAGGGTTATTGTCCTGTGGTAATTGTTCTAGTAGGAAATCCTCCAAGATGGAATTTTTCATATCCCAGATGATACAAAACAGTTGTTTAACCCATTACCAAACAATAGCGACATTTGACTGGCTTGTTGCAGACGACATTGGTAAACATTGCTGAAAAAGGAGAAATTGCTCGTAACAAGCAATTTCTCCTTTTCCCACAATGCATTTTCTTCACTATCAGAAGATTATTTTTCAATGTCATCACATTTTGAAAGGTCATCTGCAAATAATTTCAATTTTGGAAAGTCGAAGAATTTGGCATTTAATAAAGGGTTAAAACATGATTTTTTGTTACATCATATATAATCAACTCTTACTGACATTTATGACATGTTCATTATTCTGCCACAGGTAATGCATTTAGAGTGTAGAAAGTGTTCGCATGTAATAGGGTTATGAGAGCATTATAGACCCATTTAGCCAAAATACAGGCTGCTGGGATTTACTGTTGTTCTAATCAGCAGCTGATTAAGCCCTTAAGCTAAACAAACAATTGATTGTCTGTTTCTTTTGCAGACAAATTATTAGAAAAGTTGTTAGAAAAGTTATTTGAAAAGCATAAAGCTCTTATTCAATCAGTTTTGCCTTTTTTGAAAAAATTTCGTAGCACCCTAGATATCGATTTTGAATTCATTTTTGATATTTTTGGGGGTTTTTTTAAAAGTATTTTCCTTTTTTCCTGCTTCATGCATGCAATCATTTCAGCATTCCTACAGCATACCATTTAAATAAAATTCTTTACCAAAAACAGTTTATCAAACTTCCCTTTTTGTCTTGAAGTTTTTATAAAAAATTTTAGGCAAGAGAGGTATTTGGTTGAGGTTGAAATTTCTGCCTGCTAGTTTGAGCTTTTAAGTCAAAATATTTATAAAACAGTATGATGGGGGAAATACGATTGGAGTGTATTTAGGTAAATAACGTTGCTTCCCTACTAATACAAGCAATTAAGCAGGGTATACAATTGACGTCATACAATTTCTTTGCTTCATTTCTCTCTTCACTATATCCTTTCCCCTGTAAAAAGGCAGTTTAATGAAAGTACTTGTACCTGGTAATTATAAACATGATTGTGAAAAAAAGAAGAAATTCCAATATCACCTTGACCTTTTTATACAAATAATCTTAGTTTAATTATGTCCTGAATCAAAGGCAGTGGGATTAAGTTGAAAAATATTATTTGAAAATAATATTTCATTGTTAAAAAAGATGAAATTGTTCATAACAATCATTGTTAAAAAAGATGAAATTGTTCATAACATTCATTGTTAAAAGATGAAATTGTTCATAACATTCATTGTTAAAAAAGATGAAATTGTTCATAACATTCATTGTTAAAAGATGAAATTGTTCATAACATTCATTGTTAAAAAGATGAAATTGTTCATAACATTCATTGTTAAAAAGATGAAATTGTTCATAACATTCATTGTTAAAAAAAATGAAATTGTTCATAACAATAGCATTAAAGCCTTCGACTGCTTGGTTGATATGATTCTACATATTTCCCAGTATAATTATGTTTTTCTCATATAAGTTATGTTGCTTTTGAATCAAGAAATCAAATTTTTGGTTTGGTAAAGCACTTGATATGTTGCAACTGGTTCCCCACAAAGCATCAAAATGTTGCAATTAGTTCCCACATGATAAATTTCTGTGAGGCAATGTCTAGTACAATAATGTCAACTGACATGGTCAAACCTAACACTTATAAGGCTAGAGCCAATTTCATGCTTATGCACAGTCGCCTAGTAAATTGGTGGCTGGCCTGTGATCTAACTCTAATTGCTACTCTGAGTAACTTTCCTCATCATATTTAAGCAGACATTTAAAGTTCTGGAAAGAAGATGACTCTAAAATCAATTTTTAGAAAATCACACTGTAATCTAAGGGTTAAAATGAATGTCACATGTACATGTAATGCTATCTTAAATCAAGGCTGAAGATTGGTCACTCAAGTAGCAAATAGGGTAAAAAATGCCCTGGATTTAAGTTAGTACATAACATGAAGGGATTAATGCCTAATCAAACAAAAGTCTTTTCTTTGCCAGAAAAGATAAATGGCCAATTAAACCCTTTTTCCATCAAAATTGTACACAATGGACAACTTCAACTTTCTTAACATGCTATATTAATGAAGTTTTGACAAAAAGAGTATGAATGCTATCTAGCATGCATATCTTGGGACCTTTTAATCTGTTGTCGAAATGGTTATCTTGCCTTGAAATGAAGCAATCCCTCTCAAAAAGAGTCAAGGCAAACCTATATCACAAACTTGATTGATAACTTTTGATCATGGAAGGGTTTGGATTTTTAGACCTCTCCAATTAAAGACCACCCATGAAAGGTCGGAGCCCAATGGTTCCTCCAATCAAAATGCAGTCACCCCATTAATCTTCCTGCGTTTTTTTGCAGTTTGTTTTGAAGTACATGAAACTTTTCAATTATGTGCATTTCTCTAAAAGTACTTGTATAAATTAATGCTCTTGTAGGAGAATACTTTAGAAACCATTTAATTAAGTAAATTCCTCGCATGCAACTAGCACTCTCAAGCAATTAGACCACTTTATTCATACTAATTTGTTTTATTGCATCCACAAAACAGTTTCTAAGCTTAAGTGAAATATTCATGTTAATTTTCAATACTACACAAAAGATGACCAAAGTAAATAATTATTGTAACATTTATCCTTATATCTCATTTCTATAGATTTAAACATGGAGGTTGGTACAAGCAATTTCACTTTTTCTAACAGTGGTTTCTAAAGTTTGCCAAATCAGGCGGTAAACTGATGTGGAATAAAGGATTTAAGTGAGCAAATACTCTTTAATTGTTAAGGAATGGGTACTTGAATGTGCTTGGCAAGAGAACAATTTCCATGGATGAGCCATATGTAATTAGACAGAAAATTACCTGCTCATCTCAATAGATTGATTAACCCTTCTTTTCTTTTCGCAATAGGTCTTTATCTGCAAATGTTTGTAATGTTAACATCATTGAGGAATTAATAGATAGTTGAAATAACATACATGTAGTATCTTTTTTGGCTTAACCCTTAAAATGCTGGGTAATTTTCAATAAATAAAGGATATTCCATTGTACAATCTGGAAGAGCTTCGAATAATGAATGAGCCTGCAACATTGGTCTTATGCATTAATTAGTTTTCAAAAACATGACCTAGCAGGAGAATCAAACCCACAAGCCTACAGCACACAGGGGACATAGGTCCACCTCTGTGCTGCCTACACAGTCCTTTCCCAGTGCTTCAATACCACCAATAAGTATTTCAAAGGGAACTGATGATTGATAATCTATGCCAGATGCCAATTGGTTTGTTTTTCTTTACTGTAAATATTTTAGATTTCTTTGAGCTCCAGATAATACTTTTTTGTATTTGTTTTTTGGTGGTGGTTTTTTTTAGCCCCTTTCCTATTCAGAAAGATTCAAGATTTCAAGTGGACTGGTTTGATACCAGATATCCAGTTAATAAAATATTCTATGAAAAATTTCAACTATGTCGAAGAAATTATTGTGACAAAACAGAAAATTGCTCATACTGATACTACTGTTACAAATACAGGTCTGGTTCAACATCATTTCTATGGTCGATCAACGAGATTGGCAACAATACCATCGTTCACAACCATCCAGATAGTGGCTTGATCAAATCCCTCATTCCAGATTGAGTTCTTTGATATTGTTATATAAAACATAGTTTATGGTTTAATGCATGAATGAAATAAAGATATATTTTTGTTGAGGGAGAAGGGGTATCCAAGGGTATTCAACCATCTTGGACAGATTGGGATTCAAAGATTTCCTGATACCTGCTCAAAGATAAGGGTTAATCTATTGTCATCTTTTATTAAAATATTGTGGAGGAAAGAGTTATTGAACGTTTTCTGATATAATGTTTGTTCACAATCTGAACACATCGGGTTTATCCAATGAAAACACCTCTGAAATAATAGGGATGACGCCATAGTGTTTCCCGCGAGAATGACGTCACTTTACTTTCGTTTTTTAAAATAGATCTTAAATGTGAAATCTAAAGAGTCGTTAAATTTGATTGAGGAAACAACTATACATGTCACAACAACAATTTTGCCATTAGGTATGAGTTACTGTTAAAAAAATGATTAAAAAGGATGTCCAACACTTCCAGTCACATTGAACTACTTAACGTGCACGCTAAGAAAATGTGTTAATTGCCGGATGCCGATTTACCCGAAAAATTGTAACCCTACACTTATATCCGAGGTGTATTTCACAGCTCACGGAAATACCCGAGTAGTTCCGATTGGTTTGTTCAGGTATTAAAAGTAAAATACAGACAGGAAGATAAATGAAAATGTATTATCATAAGCACATTCTTCTGTTATCACATTGATTCTTATTTTGTATCATTTGACAAAATGCAAGCCATGGAACTGTTTTACGCTAGACATATTATGCTAGAAATGTGCGTAAGTTCCAAACATTCCCTCTTATTTCAATATTGAGCAAGGCAATATTGCATAGTAACGCATCATTGGAAGCTTCCTTTGAGATGCCTCAATGATATGTCACATGACAACATAGTGTCTTGTTTAGTAAAACAGTACCCAGGATTAAAAGCACTACAGAAAGAGCTTTTGAAGTCAGGTTTTGTTAACAAGTTGCTTAGAATGTTGGCAGCATGGCGTGTTATAGAATTTTGGCCCCCAGAAACCAAAGTTTAGATGATTACTTTAACAGTTATATCAGTTAGATTTTGATTGTATCAAAACTCCCATGTGTGAAGTAAATTTAAGGTATGGAAAGATTAAAAGAAATTCAGAGATTTTGTTTTGAACTTGTTCTCCAAGCTTTGAAGTAAGTTTTGACCCATTACCAAACAGTAACAACATTTGACGAGCTTGTTGCAGACGACTCTGGGAAACATTTTTGGAAAAGGAGAAATTGCTCATGACGAGCAATTTCCCCTTTTCCAACAGTGTTTTCTGCCCTATCAGAAGATTACCTTTCAATTTCATCACATTTTGAAATGTCGTCTGCAACCTCTAGCAATTTGAGACAGTCGAAAATTTGGTGTTTAAAAAAGGATTGTTCAAATGCAAAAACAAGTAAAATCCTCAGTCTTAATGTCAACTTTTATATTCTAGCATTCATGCAGTTTTTCTGTCATGATACATAACGTCTGTCATACTTTCAACAGTGGTTTTCAACCTGAACCTGTCGTAAAATCTCATCTGAAGAATGGGGGTTAGCATTGTCTGTGGTAGGTCTGTGGCTGGTGACTTAATTAACCCTTAACCAAACATTAAATCTTCGACTGCCCCAAATTGAAAGAGTTTGTAGAAGTCATTTCAAAGTGTGATGTAATTGAGAAATAATCTTTTGATAGGGCAGAAAACATTTTGTTAAAAGGAGAAATTGCTCGTTAAGAGCAATTTCTCCTTTTTCCTGAATGTTTTCAAAAATCATCTGCAACAAACTGATCAAATTTCATTGTTTGGTAATGGGTGGGGGTTAAAGGGACTCACTGATAGTGCACTGTAGTTAACAACATTAAAGCGGTAATTTGTCACAAAGCAGAAGATCCCTTTTAATTTCTTAATCCTTTAGTTGCTGAACATCTGTCTTTGATTATTCATAAAGAAGTGAAACAAGCTTATATGCCTTTCAGTGCTTTGGTGGCAAGCTGTTGCACATTGCAATGATTTCGCATGACAGAAATAAGATATTCAAATGCAGATTCAAATGTTTGTTAGACCCATATGATGATATGGTGTCCTAAAACACCGCCACCTTCCTTTGAGTGAATTAAATAAAGATCATTGTTTATGGACTAAACTGTTCAAATTACTATATCTGCAAAACAAGTGGCCCATATCTCCCAAACATGATTGTAAAAAGGGGTAATAAATGTTCAAGTATTATGTAAATCTAGAGATATGTGATGTCATTTTATCTGTAGAAGATATTTCATTTTAAAGAGTTTAAATCCTCAATCTGTGAGATAGTCATTTTAAGAAACCACTGTGACAAAAAGTTGATTTTTACAATTCAACAATATCTCCTCTCGTCTTTGAAGGTTCTTCCAAAAATCACTTGATTAATACTCATACCTTTGCCAACTTAATAAGAGTTTTCAATTTTGATTAGCCCAAAAATCCATTATAGAAGAATTTGTTTCATATCAGATGGGATGGTCATGTGACCAATGTTTAGTAAAGATGTTTGAACAAGATGGCCGTGCCACGGGTTTATTTGCTTTTTTCACCTACTTTTGCCAATGATAGCCACATTGTGTACCCTGCAAGACTTGACCATGTATTTTCTAATTCTGGTTGTACATGTATATGATAATTCATTGTTTATAAAAGCATTATGTCTAACACCCAGTAGAGAATTTGCAGTCAACTGGTGATGTTTCGAGGTCATTCACATCCCTTGACTCAAAATTCTCTGCAGGTTCTTTGAGCGAACCGCACAGCCAAAATGGAAACAATATTCACCTCAGGTTGTGGAAAATTGATTGGTCAGAACATGACATATATAAGAAGTGGAAAACAATAGTAATCTGCTGAAAAATGCATAAATACCTGCTCATTCATTGGCACCACCATTTTCAATCTGTTTCATATCGTAAACATTGATCACATGATCACCCGGCCTGATTATGTAAGCCCTTATTTAGGTCACCAATAACATGGAAATCCTTGACATACAGACAGATGGTAGACAGTGTGTTATTTGGCACTTGACTCATCTATTCTGGCATATAATTACTTAGCACCAAAGATTTGGTAGTTTGCTTGCTTAAACCATTTCCTCGTGTGGAAATTGTGAATTGTCCGAAATAAATTTCCATTTCGCTCTAATGTTTGTGAAGCACTGAATTACTACATTCTTGCACTGAATCCTCTGATTGATCATTTGCTGGTTGTTAAAGTTACATGTTCACATTGAATATGAGAAAATTTGAAACAAAACGTTTTTTTTTTTATTGTTATATGACTTGCAATTTAAATGTAGCTACTGAAAGCATGATTAATTCAGGTTGCATTGATTATGTATGTGCAGTGTTTATGGTTAGATCTCAAAACTGTCGCAACTCTTTTGGACTTAGATTTTGTCGTTGTTCAAGTTAAAATGTAAAAAACTCCTTCAGTTTTCTGATTGGCACAGTACCTTTATCCTGAAGAAATATTCTGTGTGTTGGACAGCGTTCCATGGCTATGGGGTAAGCCTTGGGACACAAGGGCAACGGGTTGGAATGTCATGAGTAGCGTAACACCTTGCATATATTCAGTAATCCACATTAGGTGCAAGTACTGGTAATGTATCCAGCAAGCAGAATCAAGAGTGATAATCTAAGTTGCAAGACCTTTGCTTACAATTGATGTAAAACAAACAAGTTTAAATTAAAAGTATTGTGTTTCATATCCTTATATATAGGTTTTACATTGCATCAACATTATTTCACTTATGCTGGAATTCCTGACTCTTAATGATGTAGGATGACCCAATACTAAACTGCCAATAAGGACTGGTCAATCAAGGTAGAACCATTGACATTCCATAAGTAAGTCAGGGGACTACCTCTTATGAAAATCAAGATAACATAAACAGAATTTGAACCAGCACAGCAAAGGGCTATAGGATTCCAAGTTCTGTACTCTAACCACTTGGCCATGAAAGCCCCCCTTTTTCATAATTCATATTATCATCAGTAGCTGCTTTCAGTTTGGTCAGCTCTTAGACCCCAGATTAGGAAATGGATTAGAATCAAATCTGTCTGCGCCCAAAATAATGTCTTGATTAAGATCAATAAACCAATCAGACGGCCACATTGTCATGGGAATTCATCTATGACTCCAATCTATTGTTGCCGTTTGTCTATAGATATATATCCTTGATTGGGTCAAGTTTGGTAACTGGTACTACTCACTCCATTGTGGGGTTGTCTCCCTTTGATTGTTAAGCTAAAACATACCATATATAGATGTAGGTATCGTATATACCGGTATCTGGTTATAGATACAGGGTTTCCCTTGACTCCTTGATTAATGCTAATTCAGGGGACTTTTGGCCCTTTATACGTGGAATTCTGAATTGAAAAACATGATATATAGGGGTCATATCCAGGAAATGGGGTTTATTAATATATACGTTGGGGGTCAAGGAGGCCCTGTTGATATATATTTGATATTTTACCTAGCATACATACAGGGTCTACTCCAGGATTTTGTTCAGGCCCTGGGGTGTTTGATGCTGGGGAAGGGATGTTAGGCATTATAGCGGTTACCTCCTTCCCCTGTCAATTTCTTTTTAAATATGAATCTCCAAAATTTATAGTAAGTTCTCAGTAACATTTTTGAATAATAAGACAAAAATTACCGATTTTTAACTAAATCAAATACATACATGTATCAAACAATGTTAGAAACTAGTAGCCTGACTGCATGTGGTAGAAATTTTAAGCACAGCGAAATAAATTAAGATGCTGGGGTATTGCTTATTTTGAAATTCAGGCTGTGGGGCCCCACAGTGCCTAAAAGGCCTGGGGAAGACCCTAACATATATTATGGGTGTATCTTTGATTTTGTTGATTTCTTGATAAAAAAATATATTTTTAAAAGTTCATTTCAATTTGAAATCTTGTTTCAAAAGAGACTGCCACCAAATTGGAATTGATTTTGTCATCCTAAGTATAACCATCAGCATGAAATAAGTCCGTAAGCCATGAAACCACCTCTCATGAAAATCTGAAACCATTATTTGAACTCATTGACATTGAAGAGAATTTCTAAAGATTATGTGTACCATTCCGTAAGTTATAAGCTATTTCAATTTCAGATATAAGACTCGTTGATTGAATGTAATAAAGGGGATCATGGTGTGAACAAATCAATTCTGTAGATATCCTTGTAAAACCCATTATTCTATCTTCCAGTAAAGAGAATTTTGTAGACTAGAGTATTAGGTAGATTTAGATGAGGGAATTATTGCAACATCTGCTTCATATTTAATCGGTTTCCATGAAACTTGGTTAGCTGAAATCTTTCATTCAAATCTATATGCAGAAAGTATTGTTATGCATTAACCAAGGCTTTTCATAAAGCAATGATTATTTTATACTTGTTGACCTTGAAAGAACACCTGAAATTCATTTAATCTTCTTATGGAGCAGAAAACATTGTGCGAAAAGGAGAAATTGCTCGGTTAGAGCAATTTCTCCTTTTCTCACAAAGTTTTCTAGAGATGTCTGCAACAAACTTGTCAAATGTTGTGATGGGTTAAGGAAGAATCTAGTCACACAAGTTAACTTATTTTTTCATTATCATCGGTGAATGACTGCATTTCTTATGTCATACTTTTTTCCCTATTTATGTAGAGTGAGCAGTTCCTGTAGTTGTAGAGGTAGTTAAGATTCATAGAATTTGATATTTTTTTCGTTAAAGGGACTCACTGATATTGCACTGTAGTTAACAACATTAAAGCGGTAATTTGTCACAAAGCAGAAGATCCCTTTTAATTTCTTAATCCTTTAGTTGCTGAACATCTGTCTTTGATTATTCATAAAGAAGTGAAACAAGCTTATATGCCTTTCAGTGCTTTGGTGGCAAGCTGTTGCACATTGCAATGATTTCGCATGACAGAAATAAGATATTCAAATGTTTGTTAGACCCATATGATGATATGGTGTCCTAAAACACCGCCATCTACCTTTGAGTGAATTAAATAAATATCATTGTTTATGGACTAAACTGTTCAAATTACTATATCTGCAAAACAAGTGCCCCATATCTCCCAAACATGATTGTAAAAAGGGGTAATAAATGTTCAAGTATTATGTAAATCTAGAGATATGTGATGTCATTTTATCTGTAGAAGATATTTTATTTTAAAGAGTTTAAATCCTCAATCTGTGAGATAGTCATTTTAAGAAACCACTGTGACAAAAAGTTAATTTTTACAATTCAACAATATCTCCTCTCATCTTTGAAGGTTCTTCCAAAAATTACTTGATTAATACTCATACCTTTGCCAACTTAATAAGAGTTTTCAATTTTGATTAGCCAAAAAATCCATTATAGAAGAATTTGTTTCATATCAGATCGGATGGTCATGTGATCAATGTTTAGTAAAGATGTTTGAACAATTCAATTCAATTAATTATTTTATTTGGCAAATTCAGCACAAGCATGCCTTTGGCCATAACATTTCAGTTGACTATGCATACAAAATAAAAATACAGTTTCAATCTATCTACAAGAATATTCAATCAATACACATATAAACATACAAACATACATATTTATTAACTCCCTCCGAAAAGAAGAGCATTCTATTAACACATTGTATTGCGTAATTCAAAAGCTTCCTTTAAATAATGAGAAAGTTTAAAAAAACAAGATGGCCGTGTCACGGGTGCATTTGCTTTTTTCACCTACTTTTGCCAATGATAGCCACATTGTGTACCCTGCAAGACTTGACCATGTACTTTCTAATTCTGGTTGTACATGTATATGATAACTCATTGTTTATAAAAGCATTATGTCTAACAACCAGTAGAGAATTTGCAGTCAACTGGTGATGTTTTGAGGTCATTCACATCCCTTGACTCAAAATTCTCTGCAGGTTCTTTGAGCAAACCGCACAGCCAAAATGGAAACAATATTCACCTCAGGTTGTGGAAAATTGATTGATCAGAACATGACGTATATAAGAAGTGGAAAACAATAGTAATCTGCTGAAAAATGCATAAATACCTGCTCATTCATTGGCACCACCATTTTCAATCTGTTTCATATCGTAAACATTGATCACATGATCACCCGGCCTGATTATGTAAGCCCTTATTTAGGTCACCAATAACATGGAAATCCTTGACATACAGACAGATGGTAGACAGTGTGTTATTTGGCACTTGACTCATCTATTCTGGCATATAATTACTTAGCACCAAAGATTTGGTAGTTTGCTTGCTTAAACCATTTCCTCGTGTGGAAATTGTGAATTGTCCGAAATAAATTTCCATTTCGCTCTAATGTTTGTGAAGCACTGAATTACTACATTCTTGCACTGAATCCTCTGATTGATCATTTGCTGGTTGTTAAAGTTACATGTTCACATTGAATATGAGAATATTTGAAACAAAACGTTTTTTAAGCGTCGCGTATGCGCGACTGCTTATAGTCATCGATCTGAATCGTTCTTTGTCCTTCGGGGGCTGATCACTCAGATAAAACTAACCCTACGCGAATTTCGGCGGGAAAAATCAAGTAGTTCTCCGCGAATTTTGGCGGGAGAATACTCCCGCGCTCGCGCATGTATACCAAAGAACTACTTTCCACGTTGAACCGCAGAGGCGAATTCAAACGTTTGTTTATTCTTTTTAGGTATTTTCGATGGAATGGGGTACAAATATTTGATTCTAGCATTGGCTTGCCTTGTCAGGAAAAATCATGTGATCCATGGTTTGATCGCTTGAAGATTAAGTTCGAACGTTCCATGTTTACATAATTGCTGTGGACTTATTTTGCCTTCAATACACACTCGCTTTATATATACTCTTGCCGGGGCCAAACACACTCGCTTTACATAATATATACTCCTCTCGGGGCCTTTTTGCGGGGAATTTACGTTGTAATAAGTAATGGTGAGCACTGCACACTGTCTGGAGTTATCTTGGAGTATATTGTTTTTATTTCTGGAGAACATACTAGAGTCGATACAACTATTTGGTCCTAGAGTTGAGATACGGTTTCATGTCTGGAAAATTACATGATCGCTTCCAAACGTTCAATGTTTACATCCAGAGACATGTTGTTTTATCTATTCACTTGCCGGGGCGTTTAGTGTTTGCGCATGCTGAGCGGCATTGTTCAAGATTTCGAATTTCCGGCTATCTTGTGCTAAGTTATGCTTGAAAAAGTTCGACTTCGTGTACAGTGGATTCACTAACCTTTCCGATTTGTTCATCTTTTGAAAATGAAGGGAGATACTGTTTTGAGTTGCATGGCAATATTATGTGAAGAAATGGGGATTAATGTTAATCAGTGGATGTTGAGGATAGGATGTTTTTGTTTACGACTGCAAGCCGGTAAACTTGATGGAGATGAGGACACAGACTGTAAACCAAATTTTATCTTAGTGCTATTTATGGTCTGTCATGCTAACAGAAACCTCTTACTTATTATGTTTCTTTTGATGATATGTGGTGATGTCGAAACGAATCCTGGGCCAGAAAGTCAGATTAACAAAATGTTGAATGAATTTCCTATTTAGGGAAACATCCACCAGGGTAATGCGATGTTTAGTGTGCTGTCAAGAGGTAAGCAGTGTGTACCATACTTTTTACACATCCATTTGATAAGTTGTCTTGGAGGAATTATGATTTGGATCAAGTTTTGATTGCAGGAGATGATTTGTATATTGATATAAGAAAATATAACAACAATTCAGTTGAGTTTCTTGAAGTACATGACTTGCCTCCCTACATTTGTTTGTCTAGTGAGTATTTTGTATGCAAAGTAAAGAAAACGTACAGTGGTGCAATGAACCCGAATTACACAGACAATTACCCCCTTGTTAAACTTGAGATGGCTATCGGAGTTTGATTGCCTGCCAATCAAGAAGAATTTCAGTACATCATATTTATATGTAAGGGAAATGCAAAAGCAATTTGTTATCATTTGGATTTTTTTTCATTTTTGATTCACATGCAAGAGATGGGGATGGACGTAAAGAGTTGAATTATGTTCTTGAAATCTTTACCAACTTTTATCAGATTGTCAATATCGATGAAAATTTAGTCAGTATTTCAGGACTTCATGGGTCTCTTGTTATGTCTCATCGTACAAAAACTTATTACTGTAGTTAATTTCTTACTTATTTTTTATTACGTTTTTCATAGAATACATTCAAAAGCATTTGCACATTGTTTATATTTACAGTTGTTCTTTCTTTAATAAATAAGATATACAACAGAGTTGTATGGTTTATCTGCATTTTATCTTCTAGATATTTTTTAAATTCAAACACACAAACAGTCCTTCAGACTAAGGAATACAATTCCACTGCGACGCAGTCTGGCCTTTCAGGCCTTTGATTTTTTTATTGTTATATGACTTGCAATTTAAATGTAGCTACTGAAAGCATGATTAATTCAGGTTGCATTGATTATGTATGTGCAGTGTTTATGGTTAGATCTCAAAACTGTCGCAACTCTTTTGGACTTAGATTTTGTCGTTGTTCAAGTTAAAATGTAAAAAACTCCTTCAGTTTTCTGATTGGCACAGTACCTTTATCCTGAAGAAATATTCTGTGTGTTGGACAGTGTTCCATGGCTATGGGGTAAGCCTTGGGACACAAGGGCAACGGGTTGGAATGTCATGAGTAGCGTAACACCTTGCATATATTCAGTAATCCACATTAGGTGCAAGTACTGGTAATGTATCCAGCAAGCAGAATCAAGAGTGATAATCTAAGTTGCAAGACCTTTGCTTACAATTGATGTAAAACAAACAAGTTTAAATTAAAAGTATTGTGTTTCATATCCTTATATATAGGTTTTACATTGCATCAACATTATTTCACTTATGCTGGAATTCCTGACTCTTAATGATGTAGGATGACCCAATACTAAACTGCCAATAAGGACTGGTCAATCAAGGTAGAACCATTGACATTCCATAAGTAAGTCAGGGGACTACCTCTTATGAAAATCAAGATAACATAAACAGAATTTGAACCAGCACAGCAAAGGGCTATAGGACTCCAAGTTCTGTACTCTAACCACTTGGCCATGCAGGCCCCCTTTTTTCATATTTCATATTATCATCAGTAGCTGCTTTCAGTTTGGTCAGCTCTTAGACCCCAGATTAGGAAATGGATTAGAATCAAATCTGTCTGCGCCCAAAATAATGTCTTGATTAAGATCAATAAACCAATCAGACGGCCACATTGTCATGGGAATTCATCTATGACTCCAATCTATTGTTGCCGTTTGTCTATAGATATATATCCTTGATTGGGTCAAGTTTGGTAACTAGTACTACTCACTCCATTGTGGGGTTGTCTCCCTTTGATTGTTAAGCTAAAACATACCATATATAGATGTAGGTATCGTATATACCGGTATCTGGTTATAGATACAGGGTTTCCCTTGACTCCTTGATTAATGCTAATTCAGGGGACTTTTGGCCCTTTATACATGGAATTCTGAATTGAAAAACATGATATATAGGGGTCATATCCAGGAAATGGGGTTTATTAATATATACGTTGGGGGTCAAGGAGGCCCTGTTGATATATATTTGATATTTTACCTAGCATACATGCAGGGTCTTCTCCAGGATTTTGTTTAGGCCCTAGGGTGTTTGATGCTGGGGAAGGGATGTTAGGCATTATAGCGGTTACCTCCTTCCCCTGTCAATTTCTTTTTAAATATGAATCTCCAAAATTTATAGTAAGTTCTCAGTAACATTTTTGAATAATAAGACAAAAATTACCGATTTTTAACTAAATCAAATACATACATGTATCAAACAATGTTAGAAACTAGTAGCCTGACTGCATGTGGCAGAAATTTTAAGCACAGCGAAATAAATTAAGATGATTGGGTATTGCTTATTTTGAAATTCAGGCTGTGGGGCCCCACAGTGCCTAAAAGGCCTGGGGAAGACCCTAACATATATTATGGGTGTATCTTTGATTTTGTTGATTTCTTGATAAAAAAATATATTTTTAAAAGTTCATTTCAATTTGAAATCTTGTTTCAAAAGAGGCTGCCACCAAATTGGAATTGATTTTGTCATCCCAAGTATAACCATCAGCATGAAATAAGTCCGTAAGCCAGGAAACCACCTCTCATGAACATCTGAAACCATTATTTGAACTCATTGACATTGAAGAGAATTTCTAAAGATTATGTGTACCATTCCGTAAGTTATAAGCTATTTCAATTTCAGATATAAGACTCGTTGATTGAATGTAATAAAGGGGATCACGGTGTGAACAAATCAATTCTGTAGATATCCTTGTAAAACCCATTATTCAATCTTCCAGTAAAGAGAATTTTGTAGACTAGAGTATTAGGTAGATTTAGATGAGGGAATTATTGCAACATCTGCTTGATATTTAATCGGTTTCCATGGAACTTGGTTAGCTGAAATCTTTTATTCAAATCTATATGCAGAAAGTATTGTTATGCATTAACCAAGGCTTTTCATAAAGCAATTATTATTTTATACTTGTTGACCTTGAAAGAACACCTGAAATTCATTTAATCTTCTTATGGAGCAGAAAACATTGTACGAAAAGGAGAAATTGCTCGGTTAAAGCAATTTCTCCTTTTCTCACAAAGTTTTCTAGAGATGTCTGCAACAAACTTGTCAAATGTTGTGATGGGTTAAGGAAGAATCTAGTCACACAAGTTAACTTATTTTTTCATTATCATCGGTGAATGACTGCATTTCTTATGTCATACTTTTTTCCCTATTTATGTAGAGTGAGCAGTTCCTGTAGTTGTAGAGGTAGTTAAGATTCATAGAATTTGATATTTTTTTCGTTCCCCAATGACTAGAAGCCAGAGAATGTTCAATGGTAAATTGATATTGCCAATTAAAACCATTTCCTCCATAAAGGTGTGTACATTTATTTCGGTTTTAACCCTTTACCAATCAATGACGACATTTGACCACTTTGTTGCAGATGACTCTGGGAAACAATGTGGGAAAAGGCGAAATTTCTCCTTTGCCCACAATGTTTTCCACTCTATCAGAAGATAACTTTCCACTTTCACCACACTCTGAAATGTTGTCTAGATCTACAAACTCTTTCAATTTGGGACAGTAGAAAATTTGGCGTTGGTAATGGGTTAATATGGTTTCCAATATGTTTTGCAGTTATTACCTTGATCGGTATTCATGAACTTCGTGGACAGAATGATGTGAACAAAAAAAGGCCATTCAAGAACACAAAGTTGTTCTTGAACATTTTGGTGAATTTCAAGAATATATTGATGAACATTGTCAATTTATACATCCTTAAACATATTCTTGATGTTCATGAACATGTTCTTAAAACTCAGGGACATGTTCTAAAACAACTTTGTGCTAATGATGGGTCATTTGTCTTTCAATTCTGTTCATCAAGTTTGTGACCTATCAACAAAACGGCTCAACATTTCATTTATTCATAACCGGTAAATCAATGAACTTGTGTGAGCAAATTGCATGAAAGTGATTTTGCTTTCAAAATTATAGCTCATTTCATGAACATACCTCCAAAAAACATGCGGCGTGGGTTTTTTTATTTCACAATTCTTCCTCTTTTGCAGGGGTTTAACCCTTTCCCAAACAACAAACTTTTGACTGTCCCAAATTGATAGAGTTTCCAGACGACATCTCAAAATGTGATGAAATCAGAAAATTATCTTCTGATAGGACAGAAAACATTGTGGGAAAAGAAAAAATTGCTCGTTATAGGCAATTTCTCTTTTTTCCACAATGTTTCCTAAAGTCGTCTGCAACAAAGTCGTCAAACGCCATAATTGTTTGGGAAAGGGGTAATACAGTTCCCCTGGGTAATCTATTCCAGGCTAGGAGATAGCATTTTGCGGTGTTTGCATATTACAGCACTCCAAAGTCAAATGATTTATATCTCATTGAATTTGGTGACTGAAAAAGCTGGAGATGATACGCATGTCTGAAATACTAGGCTAGGAGATAGCATTTTGCGCGTTAGAGCACTCTAAAGTAAAATGATGTATATCTTATTGAACTTAGTGACTGAAAAACTGGTGATGATACGCATGTCTGAAATACTAGGCTAGGAGATAGCATTTTGCGCGTTAGAGCACTCTAAAGTAAAATGATGTATATCTTATTGAACTTAGTGACTGAAAAAGCTGGAGATGATATGCATGTCTGAAATACTAGGCTAGGAGATAGCATTTTGCGCGTTAGAGCACTCTAAAGTAAAATGATGTATATCTTATTGAACTTAGTGACTGAAAAAGCTGGAGATGATATGCATGTCTGAAATACTAGGCTAGGAGATAGCATTTTGCGCGTTAGAGCACTCTAAAGTAAAATGATGTATATCTTATTGAACTTAGTGACTGAAAAACTGGTGATGATACGCATGTCTGAAATACTAGGCTAGGAGATAGCATTTTGCGCGTTAGAGCACTCTAAAGTAAAATGATGTATATCTTATTGAATTTAGTGACTGAAAAAGCTGGAGATGATATGCATGTCTGAAATACTAGGCTAGGAGATAGCATTTTGCGTGTTAGAGCACTCTAAAGTAAAATGATGTATATCTTATTGAACTTAGTGACTGAAAAAGCTGGAGATGATAAGCATGTCTGAAATACTAGGCTAGGAGATAGAATTTTGCGCGTTAGAGCACTCTAAAGTAAAATGATGTATATCTTATTGAACTTAGTGACTGAAAAAACTGGTGATGATACGCATGTCTGAAATACTAGGCCAGGAGATAGAATTTTGCGCGTTAGAGTACTCTAAAGTAAAATGATGTATATCTTATTGAACTTAGTGACTGAAAAACTGGTGATGATACGCATGTCTGAAAAATGTCATTTTTCTGTAGCAAGAAAAAGATTAAGTGGTAACAGTATACGTAGACATTGCTGTGAACAATTTATTCCTGGCTTTTGAGTGTATGATTAACTGGGGGATTGTATTGCATTGTCTTTGGTTGGAAGCAGAGTTGCACAGGGAAATGTTTTTAACTATGCTTCTTATAATTTAGTCTTTAAAATTCAAAGCAACTGCAGAACGACAATTGTAACGTATGGAATTAATTTTTAATTGTGAATGACTGTTAAATAGAAAATCATGTGCCTAAAGGTAGAAATGCTCATTTAATGAGTATTCTTTTTTCTTATTTTTCTTAATGAGTTTTTTTAACCTTTAATGGGAACAATTTTCTTAATTAAGGAGACTCTTAAAAACATATGATATTATGTTGCCATCAATGGGAATGTAACCCTTATAGTGCTTGAGCCGACTTCATGCTTATGCAAACAGGTTGGATCCAGGCCAGCCGCCAATTTAGTTGGTGATCTAACCTGTTTGCTTCTCTGAGTATCTTTACTCATCAAAATTAAGCAGATATTGCAGGTTTTGGAAAGCAGACGACAGATAAATATATTTTTAGAAAATGACCCACCATTGTAAGGGTTTAGATCTCAAAAGTAACAGGCGTATGATCATCATTGCAATTATCTTCATAACAAGAAGAATAACACCATGGTGATGAGGTAATTGGTTCAGAAACATAACACACTCCACTGCCAGTGTTTGGCTGGCAGAGTTTAGGTTACTGATGATATATGTTGCCATAAATACGGAAACAATTACAACAAGGACTGTACAAGTAACAGAGGTGTGTTAAGTTACTCCTCAGTTACCCTCCCAGCCAACCAAAACAGTGACGTCAATCTCACGGTGGTAAGTAAAGACTAATGAAATGAAAAGCGTTGGAGAGCAAAAAAACAGCACCTACACATAAAACCTGTTGGTAAACATGGCATGTTATTTTGGGTATATATTGCCTAAAAGCATTCTGAAAACATGCCCAGGTTTGATGCATTTGTTGCAGATGTATGAAACTATTTTTACAAAATATAAATAGCTTCAAATGAACAATATATTCATTTGTAACAATGTTTTCTCTGCAATTCTATCTGGGTTCAAATTTTCATGAGATGCATTCTTTTCACAAAATTACGGATTGCCCACATACTGAAGTTATCTTGACGTTATATAAAATCAGTTGAACAAATATATCATTGAACATTTAAGATTCTCGTGTGATAAACTTTGGACTTTGCCTTTGGTCATGACATACACTATTTTACATTTTGACACAAAGTGGTATATAATATATATCATATTTTAGAATACCCACAAAGTTCACTTTTATGCTATGCATATTCTTTTTAAGATAATGGCATGGAAGAACTCAATCTTTGTCATTGGGACCTTTGAATGAAATCGACAATTGACATTCTGGAACTATTTCAAGTGACATGCATATACATCTTATATGAAAATAAGAAATTAAGTCCAAGTTTCAAATCTTATATTTCTATATATCATAAAATGTCAACATGCATCCAATTAGCTGGGCTTATTCAAATCAACCACCTAATGTTGACAAACAATAGAACACTTAACTACTGGTTAATGAGCTACCTAAAGGTGTTTTTGACACATTGAGTATAATGTTAATGACATGTGGTCATGCTTCTCTTTTTCCTTGCAGTTAATCTGATAGGGGGTCTGAAACATGCTCACTGGGAAAGTGGGTATTCTGTGATCAATCTGGTGCAATCTAAGGGTTTTTCAAACATGAAAATAGATATTAAACTCATGAAAAGATTTTAAAATTTAATGAGACGCTCAAAAGAGACCTTAGATTTTCATTGACAATATGTTCCCAGGTGCATATTCTGGGCACAAGTAGCTACTCAGCTGAATTAAATGAAAACATTTTAAATTTGTGTAAACAAAGAAATTTAGGTAGTTTACGTCTATGATATTCTAACATTTAAGTTCCAAGTCAAAGATAGAGTAATACTGGTTTGGTGCAAGGAACACTTTGATGTTACCATCACATATTGTGGAAAATAGTGTTAAAGACAATCTGACTCTCTAATGGTGGGCTGGCGCTGACTGGCTTGATGATATGTCTGCTATCAGAGGCGTCCCAAATGTTTTACATCACTGATAAGCCTTGCAATATATTCTGTACAATATCTGTTTAGCCCTTTACTTTACCTTGTGAAATATTCGAGAACTCATTCATGAACTTTATAAACACTCATGAATGTTATATGGCTGTTTATGATCACATTTTTCTTTCACCATGAAATCAAGAACATGTTCATGAACATCAAGTATATGTTCATGAATACATTCATGAACCAGTTCTTGATGTTTATGAATATGTTCTTGATATTCATGAACAAGTTAAGAACAGCTTTGTGTTCATGAACAGCCAATAAATGTTCATGAAGTTCATGAATTAGTTTTGAATCTTACACATATAACCCATCCACTGCAGATCAAAAATGTAAACACATTGTGGCAAAAGGAGAAAGTATTCATGACTAGCAGTTCTTTCTTTTTATCACATTTTCAATTTTCAATTCAGTAACATGATAATACAAATCCATTCGGTATGACTCCATATATTGTTTCCAAAAAGTATCTAGTTGGATCAACAATAAAATAGCCTATGGGGTAATTGATTATTAACACCCCATTATCTCTGCAGGAATGCACACAAACCTTTCCATTTGCATGCATCATATTGATATGTTCCTCCATCAGATTAGTTTGAAAACGTTATTGCCTATTTTTAAGATGAAAGTGTCAATGTCAAAGATTATATATAATTCCTTGCATGACAACATAGTTTTCTGTCGTAGAAAAATGAATTGAAAAAATTAAATGAAATGCCAACCTTAGAGTGTTAACCTGCATACCAGGGCAAGTCAATTTGGTATAAGATAAAGAGAAATTTCAAATAAATCGGAGAATTTATACCGCCTGATATGCAACATCTGAATTAGAAATCTAGAATTAAAAAGTTAGACCTATCAAATGTTTTGCACTTTTAACCCTTTCCCAAACATTACAACATTTGACCACTTTGTTGCAGACGACTATAGAAAACATTGTTATAAAAGGAGCAATTGCTGTTAACGAGCAATTTTTACTTTTTCGACAATGTTTTCTGCCCTATCAGAAGATTAATTTCCAATTTCATCACATTTTGAAATGTCGTCTGCAAACTCTTTCAATTTGGGACAGTTGAAAATTTGTTGTTTGGGAAAGGGTTAAACATATATCAGCAACATATCTCATGCCCCAATAACTCATTGGTTCTTGCTTTTAACCCTTGGAATGCTGGGTAATTTTCTGTGTTGTCTGCTTTCAAAAACCTTAAAAAGACTGCTTAAATTTGTAGAGGAAAGCTATTTAGAAACCCAAACAGCTTAGATCACAGGCCACCTGCCAATTTATTTGGCGGCTGGCCTATATCTAACCTGTTTGCATAAGCATGAAGTCGGTTTGAGCGCTGTAAGGTTTAATACAATGGCAATGTGTTTAACTCATTTTTTCTCATGGGAATTTGTGAATGGTCCAAATTGAAAGCAAGGAATTAATGCCAAATATAAGCTGAGATGAATACATATTCACGATGGCTTCCACCAAATATCACAAAGAAAAGATTTTCTTTCATGCTGTTTCAGATGTTGTCTGCTGTTGCTTTCAATTTAGACCCGAGTGAGTTCCATATGCTTTTATGGGATAATGGGTGAAAGAATATATTTTCTTGGAAAAACATTCAACAAATGGTTAGCTAAATTTCCTTACAGGGATGACAAAATCAATTGTCTGTATTGCCCAGCTTGTCCAAAAGCCTTAAGGAACAAGTGAATTTTTACTAAAATTTGCTAAACAAACATTATACGGAAAAGTGCAATAATGGTTTTGGCATATACTGACAAAAAAATCATAAACAGACTTTGCCACCCCTGCATTGATATGCTATTAATAGTTTGTTCTGTTATATACAATGAGTGCAAAAAGGTTACAGCCTGAGGCTCTCAGTAAATAGTTGTCTTTAATTGAGTTAATTCATACTGCATTACCAAATCAACAGTTTGAATACAACATAATTATAACAGCTTGACATTCTGTTCATCGGCTACTTTGCTATTTTGCAAGTCATTGTTATGACTGAAGAATTACAAGTCATGTCAGCAACCTTCCAAAGAACACTCTCCTTCCATTACACATAATATCCACATTTCGGAATTTGTAACCCATCCAAATTGAAAGAAACTTCAGACAATGAATATCCCATGAATATTGATAATTTCACTATGATTTATGTGTTGAGACAATTCTAACATTAGGCTTTTTGATTTTCTTAAGCACCTTGCAGCAGATCTGGTAAAATGATGTTTTATTAACTAAGGTGTAATTGGAAAAGAGATGCAATTGACTGATTGACAAAACGAAAGTCATAAAAAGTCAAACCGACTTCCTTTAACACTTGCTGAAAGGGTTTTAACCCTAAGAAGCTGAGTAATTTTCTCAAAAAAGATTTTTGTGTCTTCTTACTGAAACCTTAAATATCTGCTTAATTTTGCTGAGAAAAGATACTCACGGTAGCAAACAAGTTAGATCAAAGTGTGATCTAACCTGTTTGGAATAGCATAAACTTGGTTACAGCACTTTAAGAGTTAAATCCATCTTTACATTGTTCCTAAGGTCAACCAGTTCTTCCTGCTAAAACAGAGAGCCATCTGTAATAATTTGGATAAGGCAGCTGTGTTCGATATCCTGTAACCATCCCTCTAAAATTTTCTGTCCTTCATGACTTACTACATAACATACAGTCCGTCTTGCTTTAGGAGTTCTTTATAAAAAGAGACAGAATAATTGTGGTGTATAAGACAAAAAGCACCTCATTATTGAAAGGTTTCTCATTTTCCCACATTGGGCCAAATTGGTTTAAAGCATCTAAAAGGGATGACTGTTATATAACATCGTTGTTTTTTAATAATGACTTATAACTGTATTTTTAACATATTGTCTGGGATTTTTTACTTCATAATTACTTTTTGTCATTGCTTTTTATTTGAAAAAAAAGACAAGAACAATACTTAATATTCTGCCTGGAGAAAAAGATTTTTGTGGTATAATCTATAGAGTCCAGGTGATGCCAATCTAGTGCACAAAGGTGAACTCATTAATACATACAGATAATTGGAGTAGATCCAAGATACTGTATTTCAGTTTCATTGTGCTGCCGGCTCATAAGCAATAGAAGCAAACCCAAAATTTATCTGACCATAGGGGCTGGTCAAGCAGGGAAGAACCACAAGCATTCGACACCCTTAAATTACTCTATAATACTGCAAATTATGGTTTATATACATTGATAGACTGGCTTTCCGATACAAGCACTGACTGTCATGAAGGCTCTTTTCACATTGTTTAATGAAAACACAGGATTTCAGCAACTTAGAAGTAAATTAATTGAAAATAGTCTTTGTTTTAGTAAAAATGATTGTTGATAGCAATTTTTTTATGTTTATTGTTACCAGAGCACAAATCTCTAAGTGAGTCTCTGTTGAACCCTGGCAATAATATATGTACCCGATTTGTTGAAAAAAATCAATTAGTACCAAATATTCCAAGTTCATAAAGTTAAGTCAAGCTTGTACGAAGTTTGGTATAAAGTTTGGTATTGATGCATGCTGTACCGTTATAATTAATCCTGTCAATGATGCCGTGCCTTGATTTATTAGTTTTGGACGACCCAATCACAAGACAAGGGGATGAAATCAATAGCTTAGAAGTTGGTTTGTCACTGGTCATGCAGGCTCTCCAATGGTCATTCAATTGGTCAGATTATCTATTGTCACATAGAAGGGTATTACTCCTCCAAAAATAATAAGGATGTTATTGAAATTGAACAACTATTTTGGTCATCATGCAAATGATCAAGTGGAAAGAGATAGTCTTGAAGAGTCAGAAAACAGGCCTCAAATGCTGTTTACATTGTTGATTGGACGTTTACAAAATGCCAATTGAAACACATAGAACTAACTGTTCTATAGTCTAATAGTTGAATGCACTAATGCATGAAAAGAAAACAAACTCTTTTTATGGGGGAGTATTTTAGTTTTTTTTGGCCATTTCTAGGATGCATGGGTTTTAGAGATTTTCTGATCCCTGCTCAAAAGAACTGCACAATTTCCTTCCAAAACCATTGACTAAACAATGGAGAGAGGTGAATGAATCATGTTACGTCAACCTTCATTAACTATTACGAAACAATAACAGCATTTTACAAGCAATTTCTCCTTTTCACACAATGTTTTCTAGTCTATCAGTAGATTACTTTCCAATTTCATCTCATTTTGAAATGTCGTATGTGAACTTTTTCAATTTGGGGCAGTCGAAAATTTTAAGTTTGGTGAAGAGTAAAGAATATACTACGAGGACTGTGTCTGGCGCTCAAGTTCCCTGTAAGTTCTTGTAGTCTGCTTGTCAAAGAAACAACAAGCCAGTCAGGTAAAATCCCGCTAATAATGTTTGGCTGAAAGGTAGCAAAGAAAGCGGAGCAACACTATTGTTTGCTTGTGTGAACATGTGGTTCTGTCTGGAGTGTTTTGACACAGTGTTGTCATATGGCCAGAATACCTTGGAAAGTTGCTATAAAAGCCTGAAGAACTCCTTCGTGGAATTCATAATTGGTACATGTAACCTGCAAACTCGGGCATCACAGCAATTACCCCTGTATTGTGGAATTCAGAATTGGTACTTGTATATTACACAGGCTTTGATACCAAAGCCAGGGGCGTAGCTAGACCATTTAATAAGTGTACACAATTTTATTTGGTCATGGCCGAAGGCGCGAGATTGCTAGGAGGGTCTGGGATGGCATTCCCCCCAGAAAAATTTGAAATTTAAGTTGCCAAATCATGGAATCTAGGAGGTTTTGACGGGATTTGGGTAGTAAAAAAAATATTTATGACCTCACACATTTTACTTTGATGGCGATTGATGATCATACTATACAAATTTCATTTTTGGTCTTTTTATTTTTTTCATTTGCCTGGACAATATGTAGGCAATTGCGTTCCTTGCGTACAGGTAGATATGTGCCTGATAGCAATCGAAACTTGGAGACCATTGCACAAACGAAGCCTTTAATGCATGGCTAGAGTAAATTCCACACTTCTTTGAAGGACTTACTTTGACAGCTGGCACCATGGTGCTAACGACGAATAAAAATCAGTTGCATGACTTCCGGTTTAGCGTTTTTAGGGTAGATTTTTACTTTTGTCCACCACAATACCCTAAATCTGTATTATAGAGGTAATATTTATTTCTTGTGTCTGCAAGGAATTGGGTGCACATGTACATCTCCTTGCATAAAACTGGTTTATTGGGGGTTGGCAAAACAACAAGTATTGTCTTTTATGACCCTATTTTATATTTTGCTATTATCTGTGATGGCTTTGTCATTGGCTGTCAGCATCATTCAAACAGAATGTCATTCCTAAAGCCCTCACTGCATCATACCTTATGTTTATACTTCTGCTGTAGAATTCTTCTGAAACCATTGGAACAAGGAACAAGGGTGGATTGCTTCTGATAAGCAAATCATGCTTTTGTCACAATGGTATTGATTCAATTTTAATAAGAAAGAGTTATAAATTTCATCTTATCCTTATTCCTCTTTGTCGTTTTCTGTTGCTTTCAATTTGGATAAGTCACAAAACCCACATTTGGGAATGGGTTACATTATTGCATTTAATTGTATCTGCTTTAATCCTTATAGTGTTGAAACCGACTTCATGCATATGCAAACAGGTTAAATCACAGGCCAGCCGCCAAATAAATTGGCGGCTGGCCTGTGATTTAATCTGTTTGCTTCTCTGAGTATCTTTCCTTAACTAAAATTAAGCAATCATTTAAGGTTTTGGAAAGCAGACGACATAAAAACCTATTTTTGGAAAATTACTCAACTTTGTATAATGATATAATGAGCAACTTATGCATTTCCCAGATCACTGAAATACCCGAGGTGTTAAGATTGAAAATATGCTGCTTAAAGTAAATAACAGGGATGCTTTGATGCATTTGCTGCTTAAAGTAAATAACAGGGATGCTTTGATGCATTTGCTGCTTAAAGTAAATAACAGGGATGCTTTGATGCATTTGTTGCTTAAAGTAAATAACAGGGATGCTTTGATGCATTTGCTGCTTAAAGTAAATAACAGGGATGCTTTGATGCATTTGCTGCTTAAAGTAAATAACAGGGATGCTTTGATGCATTTGCTGCTTAAAGTAAATAACAGGGATGCTTTGATGCATTTGCTTCAGATGTCTTGAGAAATATCTTGGACAGAGGATAAAATCCTCCAAATGATCAATGTATCCTTTTCTCACAATGTTATTCTGATGCAGTCTGCTTTGGTGTTGCATTCAATTTGGACTGGTCACAAACTTTGTTATGGGGGAATCGGTTAACAAGAAAAACAACAGTACAATCTCCTTTATCAATTATTAGTTGTCATCAAATTATCTCCTTGGAACCCTTTCTGTAATAAAGGCTATCTATCATAGAAAACACTTCAGGGCACCTGAAAACATTTATCACCATGAGCATTTTCTCCCTTTTATATATACATTCATGTTTGATATTTTTGTTCATTTCGATAATTGAATTTAACCCTTATAATGCTGGAACCGACTTCATGCTTATGCAAATAGGTTAGATCACAGGCCAGCCGCCAATTTTCTGCTGGCCTGGATCTAACCTGTTTGCATAAGCATGAAGTCCGTTCCAGCATTATAAGGGTTAAATTCAAATATTAAAATGAATTTATGCTTTTGCAAACAGGTTAGATCCAGGCCTGTGATCTAACCCATTTGCTTCTTTAGGTATCTTTCCCTAACAAAATGAAGCAGATATCTTAGGTTTAGGAAAGCAGATGACACTAAAATATATTTTTGGAAAATTTCCAAGCTTTCTAAGTGTAAACATCATCTGACCCAACTGATGCAAAATGCTCAGAAAGAATAAAAATGGCTGATGTCAATTTTTGTCAAGTTATTGCATCTCATCAACGGTGTTTCAGGTATATTTTGTTAACTGCTTGTCATTGGTTGAGGAAGACTCGAGCTTACAAATTCACAAGAGCAGATCAAGCCGTGTAGAACCAGCACCCTTCTGTAAGAAAGGTGATAAACACATGTCAATAATTAAGTCGTCACCGCTGGTTTTATTGATGCCACGGTTACTCTCCTGTCTAGTATCTCTCTAAAGTATTAACCCTTTACTCTATTATACAGCAATTTGGCTCTTATGCTGCAGACAACTAAGTTAACACAGCGACCACAGAATAGATTTCTTCTTTTGAGTAGTTCACACCTTTATTACAGTTGATTGTACCAGACACTGTAAAGAAATTACATTTCTCTAGCTTTTTGTGTGTTGTCTGCTGTTGTTTCTTCTTTTGATAGCCATAAATTCCTATATGGTAGAATGTGTTAGCCCTAAGAATGCTGGGTAACTTTTTAACAATAGATTTTTGTGTCGTCTGCTTTCCAAAACTTGAAATATCTGCTTAATTTTGTTGAGAAAAGATACTCAAAGAAGCATACAGGTTAGATCACAGGGCAGCCGCCAATTTACTTGGAGGCTGGCCCGGATCTAACCTGTTTGTATAAGCATGAAGTCGGTTCCAGCGCTATAAGGGTAAAATGTGTCTTCTAATAACTATGTCACTCCACGCCTACTTGCCAGCAATACAGTAGGTATGAGACTAGAGAAAGTGTTTTGGATACTAGTTCATCTAGATTAGTCAAGAGTGTGGTGGTATTGTGTAGTTTTCTTTTGTGGAATCATTGGATAGTTCTTTATTTTTATTCTGTTGATGTAGATTATAAGCCGATTTCGGCAGATGTGTAGGTTAACATGGAAAAGAGGAAATTGGTTTTTTGATGGACTAGAAACTTTTTAATTTGAATGGGAATATTTGGAATTGATATTTTATAACTATCCAGTAACTTTTTGATTGTCCCGAAAATGAAGAATTCATATTTGATGTTAAAGGGAAAGGAGACTGTTTTCTTTCAAATTCTTCTATCCTTCCAAAGGAATGTCACCAAATTCATCAGTTAGTTAATATCTGTTAATGTACTTCCAATATAAGGTTATTTTATCATGTCCAAAGTCAAAGAAACATCAGATACAAAAAAAAGAAGAAATGACAAGAAAAATGAAAGTTTTTTGAAGATATGAGTTCAAATTATTAGTATTAGCAACCATAAGGAATTAGGGCTGATTCGCTCAATAGGAGCAATTCATTCTGTTTGTTGTTTTTTTGGTATGGGGGTTGTGGAATAATAGACCTTGTAAGGTATATTGATGAAGTTGTGACAGTTTCCATATTTGTCGTGCATGGTGTATTATTTCAAAGAAAATCTGGAAAAGATGATTATCATCATATTGGTTTTTTATGTTTAGGGAAACAGGAAATGAAAATAATAAATCCATTCATGCAACAACTTCCTTTCAACAAAGATTAACCTTAAAATATTTAAGTTTTTTTTTTTACAAATTTAGTGTATACATAAATCTGCACATTAATATGTTTATGATCACATTGTCCATGAACATGTTCTTGAAATTCGTCAGCATGTTCAATTAAAAACACTTTTGTGTTGATGGAAGGCAATTTTCGTTAATGTCTGTTCTTGAAAACAGTTTTTGAAGCCATAACAGGAGTTGTTGGCCTACACCATGATTGAACCTTTTTCTTGCTGGTCGCCAAATATGTATAGTATCAATTATTCATGTATGTACGGAACCGAAAACCAATACTTAAAATGTTTCTGACTTTCTTTGGTAAGGTTGAATGGCTGCCACAAAGCCTGGATAAGTAATTGTTTGTCATTGGTTATGGATTTAAATGTTTCTTCTTGAAGTTTTTGGATTAATGTTGGTCTCCTCACCATTCATAGAATAGATTTGCAGCAATCAGCATTAACTATTTGCTGCCGATTTTCTCACAGAATGGTCTTCTCAGTGTCACATATTTTTCCCATTTTGCGAACTTTATCAAACTATCTTTTTTTTTGCCTAAAAAGTCAATCATAAAATGCTTGTTTTGTCATTTTTTTTAATTTCCGGGTTTGAATGTCGTAAATGAATGTGCACTGCTGTAAAGCAATCTGATGCCACAAAAGCCAGAGTCGCAATATATAGAGGTACACAATAGGGTACTGAATCGCGGAATATCGAGATTGGCATTCTTCCTAGCGCTCGCCAAACGGAAAGAGCAGCAGGGAAAGAGTTAAGGTTAGATATCAAAGAGACCGAAATATCTTTGAAAAGGTGCCCATGCAACAGATTTTCAATAATTGATGTCAATTTGATCATCGGCAAAGTTGTTATTGTCAAGGAAATACTTTTTCTTCAGAATGTTATCCAATATCTAACACTTTAATCATGGTATTTAGATAAGCTTGTAGAATGGGAAGAGTGCTTTTTTTATATCAAAACATGCCTGGAAGCGGTGTTATAAGAATAAATTCTTATAATAATTACTTGATTTTATAAACTTGATGACAGAGCTCTCAGGATGTTTAACAGTAGACATGATGAGATGGCTTAAAATTGTGTTTCACTTATTTGCTCATTTAAAGAATAAACATGCTAATTAAAAGAATGAAATAAGGGTTAGGTACTGTATTCTGTATGACATTCATTATAAAATACTGTTACTAAAGAATGGATTGCTCAATTAGAGTATAAATCTTTTAGTGACAATGGTTTCTTAAGACTATTGCTGTAGATGAAGCATGTTAACCTATTCACACACAAGAAATTTTTCGTCAGACCCAAATTGAAAGAGTTTGCAGACGACATTTAAAAATGTGATGGAATTGTAAAATAATCTTCTGATAGGGCAGAAAACATTGTGGGAAAAGGAAAAATTGCTCATTACGAGCAATTTCCCACAATGTTTTCTAAAGTCGTCTGCAACAAAGTAGTCAAATGTCGTTATTGTTTGGGAAAGGGTTAAGTTAAAAGAGTAAGATTGTCTGTTGATATCGTATAGTAGTGCTATCATATGAGTTTCCACAGTATTCACATGATATACTCATCAAAATACGAACCATTTGGGATGTGCCATTTACTATGTTCGAAAGGGCCACCGTCTTACCTGTCTGATTCAATGTGTTACGATACAATATTTTCTTCATCTGGTTTACGATATCTGGTATGCAATACATATTATGCGTTTTATGATAAAGTATCTATGATATTTAGGAAGTTTGGAAGAAAGTCATGTATCATTTAAAACGGAATTTATATTACTCAAGAAGTAGGTGCAAATTTGAAACAAATGGCTCAAGTGATATTTTAAGATTTTACTAGTGTGGAATCCTATTTCTTATCCATCTATTTTAACAAATGTAATTGTCAAAGTCAATTAAACTATAGATTCATGAAAAAGCATATTGGTGCGATAACTTTGCACTTGGCATAAGACTTGCTTTCTAGATCAGCAAACATAACACTACTTTTTCAGACCTCTACCCAAGTTTTGCAATAGTTATAGTAAGTTACTGACACAGGTTCCATATTGGTCTTCTTCGTCAGTGCCGTACTTATATGTTTCAGTTTTATAGCGGCTTTCCTGGATGCCTGAGTACTAGGCTAGGGCTCTGAAGTGACTTGCTAAAGGCCACTCCCTTCTTGGTGCGGCTTGAACCCGGGACCCCCGAGTTCTGAGTCTGATACCTTGACCATTGGGCCATGCAAGACCCTGTGGTAGTGTACTTTGAGTCTGTGATATAGAGAATAGATGGTTGGTGTTGTGAATCGGAAATGTTATCAGGCAAGGCATAGGAATGTTATCCGGTGAGCCGAAGGCGAAACGGATAATAATCCGAGGCGAGTCGGATAGCTTTTCCCATTCAAAGACACCAACCATCTATTCTATTTATCCTGTTACCTTTATGTGCTCTTTCAAACAAACACGATGTAAATAAAATACGAGAAAAAAGGAAAAAATAAGTAGAGAATGATGTAAACATGACGTCATGGCATTCTTATGACATCATGATTCTCATGTGCATGACTTGTGCTATATGGTTAGTGCCGTATATCATAAATGTTATACGGTACCTAGTTATCGGTCACATAATGACACTTGTGACAGGAGGAAAAAATATATCTGTCTTATACAACCCTTGAAGTAAATTGATTATGTTGTATGTAAGGATATGGTCTTTCATAAATGACCTAAAAGGCATGACCTAAAAGGCATGTTAAAAATAAAGTAAATTATTTTGTGGAGGTAGGGGGCCTGTTCATTCATGTATTCTGGTTTCTCATTACCAAGGACACTGTTCTATCGAAATTGTTCATTAAATGAAGTGATACTAGACCAATAATTTGAGCTGGTATTTGACTGAAATGTGAAAAGACAAGTTCTTGTTATTCATTCTATGGAACTAAATGTGTATACTGTGTATGTGAGAAATGTTAACAGACTGGTAGAGACTTACGGGAATATTAGGAATTAAACAAAAATGGAAGCTGCGGTAAGACCCAAAGAGGTAGGTACAACTTCTATTATTGACATTGGTTAAATCTTTATCACCTGCAGATGACATTTTTTTTACCTGAAGCAGACAACGTTAGAAAAGCTTTATACACATGTGAAAAATCTTACAGTTCTGCTGTTGTGATAGGTGAATAGATTGAAAAACCATTGTGGCAAAAGGAGAAATTGCTTGTGACGAACAATTTCCATGATGCTTTTTGAAAGTTGTCTGATGCAAGATGCAAAAATGTGGTGTGGTAATCAGGGCCTTTACGTTATATAACAGACTCTCATAAAAGGCACCTTCCCAATTGGAAATTTCTTCCCAATTCAGCAATTTTAGCGATAAAATTTCCCAAATTCAACAGGCTTGGGGCTCTTCCCAATTGAAGGAAAAAAAGCCCTGGTAATGTGTTAAAGAACAATACTTAAGATAATATGACACCTGCAAAGGATTGATGCAAAAATATTTAGTTTTTTGGTTTTTAGTACGACCCAAATTTTGGAAAGAAAAAACCTAAATTGAGAAGCTAAGACCTTTTTTCTGGATTATACTTTTTACTGCTTTTCAACATTAATTCAGTAATATTGTGGTAATCAGTGTACCTAGAAATGCCCTGGTTTTTTCCCTGAGACTTCCTTTATTCTCATAAAGACAAGGAGTAGGGTCTTGAACTCACGTCCCTTGTATTACAAATTGGACATGCTATGCGTTGAGCCTTAATGAAGAAGACGTCTCTAGTCTCTGTATCGAATGAATTCCCCTACAAAGGATTCAAGAACTGTGTTCTTGAACTTCATGAATAAATATGTAGGAAAAGTGGTCGTTAATGAACACAAAATTATTCTTGAATATATTAGTGAATCGCAAAAAGATGTAGACGTACATAAAATATTTGTTCATGATGTACAGAGAAAAAACGTTTTTTTATGAGGCAATTCTCTTCTTGTAGTTGAGCAAGCTATAATGGGCAGAAGGTAAAAATTTTTGTAATCGTATACGACAATATTCCTCAGACATAATTATGGTTTTTCATTAAAAATCCTAATATGTCTACATAAAGAATTGGTTTTATGTTCCCTGGTTATGAAAGAGAAGAGAGGAAGAGGCTTCGATTTGAAGAAGTATCTATTTTAACCCTTTCCCAAACAACAAATTTTCGACTCTCCCAAATTGAAAGAGTTTGCAGACGACATTTCAAAATGTGATAAAATTGAAAAACATTTTACAGCTAGAGCAGAAAACCTTGTGGGAAAAGAAGAAATTGCTCTTAGCGAGCAATTTCCCCTTTTTCCACAATGTTTTCCAGAGTGGTCTGCAACAAAGTGGTTAAATGTCGTTATTGTTTGGGAAAGGGTTAAAAGGTCTTTCTCTCAGATTGTGTTTAGTATGTAACCGTCTTTTGCATGCAAAAGTTCAAAATCTAAAGAAAAGATCCACCCCTGTGAAAGATGCAAGGAGTTGTTCATGGACTTCATGAACATTCATGAACATAATATGGCCATTCATGAATACACACATGTTCTTAACATGTTCATGAAGGTTAAGAACATATTTCCGAATGTCAAGAACAGGTTTATGAAATTGAATTCATGAATTTGGCCTTGATGTTCATGAGCCTCTGATTGAATATCAGGTCCAAATTGCTGTGTTCATGAAAGGCCATTTTACATTCATGAAGCTTATGAATAAAATTATTCTAATGTAAAGCAATCTGAAATTGTTTGAAAACTATTTTCAGTGTCTGTCATTCACAGAACACATGCTGTGACATAGACATTTCAAGAAAATATATCTGTTTCTTTCTGTTTTTGTCTTGACTGCTTGCTTTCAATTCTGGCCATTCACAAATTCACACAAAGGGGAAACCCCTACAAAGGATGCAAGAAATGTGTTCATGAACTTCATGAGTAGATTATTATAAAGTTACAAAAAATGGCCATTCATGACACATTTTTTTTCCACATGTTCATAGATTTTAAGAACACATTCAAGCACATGAAGATCAAATTGGGATGAGGTTAAAATCCTCTTTTAGGCCATCCATCAGACTTTAGGGTAATTATTTAAATAGTTTTCTTAATAAACATCATCTGTATCATTCAGATGCTTATTAGTGATAATAATGATTGACAAGCCTCTGTCATACATCGACTACTCAATATAGCTATAAGAAATGATGGACAACTACTTAGGCCAGCTTCTGCTGTTTTAATAGTAGGGTCTTCCCATATAACTGTAAATCACTGTTGGGCCACAGGGCCTAATGTTTAAAATTAGCACTCCCCAGCGCCTTATTTGACCCCCCCTGCACTTTGAATTTGTCCATGCAGACAGCCATTTGCTTCTGACATTGTTTGATACATTTTATTTGGTTAGAGAACATTTTCTTTTCTCTTTCAAACACATATCGAAAAACTTCCCATTTTGGGATACATGTTTAAAAAGATATCGACAGGGTAACATGGGGGTCCATGAATAGTTTATGAACATGTTCTTGAAGTTCATGAATGGCAATCTTTGGTGCATATGTGTCCATGAACTTCAGGAATATAGCTCTTGAATCCTTCGTTTGGGAAGAAAGTGGTACACATATTTTCCTTGAAACAGACAGTTTATTTCTAGTCTTAATAGCTGTAAAGCACTAACTAGAATCCTTCAAATCTAAAACAACAAACAATCAGAAATGTTGTGAGATTTGACTTTGAAATGTTCAGAACCAGATTTTATGTTTATTTTGGTTAACATTCTGTATTTACTGCATATCCCTTTTTACCCAGCTCACATTTAGCTGCGAGGTTTTTGCCTTTTATCAGCAGGCAACTGTGTTGTCCCAATGTTTTCATAAGATTACAATAATCTTTTCTTTCTTTTTTTTAACCAATTACCAAACAATTATGACATTTAAGCGCTTTGTTGCAGACAAATCTGGAAAACATTGTAGGAAAAGGAAAAATTGCTTGTGACGATTTCTGCCCTATCACAAGATTATTTTCTAACTTCATCACCTTTTGAGATGTCGTCCACAAACTCTTTCAATTTGGGCAGTCGAAAATGTCATGTTTAGTAAAGGTTTAAAGCATGTTTTAATTTAAAATAAAAGAAAAAAAACCTTTTCAACAATTGTTTTATAAGTAATGAATGCGCAACAGTTACTGCGTTATTTAATGGTTGAATATATTGATCCTCATTGTAAAGAAGGTTGTAAAGTACTCCATCTAAACTGTAAATGTAAATTGCTTGATTTCTATGTGTGAGGGGAAATAAATCAAGTCAAGTCAAGAAGGTTGGAACCATAGGCACTCTATAAATCAGCATGGTGACTACATTATCATCTCATGAGTTTCAAATTTAGATAAACCACGATTTGAACCCACATAGACATTGGTGCATTGTGACTTCACGCTCAGTGTATCAACCATCATAGCCAAGGAGCTGCCATCACCAAAACTGACTTTAAACAAACTTATTCATTTTACATTGATTGTGATGGAAGCTTGAAGCTTATTGAATTCAGTCTTGATGACTTCTTTCTGGATACTAAACCAGTACTTAATGTGCCGATTTGTGAGCTAGTCCCAGCAATTTTCACCTAGTGGCTAACAGGGATCCAACCCGGGACTCGGAGTACAATAGGCTGATACTCTGCCATTGCACCACTGTCTCCTACATGTCTAGCACAATGCTCTTTTAATGAAATATTCAGGACAATGTGTTAGATCCTGAATTTTAAAATTGATAAGAAAGTGTTGTAAGAAATGTTGAAATTACTCATCTAAAGCAACAAGCAATATATACATATTTTTTTTTTGCAATATTTCCATAAGAAGTTTGCTGATAGTTTGATCTACAATGAGTATTTGCGTAGAGGCATGCGGTTCATTTCTCCTGTTTAATGGAGATAAGATAGCAACTGATAAGGAATGTGAAAGAATAAAACAGAACAGCAATGTAACAAAAACATTGATGGAAATATGATTGACACTTTGACATTGGGTGTGCTTCAAGGTTAGATTATTTTCTTTATCTCTTTTGGTTCCCAGCAGCTACTGCACTCTTCACCCTTATAGTTCTGGAACCGGCTTCATGCTTATGCAAACAGGTTAGATTCAGGCCAGCTGCCAAGTAAATTGGCGGCTGGCCTATGATCTAACCTGTTTACTACTCTGAGTATGTTTCCTCAACATAATTAAGCAGATATTTAAGGTTTTGAAAAGCAGACAACACAAAAATCTAACTTTAGAAAATTACCCAGCATTCTAAGGGTTATTAAGTGATTTTAACCCATCATTTATTTCTCTCATAACGGTCTTTTGACTGGTTGAAATAAATATGAAGATTTGATACAGATGATGATGAAAAAAGTGTGAGAAATAACAATTGACACAAGAATGATGAAATCAATTGTCTGTATTGCTCACCCCTGTGATAGATTCAAGAATTTATTCATGAACTTCATGAACACAGCCCTTCTGACGAAATTCGAGATAAGGTTCATGATAATCAAGTACAGGTTCATGAAAACAATCATAAACCAGTTCTTGATGTCCATGAACATGTCAAGACAGCTTTGTGCTCATGAATTGTCATTTAACGTTCATGAATGGCTATGATGTTCATGAACAAGATGGATCATTTGAAGAGGAAAAGTCATTATATAACCATTATACAGGCAATTGCAGAAAGGATTTTGCATTTACAGACAAATTATTCAAAATAAGATTTTGCCACCTCTGGCTGGGTAGATTCCTGTTCAAGAAACTTATTTGTCATCTAACTATGTGCTGGTGCATTACAATGAGTAAAATGAAGTAAAGGATTAAACCAGTTTTCCCTAATGGTCTAATTTGGAAAGGGCAGACAAAAAACAAATTATATATCATTTTAGGAGAAATTTATTTCCTTGTGTCACACTTTTTTTAAAGAGTTCTAGGAGATGTTTTATCAGACAACTTGGGTAAAATATTTGCTTGAGACAAAACTGATAAACATGGATAGCGCCTTAAATTAAAGCACATCATGTGACAATTTTTTGGAAGTGTTTCGAAGAGACAATTCCAATGGCATGTCGATGGTTCAGCGCAATACTATAGTAAGTGCTGCACATTTGTGAAGCACTTGCTATAGTCTTGCGTTGAACCCTCGATGTTACTTTGTAATATTCTCCTGTCAAGTATTCAAGAAATGTGTTCATGAACAGATATGAAGGAAAATGAATGTTCTTGAACATGTTCATGAACTTCATGTTTTTGAATCCTTCGCAGGGGTTGAAAAATCAAGGGTATGTGAAGTAATGGGTTTAAGTGTGGGTTAGATTTAGTACAATCACTTTCACTGTTCAAGCAAAATCGCTATAAACCTATGAATCCCACACTTATGATTTGGCAATGGTTTGAACCCGTAAAATTTCGAATTGTATGGAATTATTACGTATGTTCATGTAAGCTTTGAGAACAAATAAAAATCATGATTTGCAATTTGGCATGGCTTTGAAATAAAAAAATTCACACAGACTGGTTTAGTAGCTGATAATACAGTGAGAATGCATGAAAAGTGCTGCCAGTTTATCGAAGAGCTGTAAATCATAGAACCAGTCTGACTGCTGTTTCTAATAAAATTCATCAACGCTTCTCTCAATTATTGTGCCTTTTGACAGGACATTCCCACTGAACTTAACAATTTTTTTAAAAATAGGGATCTTATAGTTAGACGCAGTGTTTTCAGCTTTCATTTGGCAAATATCAAGGAATCAGTATGCATTTTTTGTCAATAAAAAAAGATAAATAACAATGATTACCTGGTGGTATAGGTGTATTGCTGCTGACTTGAAACAGAAGCAGTATTATCATAAGATCTCATGGAGATAGCTTTGTCTTTACCGAGAGAATTAATAAAGTTTATAGCCGTCTCAGGTCTAAGGCTTTCCTCATCAAATGTTAAACACATTTCCTCATGAAAATGTCTTCACTTTCACCGCTTGTTTCTTTTTCTATCAGGAAGAGATCTGATGATTCTTTTCCCCTTAAAATGCTCATTAGAACTTTTTTGCTTTTGTATTTGACCAAAGTGAGATAAAATGTAGAAAACAATTATAAAGCATTGATAATCAAATCTATTTTGCAAGGTGTATATAATTATACACCTAGCAAGCTAGTTTTAATTTATAATGCTTTATGATTATTTTCAACATTTTGATCTCACTATGGCCAAATACAAATACCAATATGTAAGAGCTGTCAAAGCAGACTGTTCAAACTTTGCTTGCTTTGAATAGCTGATCCATTCCTGTACATCAGGATTTTAATTGGTCAAAATTGAAATCAACATCCGACATCAAATTATAGAATCAGCATTTCAACTAAATACATTTTCTGTATGATTCTACAAAGAGACCAATGTGCCACTTGTATTGAGGTACCTTTAATCACAGAGAATATCAAGGTCCTCTGAAGCCAACTTAGGGCTCATTTATTCAATACTATAGTAAGTTCAAGTTTGTGAAGGACTTACTTTTGAATTGTGCTCAGAGCCCCCACCCCCACAAGAATGCTGAGTAATTTTCTAACAATAGATTTGTGTGTCGTCTGCTTGAAGATCTTCTTACTTTTTATGAAGGAAGGTACTCTGAGTAGAAAACAGGTTAGATCACAGGCCAGCTGCCAAGAAAGGCTGGTCTGTGATCTAACCCTGCATAAGCTTGAAGTCGGTTGCAGCACTGTAAGGGTTTAAGTGTGGTAGAATGGAGTAAGAGATGAATATTTGACAAGGCATATATTCGAGAAGTCAATTAATTATGTTCTGCAGTTTTAATTCAATTCTATTCTACTGAATCTAATACTGACCACATATGTTGCAGAACCCATGAGTTTTACTTTTATGTTAGATGTTTTAACAGCTTTGAATCAGGTATCGTTTGGTGCAGATTCATCAGAGTTAAATAACATCAATTTCTGCTACATCACACAAATCAAATATATCAACAGTTTATAGTTGTATTTTTGCCATTATAAATCCATCATGTCATTGGTGTTGAGTGAAATGTTTACATATCAAAAACATAATTGTGAATGAAACTCTTATATGCCAGAAAGAAATTCTGAGGTTTCTTCATCTTTATGAGATTATTTACTAGACATGTAGAAAGAAATCACATGAAGAGACAAGTAAGAAGTAACAAGTACATTCATTTAAATACTTGATGCATGGTAAAACTCAATAGTATTAATGAGTATTTGGTTAACCCTTAGAATCCTGGGTAATTTTTTTTTAAAGATATACTTTTGTGTTGTCTGCTTTCCAAAACCTTACATATCTGCTTACTTTTTATGAGAAAGACACTCAGAGTAGCAAACAGGTTAGATCACAGGCCAGCTGCCAATTTACTTGGCGGCTGGCCTGGATCTAACCTTGTTGCATAAGCATAAAGTCGGTTCCAGGACCGTAAAGATTAAAGATCCCTCTGGTGTATGTAGTCTTGTGCATGTAGTCTTGCAGAGAGTCATCTTTGATACAAACATGGTTTTAGTTTACATGTGTGCACGTCATTACTCATTATGGAGCACTTAATTATAAAATGGTCAATTAACGATATCCCATAAATGTCAAAAATTTAATTGAATTGCACCAAGATAGTGTTCATATTATCCCTTCTTTTGTAGGAGATTGAAAATCTATTCAACTATTGAAATTGCAAAACATTAATATAACAACTACTAATAAAATTTGGATCATCATGACAAAATGTTTTCATGTTATTAATAATTTTGGCATAATCCTGATGTTTATTTTGATCATTACTCTTTCTCATTTCAGATTGAGTTGCTAACACCGAAGCAGAATGGCACCGTTGATGATGAGCAAGAGAAGAAAAACCCCTCCATGATTCGGGGAATGTGGAAAAAGGCGTTCAAAACTCTTAAAAGCTCACCATCTGTGGAGAAATTAGTATGTACATAAAATTTTCAAGGGTTGGATGCTAGACTATAGTGAGCTCTTCACATATGTGAAGCGCTTAAATCCTTCATGTGTGGGAAGCAAGCACTTACTAAAGTCTTGCATTGAACCTTCAATTCTATATGGTGCTTGGCTTGTGGAATGATGTCATACCTTTTACCAAACAACCTCTCTGTTTATTTGTTTATAGAGTTTTATATTTTTCAACATTATTTCAGTTATCTTGCGATGCCAGACTCTTAAAGGAAGACCCCATACTCACCTGCCCATGAGTGCTGTTCAATCCAGGTAGAACCATTGGCACTCGTTAAGTTAGTCGCGGACTACCTCTCATGAAAATTCAAATGCCATCACGGGGATTTGAAACCATCCATAAAGGAGCCATGTGGTTTCCAGTTCTCAATCCCTCTGTAGATGAAGTTAAAAACTGTTTTGTCACAGGTTAAAAATGAAGGCACCAGAAGATAACAAAAAGGGGTAAACCATTAGTACAAAAAGATGAATTTCATATAAGGAGAAATGTATTTCTTTTGAACAGTGGTTTCCTTTAAGTCTTCTTATTAAGTAATCACATCAAATTAAGGTATCATGGAGCATGGTATAAAGAAAGATAATGAAAAAAAAAAGTTTATTGATGGAGTGAAATTGGCTTGGCTTTACCCTTAAAGTGCTAGATCCGACTTCATGCTTATGCAAATAGGTTAGATCCAGACCAGCTGCCAATTAAATTGGCAGCTGACCTGTGATCTAACCTGTTTGCTACTCTGAGCATATTTTCTCATCAAAATTAAGCAGATATTTAAGGTTTTTGAAAGCAGAAGACATAAAAATCTATTTTTCGAAAATCACTCAGCATTCTAAGGGTTATAAGGAGTGTCTTCCAGGAAAGGTTGATACAATGTTACAATGCTTTATAAATAATTCACATAATTCTGGGAGGTACTGTCACCTTTTGATTTACCCTAGTAACCAATCCCATGGATTATGATGCTGTTTATCCAAACTCCCCATAATGTGAAATGGGACTTATCCAAATTGAAAGCAATGGTAGCCAACATTTATAAAGGAATGAAAAGAAATAATGGTGTTCTTGTGATAGTTGGTAGTAACTATTTAGATAAAAAAAAAAATGACGATATTGTTGGATATCAGGGATGCCTTTTCCAGAGGTGTGAAAGCAATTGTCTGCACTCCCCATCTTGTCCAAAAGCCCATATGGACAAGTGAATCTTCGCTAAAATATACTATAGAACCTATATTCAGAAAAACACAGATAAAGATTTTACATTTTCGGATTAGTAAGTCAAAACCAGATTACCCCACCCCTAATTCCTTTACTGTTTAACCCTTTTCCAAACACCAAATTTTCGACTGTCCCAAATTGAAAGAATTTGCAGACGACATTTCAAAATGGGATGAAATTGGGAAGTGATCTTATAGAGTAGGAAACATTGTTGGAAAAGGAAAAATTGCTTGTAAGGAGCAATTTCTCATGTTCCCACAATGTTTTCTAAAGTCGTCTGCAACAAAGTGGTCAAATGTCTTTGTTGTTTGGGAAAGGGTTAAATCATTCACTGAAAGTCTTGCAAAGAGACTCAATATGGAGTAAGGGATTACCTGAGTGCACCTCAGGGAAAGGTCTAAATATTGGTATGTAAAGGGAGTGTCTCTCATATTTTTATTGGTATGTAAAGGGAGTGTCTCTCATATTTTTATCTAAAAATATATAAAAAATAAAAGTGGGAGTGAATAGAATGAAAACAAATGATGTGTATAAATCTGGACTTTGCTGGCCTGATTCTCACAACGGTTTTATTCAGCACAGAACTTTTTTTATGAGAATGAATAAACGAGTAAACTGGCGTTTGTACAAAGTATTGTTGATAAACGAGTAGGCCTTGTAATACTGTATGTTACCCATAGGATCGAAAAATGGGAAACTGTTATGATAAAAATGTTTTTAGTAATCAACTGGACTATGGCATTGTTTCAGAGGTGGAGCAATTGGCTTCCCCTTCGAAAGATTCAAGCACTTATTTATGAACTTTGTGAACATTCATGAACGTTAAATGGCCATTCATGAACAGGGGTGGCAAAATTAATTGTCTGTGTTGCCTGCTTGTCCAAAAACATTAATGGTCAGGCGACTATTTTACTAAAATTTACTATATAACCATCAAACAGATAAGTTCAAGAAATGTTTTGGTATTCACGAACAAACAAAACCAGATTTCGTAACCTAATGAAACAATTATGACATTAGGATAAACTGCTGATAACAATGGTTTTGGAACTCTTCTGAAACGGATGTATTAGGTTATTTTTAGGATTTAACCCTTAAAGTGCTGTAACAGACTTTATGCTTTTGCAAACGAGTTAGATCCAGGCCAGCCGCCAAATAATGTGATCTAACCTGTTTGCTTTTTGGGGTATCTTTCCTCAACAAAAATAAGCAGATATTTAAGGTTTTGGAAAGCAGACGACATAAAAATCTATTTTTAGATAATTACCCAGCATGCTAAGGGTATATTGAATGAGGTACAGTGTTTGTGTTTGGCATGTGTCAGACGCCAGCTTACTTCTGTTCACAAATCATGAATTTAACCCTTTCCCAATCAACAAATTTTCGACTGTCCCAAATTGAAAGAGTTTGCAGACAACATGTAAAATGGGATGAAATTGGAAAATAATCTTCTGATAGGGCAGAAAACATTGTGGGAAAAGGAAAAATTGCTTGTAAGAGGCAATTTCTCCTTTTACCACAATGTTTTCTAAAGTCGTCTGCAACAAAGTGGTCAAATGTCGTTATTGTTTGGGAAAGGGTTAATCCTTTTCTTGTTTGATAGTATTTACAGCAGATCACATTTGATTCAAAATGAACAAATTGACAATATTTATACATGATAGACTACATCATTGATTAATTGTTTTTGCAATAAATGTGACACAAGAAGAATTAGTTCATACCGACCAAATGCTGTTTTTGTCACAATGATTTTTATCTTGACTGTTGAAATTGATTGCTAAGTTATTTGTCACATGTTAAGGATTTAGCTATTGGTTCATAGTAATAGTCCTCAATGTACTTGAATAAGGAAACCATAAGGTACTTTTTACATGATTACATTGTTGTCATCTTAATTTGTCATTATTTGCTATTCACAAAATGCATAAACTTGATTCAGAATTAAAGTTCGGATATTAATTGCATAACTGTCAAAGCATACAATTCAATATTTCGTTAAGTCTGTGATCTTTCCTGGCTGATAAGCTGATTGATTAATCTACAAACAGTGCTTCAAAATCCATAGAGAAAATAATACACTTTTTATTATCATGCTACATAATGATATGCAACTAGTGATATAATTGTTAAAGAGAAAGTAGACGTATTGTCTTATAACCTTAGAATCATGTCTAAGATGTAGTGGCAAATGAATGAAACTATATTTCAATTTCAATTTGACGCTGTAGAATCTACAGAGAAGGTAATGTTATCAACTTGAGACTTCTATATTTGTCACGATGTTTTATTGCAAACGGCCCCTGGAAAGGATTCAAGTACTGCGTTCATAACCATATTCATAGACATGTTCACATCCATGAATATGTTCATGAAAATGCTCTTGAAAATCATAATCAACTCTGTGTTCATGAACGCCCATTTTTTGTTCATATCTGTTTATGAAGCTCATGAACACAGTACAGTAATTGAATCCTTTACAGGGGTTGGTTACAAACATCTATGAGCAAATGTCAAAGAACATGTCAGGTTTTAAATGCCTGTCAGCTGCAAATGACTAGGAAACTATACCATTATATAAACACACACACCAAAGCCAGCAGCCATTGTTGCGGAAGTTAGTGGCAACAAGGGTCAGTGTGAACATAAAAGCATTCAAAAAAGACCTCAAAATTCTTTATTCAGTTTGACATGTGAAGGATTTACCCTATTTGAGATTGTGTGGATTATACAACATATAATTGTGTAAAGAAACTTAATCATAAAATGGATGAGAACTTGCTATCACCTGATTGGAAGTCGTCTAAATCATTTGATGATTTTCCATCTCAATCTGAGAGGAACGGAGACCAAAGACTCAACCTCACTGATTGTTATGCTCTGCCTGTACATACCGGAGAGGAACCTTCACCATCGTTTGATGAGTTTCCAACAAGGGCATATGAGCCACTATCCCCGTGTTCCCTAGACGAGTCATCACATAGCTTGTTTGATCAGTTTTCCCCTGGTTCTGTTGGGGAGCTTTCCCCAATTATCATTGAACCTGGACCAGATTACGAAGACTCAGAGAAACTCATGTTTAATTTCGGTCCAGAATTCGTTGATGACGATGACATTGAAGCCTCCAAGTATGGAAATTTTCTGACAGTTGATGACAAGGAAATGATGAAATACCACCGAGAGCTGCGAAGTCATAGTTACTGTTTAGAGAAGAAACCTCTCTCTCCAATAATTGAGAGAAAATTGAGCTCTCCTGGTGAATTGCGTAAACATGCGGTCAGTCAACCAAAACGAGATGAAAATGAGAATAAGAAAGAGAAGAGAAGACACCTGTTTGGTGGATTTCTGCACCGAGATCAGAGATTATCTAGCTCTGAAGACGATAATGGATCTCGGACTAGCAGTCCTAACATTACCAAAATGATCCAGAATCTACTGCTAACAAACAATCCAAATGAAGAAGTTTTCATGTCAACAAACTCAGATGATCAAAAACAGAAAATATCGATGAGCAATCCAACGTTATTTCGTTCACGATCGTCAAGCTTTAAGCGCTCTTCAAGTCTGAAGCGCTTCTTCAACCCCATTACAAGTTGGCTGAGCAGTAACTCCCCACTACGAGGTCGAAAGGCACAAACATCTAGTGAGAGTTCTGACGATGTGAAAGTCATTGTCGGATCAGTAAACAGTCTTGATAATGGCGCAGGTTTTCCCGACATGCATTCCTGTATGACTCAAAAGTCAAGGCAGGGAAAGATGAATTGGTTGATGCGGAGAAACAGCTCTCCTGAAGTAATGATCCACGAACATTATAAAAAACACTTGGCCAAGGCTACCCAACAAGCAAAGTCCAAGCAGGACAACAAGAGTGTTAAACTGTCAAGAAAGAATCGCACTGGTAAAGGGGATGCAAAGAGGAAGATTGAAAACAGGCAGAGCACACCAAAGTTACGGCCGAAGAATAAGTACCATGGTAACACAAGCAAGGTCAACTCCCCCGAATCTGAAAAATTTACGATGAAAAGGACAGTTCTCAAGAAGAGTTTCAGCATGACAAATACAGAGACTGGGTATGAGACTGATCAAAGAAGACGATCTCAAAGTAGCCCAAGAACTCTAAAACGTCTTGGTGGCAAAGATGGTGAAAGAAGCAGGTCTAGAGAGAGAAAAGAAAGAGCGTATGGAGGACATTTTAGTCGGAGGGACGCCATATCCATGCAATCTGCAAATAGTAGACAATGGCTTCAAGAGATGGAGCTGTCTGTATGTATCTTAGTGTTCTTTTAGCGATCCTTCATAAATCTTTATTTTAGCATGCATGTCTACCATTTTACGAGAAACAAATTTGATGAAGGAGAAAGTTGCTTATGAAGCAAATTCTTGTTCTTTACAACAAATACGGCCCATAGTGTTCTATACAGTGCCATAAAGATAAGTTTGTTTACTTCAAGTTGTTGTCCGCTGTTTTACTTTATTAAGCCTAAGAATGATGGGTTATTTACTGAAAATAGATTTTGCATCTTCTGCTTTCCAAAACCTTAAATATTTGCATAATTTTGTTAAGGAAAAATACTCAGAGTAGCAAACAGATTAGATCACAGGCCAGTAGCTAATTTACTTCACTGGCCAGGAACTAACCTGTTTCCATAAGCATGAAGTTGGTTCCAGCACTATAAGGGTTAACCCTTTCACAAACAACAAACTTTCGACTGTCCCAAATTCAAAGAGTTTGCAGACGATATTTCAAAATGTGATGAAATTGGGAAATAATCTTCTGATAGGGCAGAAAACATTGTGGGTAAAGGAGAAAATGCTTGTTATGAGCAATTTCTCCTTTTCCCATTATGTTTTCTAAGGTCATCTGCAACAAAGTGGTCAATGTCGTTATTGTTTGGGAAAGGGTTAAGAACAATTACACCATCCAATTTGAGGATAAAGGCTGTAGAGAGCTTCATTAAACATTTATCATGAATACCTCTTACACAATAACACGTCAAAATATCAATATAGAGTGAGTTAAAGGACAAAAACATGTATAAAATAAAACATTAAAACCATTTGTGTACAATATATGTGTTCTTCTACAATATGTGTTCTAAGTTAAAAAAGTATGTTCTAGGCAAACTGCAATTTTATGTTCATATATTACCTAATTTTGAGTAAAAGAATGGGAGAGTTGAGTTTCTTAACCCAAAACTTTGTAAATATTTTCTGCTGAGTTCTTGATATGCTTTACACTGAAAGAAAAAAGACGTATGAAGTGGCTAACAAAAATAAAAAAAATAATCAGCTTTACAAAACTGGCATAATCTATTTTCTCTATCTATAGACATTGTGTCTTCATTCTCTTTTCAACCATTACATTGTGAGACAAGCATCTAAAATAAGCCAATAATTGCTTTCTATTAAGATCAGTCATAATTATTCATATATGGTACCATATAT